>CM074433.1:42136010-42363510 GCA_037101425.1 Elopichthys bambusa
TACTTTGAGCCCATATTAAATTACCTGAGGCACGGACAGCTGATTATCAATGATGGCATCAATCTGCTGGGTAAGTGGCATGAAAATGAAAGAAGAATCATATTCCACCCTTTTTATAGCATTTTATTTGTTTCCTGATGTCCAACTATAATGTTAGGCAAGGTTTCTTGTGCCAAACAACATAATTTTTTATGAGCTTTTTCCACCCTCTTTCTGACCTTGCCAGCTGTTCATCTGACTCATTTGATGCAGAATTCCATTTCTTATACTATTTTCATATCGCTATACATCCAATGGGGATTCCCCCAGCTATCTTTTTCTTTTAGCTCCACCAACATTAGAAACAAATCCTTAAATGTCTTCTTTTTATTGGTGGAAAGTCCCCAACTGTACTAATTTTTTTTTTTTTAAAAATGATATTTTTTGGTACTTTCCAACATCTGTTTTATTCCCATACATCAAATGTACATCTTTTGGGTATTTTTCCAAGCAGCAGACCTGGCTTTTTCAATGCATTAACACACAGACTACTTCTACGGTTATTCTACAAAGGATCAATACAATTCTTCAATAATAGTAGGTGAAAGGTTACTTCTGCCGAGATGTGCTCATTTGATGGACGCTTTACTATCCCATGAGGCCACAGGAGAGAATTTGTGAATGGCGGTAGTACTGACGCTGGGAGGTCACGTGACCGTAACAACATGGCGGATATACTACACACATTCATGCTACAAACCCGATTCCAAAAAAGTTGGGACAGTGTACAAAAAAGGAATGCAATGATGTGGAAGTTTCAAATTTCATTTTTTTTTTTCAGAATACAACATAGATGAAATATCAAATGTTTAAACTGAGAAAATGTATCATTTTAAGAGAAAAATAAGTTGATTTTAAATTTCATGGCATCAACACATCTCAAAAGTTGGGACAAGGCCATGTTTACCACTGTGTGCATCCCCTCTTCTTTTTATAACAGTCTGCAAACGTCTGGGGACTGAGGAGACTCAAGTTTAGGAATAGGAATGTTGTCCCATTCTTGTCTAATACAGGCTTCTAGTTGCTCAATTGTCTTAGGTCTTTGTCGCATCTTCCTCTTTATGATGCGCCAAATGTTTTCTATGGGTGAAAGATCTGGCCTGCAGGCTGGCCATTTCAGTACCCGGATCCTTCTTCTACGCAGCCATGATGTTGTAATTGATGCAGTATGTGGTCTGGCATTGTCATGTTGGAAAATGCAAGGTCTTCCCTGAAAGAGACGGCGTCTGGATGGGAGCATATGTTGTTCTAGAACTTGGATATACCTTTCAGCATTGATGGTGCCTTTCCAGGTGTGTAAGCTGCCTATGCCACACGCACTCATGCAACCCCATACCATCAGAGATGCAGGCTTCTGAACTGAGCGCTGATAACAACTTGGGTTGTCCTTGTCCTCTTTAGTCCGGATGACATGGCGTCCCAGTTTTCCAAAAAGAACTTCAAGTTTTGATTCGTCTGACCACAGAACAGTTTTCCACTTTGCCACAGTCCATTTTAAATGAGCCTTGGCCCAGAGAAAACACCTGCGCTTCTGGATCATGTTTAGATATGGCTTCTTTTTTGACCTTTTAGCCGGCAACGGCGAATGGCACGGTGGATTGTGTTCACTGACAATGTTTTCTGGAAGTATTCCTGAGCCCATGTTGTGATTTCCATTACAGTAGCATTCCTGTATGTGATGCAGTGCCGTCTAAGGGCCCAAAGATCACGGGCATCCAGTATGGTTTTCCGGCCTTGACCCTTACGCACAGAGATTGTTCCAGATTCTCTGAATCTTTGGATGATATTATGCACTGTAGATGATGATAACTTTCTGCAATTTTTCTCTGAGAAACTCCTTTCTGATATTGCTCCACTATTTTTGGCCGCAGCATTGGGGGAATTGGTGATCCTCTGCCCATCTTGACTTCTGAGAGACACTGCCACTCTGAGAGGCTCTTTTTATACCCAATCATGTTGCCAATTGACCTAATAAGTTGCAAATTGGTCCTCCAGCTGTTCCTTATATGTACATTTAACTTTTCCGGCCTCTTATTGCTACCTCTCCCAACTTTTTTGGAATGTGTAGCTCTCATGAAATTTATTTATAACCAGACTGTTTTTGCTACTGTACCTTTAAGATTTTATGTAAACATTATGTGGTGTTCTAAGATTTAAATGAGCTCTGTTATAATTGGCTAGCCACTTTGCATGTTAAATGAGTACATTTGGAACACTATTTTTATGCAGGTGTGCTTGAAGAAGCTCGTTTCTTTGGAATCGAACGTCTTGCTGAGCAGCTTGAAGGTGTTATTAAGGTAAAAAAGAAAATAAATGCTAAAGAAGGTACATAAAGTTAAGTTGACTTAAATAACAACGATGGGTCTTTCCTCCTGCTTCAGAATTCCCAGCCTCCTGACGATCACTCGCCCATCTCCCGCAAAGAGTTTGTGCGATTTCTGCTTGCCACTCCAACTAAATCAGAACTTCGATGTCAGGTAGGAAGCCACTGAATATTTGCACTGGTTTATATTTTAATTTTGTGCATTATTTCAATCTCTCAGATGTGTGAACTGTTGTTCGTAGGGCCTGAATTTCAGTGGGGCGGATCTCTCTCGTCTTGACCTACGTTACATTAACTTCAAGATGGCCAACCTCAGCCGCTGTAACCTCACACACGCCAACCTCTGTGGTACCAACCTGGAGAGGGCAGACCTCTCCAATGCCAATCTAGATGTAAGGATGTGCCTGTCAGGGACATGCAATGTCATATTTCACTCCAAAATCAAAAGGAAAAAAATACAAAATGATATTTTGCTTAAAGAAAATAAGCCATTTTTAAAAAAAAGATTTTTTGCATTATTTTAATGTCAATTTTACACAGTTGTATTACTGTAATAACTGAAATAGTCATATTATTTCAATTAGATCTTTCAATAATATTTAAAATATTTACACTACCATTAAGTATTGGGGTCGGTAAGGTTTTTAAATGTTTTTTAAAGAAGTCTCATTAAACTCACCATGGCTGCATTTGATCAAAAATACATAAAAACAGTAATACTATGAAATGTTATTACAATTTACTGTTTTCTATATATTTCAAAATAAAAATAAAATGCAAAATAACATCTTGTATGAAGAAAATTAGGCCTATTTTTTGAGGCCTATTAAGATTTTTTGCATTATAATTTAGACTGTAATAATTGAAATAAAAGGTATATTATTTAACATTAAAAATAACATTTTTGTAAAATTATATATACATTTACTGTCATGTTTGATGCGTCCTTGCTGAATAGAAGTATTAATTAAAAACAAAACAAAAATACTGACCCCAAACTTTTTTTAACAATGCTGCATTTATGATGCTATTTCTTGTCATGCCTTTAATTATGCATAATCTATTGATAATCATCACAGAGAAAAATGGGAACTATTAACTATAAAAGAAAAATGTCCAAATGCATTACACAGGGATGCAAACACATCAAGGGTGAAAAAGGTGAGAAAGATGCGAGACCCCCCCCCCCCTCCCCCACCCCCCCGACAAAAAAATAAAAATTATAGCTATATTTAATATTCATACATTTTTATTCATGACTTATGCATTGAGTATGTGTGCTAAAGCTGCGCAGAACACATAAACTTCACCAGCATATTGAGTGAACATAATTTGTGAAACACAACCTGCCAAATTGCCTAGCGTATTGATTTGACATCGTTACCCTCCACAGTTGGCTTTTACCCGTATTTTACAGGTCTTCATTTCAAACCCTGTCATTATGAAATGGCACAGAACATCTTGTGTGTTTGTTTCATTACGTTATGACAATATAGTAAAGTTCAACTAAAGTTGTATTCGTTGGCAAAATGGCAATGTTAGTAGCGTTATACAAATTGTATTTGGAATAAGTGGAAATAATGAAACGGTGGAAATCACAACAAGTCAGCCATGTCAGGCTTCTTAACAGTCCCAAGCTTTACATATCGATACCCCAGGAGTGTTGCACGTGGTGCGAAGCCAGGATGACGGAGTTTTTTTTTTGACAACCGAGAAGGCTTGATTCTCATGATTTCATTCACCGTGACCCTGTCCAAAGACTGTCCTCTCAGACCGCCCCCACCTCCCCAAAACACTTTCTCATCAGATCTACGCGAATCTCGTAGGTGACCTATTTTGATCTCAAAAAGAATTCACCTTTTTGAGATCAAAATAGGTCACCTACGAGAGGTGAAAGGTGAGGAGTTTGCATCTATGATTACAGTA
This sequence comes from Elopichthys bambusa, assembly GCA_037101425.1. NCBI lineage: Eukaryota > Metazoa > Chordata > Actinopteri > Cypriniformes > Xenocyprididae > Elopichthys > Elopichthys bambusa. The sequence continues at coordinate 42,140,299 of CM074433.1, forward strand.
ATGAGACTTTTGGGTATAAAATGCACTTAATTTTCAAAAAACTGTCACAATTGTTAAAAATAGTCTTTTTATTAATGCAAAATATTATTTATTTTAATTTATTTTTGATGTTTGTGACATCCAGCCACTCTCACTCATTCTTCTTTCGCTGTAGTATTTATTCTTCAATGTCTATCAGTGACACTGAATTTTTTTTTTTTTTTTTTGTGCATGCATTCTTCCAGGGTGCCAATTTACAGGGCGTGAAAATGCTTTGCACCAATGCAGAAGGGGCGTCTCTTAAAGGCTGTAATTTTGAAGATCCCGCAGGACTTAAAGCAAATCTAGAGGGTAAAATGAGCACACTTGACTTCTGAACGGCTTCTCTTGGATCTCATATTCCCAGTATGTAATGTCTGTCATTTCTTCACAGGTGCCAACCTAAAGGGGGTGGAAATGGAGGGCAGTCAAATGACGGGTATAAACCTCCGTGTGGCCACGCTGAAGAACGCCAAACTCAAGAACTGTAACTTGCGGGGCGCCACTTTGGCAGGAACAGATCTGGAGGTGACAAACCGTTTAGTTTCAGAATCATTCTGTAGAGTGGCATGTCGTCCTGTGTTTTTCACTTTGATGTTTTTGTCAAACAGAACTGTGACCTGTCTGGCTGTGACCTTCAGGAGGCGAACCTGCGGGGCTCCAATGTGAAGGGGGCCATTTTTGAGGAGATGCTGACGCCACTGCACATGTCCCAGAGTGTCAGATAGCCGCTGATGTCCTTCTTCAGTAAGACTGCGGCCTCTTCACGGAGCAGCTTTAATTAAAAACCTACCTGCAAACCTAATGACTGTCATGTGACCTTAAGCCTGTTGATATTATTTGATGTATTGCATTATTATGGATGGTGTTTGCTATATTTTTCTTCTTATGACTTGCAATTTTATGCATTACATTTGTCCAAAGCTTCTACATGTGTCACTGCTGGTCTGTGAACTGAACATCTGAAATTTGTGTTCTTGCATTTGATTCAGATTTAGGAATGTGGCTTTTCTGTGACTGTGCAATTTTATACCTTTTTCATACTTTCTGGTTTTACACTGTTTTGCTCGATTCACTGTTTACGTGGCTTTTTCTGGACTGCGTCTGCATGCAAACAACGAAAACATCAGCCAGAAACCTGCTAGTTTGATGTCACCAGCCCTGTCGAGATCCAATAAAGTCAAACACTGGAGATTCAAAGAGAAGTTTGGCTTTCATTTTTGCTAACTCTAACAGACACTTTATTTATTGCAAGAGAAAAATTAATTTCATTATATTAGCTATAAGATTAGCAGATGCTCTGTAGTTAAAATACTAGAACATTTTGTTTGTTTTACATTATTTTCATGAAAATTAAGCACAGAATTTTCAATCTCAATTCTGTAATTTGAAATAAGTTATATTATTTATATCTCATTTTTAAAACAAATAATGGTATTTTTATGATGCCTTTATCCTGATTTTAACTTATGATTTAAAATGATTTACAATATTACAGTTTCAAATCAAATTGATAACCTAATGGTAATCATTACTGAGAATAATGGAAATCATTAAAAAAAGGAAAATGTCCAAACGAATTACCGTAATGTGCTTGCTTGTCATGAAAACTGTCACAAAATCCTTATAGTTCACAATTCTGTCATCATTTAGCATTGCTCCAAACCTGTATGAATTATGTGTTCAGCAGAATAAAGAAATTCATACAGGGTTTAAGCAACTTGAGGATGAGTATATGATGACAACATTTTCATTTTTGGATGAACTATCCTTTTAATAGTCTTGTTTGACTTGTTTCATCATTTTGAGTAAATAATAAGGTAAATGCTGAATATGAGATTTAGCATACGTTTACTTGCTTTAGTGTATAACAACCGATTTAGTAGTGCAATAGAAATCATCACGATGCTTAAATATCCTGGCAGAGCATTTAGCCGCCAGCAGAGGCAGCAGTGTCTACAAAACCTTGGTTTGATGGGACGTGTTGCCAGTTACACCTTCTGGGAAGAGCCTCAGCTCAGCCATGACGGTCAGTAGCTCATCACAACAGATGAGTGCACACGAGCAGACCGTGAGATCTGTTCACCAGGATGCACTGCTAGAGTGATTGATTGGACCCAGGGGCGGACTGGGACAAAAATTCTGCCCTGGCACTGTAGCCACACAAGCCCACATTACCACACCCACGGACACGCGCATTCCCAGGTGAAAAAAGTACACTTCCATAATGTACTTAAAGTGCTCTATTTTCACACACTAATTTTGTACTTTAATATACTAAAAGCTCTTCTTTAGTACTTCTTAAGATAATGTTAAGAACATCTTAGTGTACTCAGCTGTGCTATTTTGAGACACCATTTAGTTTCCACTTGCAGTATACTACAGAGATAGTATGTTAAAAGCACATTTGAGTTCATATTCATGGTGTCTCAAAATAGCACAATTGAGTACACTTAGATATTCTTAAGAAGTACTAAAGAATAATTTTATTTAAAAAATACTATGGAAATACAAAATTAAGAACAATCTATTAAGTACAAAATTAGTGCGCGGAAATAAAGCATTTTAAAGCGGCAGTCCGGCATTTTCCCTCTTTGTCGTCATCTCTGTTTGAAACCTGCGATTGCAGTCATATGCGGAATTGTTATCGTTACGTGCGTTGTGCTTCGGCACGACTCCTCAGCGGATGAATCTAATGTTTGCTGTCAGTCACCGCACCGGTGTGGATACTGTACTTCAGAATCACAGATTCTACGTCTTGAAAGTATGACCAGTATAAGAATTTTCACTGGAGAATATCAGCTGAACAAGTAAGTAACATTTCTGCCACTTTTGTTCTGATCAACTGAGGAAAAAAGCATTAGGCCTACAATAAATCGTGCTGCCAATGATGATTAAATCTAAAATTATTATTACTGTTATACTTTGTTCTCAAATTGCTAATGTTTACAACATTAGCACTGCGCGACTATGTGTATTTAGCGTGTATTAGCGTTACCTGTAGATTTCAGTTTCTGTAGCCACTCCGCAGACCAAAGTCTTTTTCTTTTGACTCCAGTTGTCACTGATGACTGTCATTTGGACCTTTCTGGATTACAATCCGACATCAAAATGATACATTTACCGCTACAAGCATCCTCACATTATAAACCTGGCTAACCTGGACTCCTTCCAGACGTGACGTAATGACGCAAAGATGAACTGCTGCATGCTCGAATTTCCCGCGGAAACCCACCAGGTCGCTCTTATTATAAAACATTATTACATTATTATTGTTAATAGGGCTAAGATAAGGAGATAGATTTGAACACTGGCTGGATATGTACTTGCTCAAAAATTGATTTTGGATCATTTTTAACCAAAAAAAAAAAAAAGTTACGGACTGCAGCTTTAAGTACATTATGGAAGTGTACTTTTTTTTCACCTGGGTTGCTATACGTTTTTGACTTGTTTTTGAGTAGCGTACAGCAGTCTGTTTACCATAAATCCCGCCTTATCTGCTGATATTTCAGCCATGTAATTCAGTAACAGGCTAGCTAACACTTGTGACCAATTATCACGAAGCAATGACTTTTTAAAATATAAAATGGGTTGTATGCTACGCTTACAACTGTTTAATACAAAAAAAAAAAAAAACACTGGAGCAAAGTAGCTTGAATTGCATGAAAATTACTTGAGCAAGCTGTATTTTCTGTTTTTTTTTGTTGTTGTTGTTTTCTTTTCTTTTTTCTTACCTCTACAGCACTGTCCTCCGCTGCAACAGCCGAATTTAAACCCTTTAAAGAGTTAATAAAAGAGTTTAAAGCAGAAAGCAGAAATAAAAAAATGAATAAATGAATGCATAAATAAATATATAAATGAATAAATAGGTAAATAAATGTGATAGGAAAATAAATAAATGAATAAATGACTTGATAAAATAAATGATTAATTTTTAATAAAATTATTTTCCCCCATTTAATTTATTTATTTTTTTACTTTTATTTTTAGTTCATTTTTTGTATTTATTTATTTATTTTTTTTACATTTATTTATGTATGTATGCATTCGTTTATTTTTAGGTTTATTTATTCCCACAGGTATTTATTTTTAGATTTATTTATTTATTGATTCATTTATTTTTTACTTTTCTGTGTGTAACATGGAAATGAGGAAGGCGGTCCTTCTGTAGCTTCAGTGCATCATTGGTTAAGAGCTCACGCGTGGAACCTAAGCGATAGAGATGAGAGTTTTCAAAGAAAATGGCGGCAAATAGTAATTCGTTGTCTATTTTGCTACGGGATGTGGCAGATCAGCTGGAGAGTTATTTTCACCTAATGTTATTCGCATTATGCCGATATATTTAAACTATTTTCCAGAAATAAAAACACGAAGCTGAATACTTATGTGATCCCCACAGCATCATCGTCATCGAGTTTGGAACCGTCGACGTCAGACGCTAGGGTGATGACGCTAAAGTCAGACACCCAGTGGATGGTTGGTTAGAAGATTGTTGACAGCTAGCTATAACTTTAGAAAAATGACAAATAACGTTAATACCGTAAATGTTTTAAATTGGGAGCACGAGAAAAATATATACGACGGTCAGATGGTCTCATATTGTCCCACCCATCGTCATTGTTAACGTGGGTAGACGATATGAAGAAGTGGCCAGAGGAAACCTATGGGGACTGTCAGGAGTTGATGGAGCAGCATGTAGAGGGTGTAGATTAAAACTGGAATTATTTTAAATCAGTTTTGTTAAACAAGGGATAACTTTGTGATTTGTTTTAGAAAATGTGTAATTTTTTTATAAAATCAGTTGTGTTTGTTGTTATCAGGAAGCTAGAGACACATTTTACTGACCTTCTTGTAAGGGGGTTATATTTCACCATTTAATTTTCATATGTAATAAACCAAGATGGAATTGATTTGCTAACTTGACCTGATTTATTCCATTTAAATCAGAAGACTTTGTTCATTTGAGTTTTAAGGAGAATCTACAGAGCTCACATTATATGGTTTTATAAAAATTACTGACAGCTAACATCTGGCCACATTGTAAAGATAAAAAAAAAAAAACACTTCACAAAAGATAACATCTGATCATATTGTAAAGGTTTATAGAAATAACTACATACACTATTTACACTGATTAGTTAAAGCAAAACCACAGCACAGACAGATGTAAAAACACACCTACAGATCAACACTTATTCATCCTCTACATCAGAAATTATGTTGCTTAGAAGGTTACACAGGGCAAATTCTTGATTTTATCAATTTTAGGGGTGAAGTTAATTGGAACTGTTGTAAGCAAGGATTTTTGAAGTTATTCAGTCATATGACCGCTTGGCGATGTGCCTGGTGTTGGTGGGGTCTTCTTCTGAGAGTTGCATGCCTCTCTTGGTGAATGCTGGTTTCACCTTCCTTTCATAGAGGAGTTCGGTAATGGTGAAGCCTCTGTCTGCCATTACTTCATCACCTGGACGAAGGATTTCCAGAAATCCTGAATTTGCATGTCACCTGGCTTCAGGTTGAGTTGTGATTTTGAAGTGTAGTTGTGGTCAGAGACGGATGGATCCTCCCAGTGTGTTTCTGTATCACAGTTCAGGGGCATGTGGATGTGATCATCCTCACAGTTGTCCACTGCATCACTGACGCTCATCGATGCATCTGTGGAAATAATATAACCGTAAACATATTTTTACATTAGTACTATAAATACATCATGACAATTAATATATGATGGCACCCATACTTGAACAGAACAGTGTGTGAGAGAGATGCATTAAAAACAAGACAGTATAAACACAATCTCTAACTCTAGTGTTAATATGTAGGTCAATATCTGAATGAGAGATAGCTAGCTGGCCTGCTATCATCTCTGTAACTTACAGGAATAATGTAAGCTACTGTAAGACTGTAATGTACCATAATATTATAGTAAATATGTACCATTGTACTATCGTAAATATGAAATCTATAGGTGGCAATGATAATAATGCAAGATTCGTTGTATTTTGTTGTCTGCTCGTTACTGATTTCACATTCATAGAACGGACTTTACAAATCTAACGTCTAACAAGCACATGGCTAGCTAAGTTAGCTTACCTGAATCTGACAACCTGTTCAGCATCTGGCATGACTTCTTTACCGCAACATCGTAGCCGAGCCATTTTTTTCCCGTCCATGAAATGGTACGAACACACATAAGGGCACTTGGGTGGGCACTTCAAGTTTAGCGCCTTCAGCCATTGCCTCAGGTGCTCCTCGTCTTAAGGTGGTGGGTGGAAATTGTAAATTGCACCGCAACACTCCGACCACTTAATCTAATGTACTGTTACAGCTATAGGATTATGGCTAGTGACTAGCTTAGGTCCCTCTCAGCCAGAAGTAAGATGACAAAACGAACGCAATGGCGTCACCCTTGTCGCAAAAATAAGGTGATATCAAACGCAAGAGCTACAACCTGTCACTACAAAGGCAGAGTAATCGAGCAAGCGCTTCAATCAACGATGAACCAATGCTAAGCAAGCCCTATGAGCAAGACCAACCCACGCAATTATCATACATGACAAAGAAATGAAAGAATAAATATGAAAATAAATTAAAATGTTGAAATAAATAAATGTTAAAATAAATACATCTGGAAATAAATACATATTGGAATAAATAAATATAAAATAAATGGAAAAATAAATAAATAAAATTAGAATTAATTAAAAAATAAAAACAGAAAATAATAAATTAAGGAGAAAAAATGGATTTTATTAAAAATGAATCATATTTATTTTATCAAGTCGTTTATTCATTTATTTATTTTCCTATTATCACATTTATTTACCTATTTATTCATTTATGTATTTATTCATTCATTCATTTATTTATTCATTTTTAATTTCTGACTTTCTCCTTTCTTTTTTGTTCTTCTCCAAATAATTACACTACAGTGAATGTGTACTTGATCTGTTAAGCTCCAAAAGGACTAAAAACACTCTATAAAGCTAGTCTATATAACTTGTGTGCTATTCTGTGGTCATATAACGTTAAATAAATAGGCCTACTATTTTAACCGTGATTTTGGTTAGGTTTATCGGATATGTACCATGTTTCCATGGTGTTCTTTCAAGTACCCTGTCAGTGTAGTGCAGGAATTATGTATTTTTGTGGAAACGAGTTAGTGGTTTTGCTGAATAGGTTTTTGTTTAAACATCTGAAATAAAGCTTGTGGTTTCTTCACATTTTATTCTGTGACATAAAATACATCAGTAGTATCTCCTTGGGATTTTTTTAAAGGTCCCTGTTGAAAAAAACAGTATATGCTGGTTAGGTATGTTTTGAAGCCGGTTTGAGCTGGTTAATGCTGGTCAAGTGCTGGTCCTGAGCTGGAGCTAGTTGCTTAGGACCAGAACTTGACTAGCTAAGGACCGGCATAAACCAGCTCAAACCAGCTTCCATGCTTCAAAACATACCTAAACAGCATATGCTGTTTATTCACAAGGGGTGGTTGCTAACAAGAGGCTAAATGGGACTACAGAGGTTGTCTGGGACATTAAACGCCATCACACCGAACAGGTAAACTCATCTACTCACTAGTTGGTTTTACAGCCTCATTGTGTTTATAATCGTGCTCTTGAAATCTATTTTTACTCAGACTTTCAGGGAAAATGTTTAAATAAAGACTGAAAGAGCTGACTGGAGTGTAAAGGTGGTGATAGAGTGAATGTGACAGAGGTGTAGTTTTTTTTACCTCTGGCCATTGAATTCATGATGAACAAAACGTGTAAAAAATCATGAACTTTTGTTGGTCACAGAGATTATTTTTGGCAATATTCCAAAAGCCAATGGAAAAATCCTGTTGGGTTTCGTCGAGGAAACCAGGATGATGCGAACGGGTTGGCATGGAAAAATACATCATCACTGCTGTACACCATGGTATATGAATATGGTAATCATTCAGTCAGCACTGCTATTATTTCAGCAGGTGCTGGACTTTTGGGAAACTTGCTTGGTTTGGACAAGATAAGACGATGGTGGTTTGAGGTTTGGGTTTGTATGTTTTCAAGTTATTTTAGCGCCATATTTCTCAGTGACTTCCAAGAGGTGAGAGGAATATCCTGCATTTTGCAGTTAAATCATTTTTACAGTGCATTTACTCTTAGTAAAGTACAAGACGTCCCATAAGCAAAGTAAACTCGCATATCCTGTCACATTGCACTTGTGAAAGAGAAAAGCTCTTGATTCTTGAAGACTCACTTGCTGTTTAAATATTTTCTTTGGCTATCTGACTAAAGTTGCGACCTCAGAAATTGTGCATGGCCAACCGTTCCTGTTTTAAAAAGCGCCCACACGTTGACCTCCTCTCTTCCATTCCCTCAGTGTCGTGTGTGTTTGTCCTCCTCACATGGACGGTCCTTACGACTGGCTGCAGTAGCGGCCCACACTCGCCCACACACACATGTGGCCTTTCCTCCCGCCCACTTCCTCTACCCACAGGCCCGCCAGCGTCCGGCCCAGGGACGTTCTGACCGAGAGCTCCCCACTCCTTTTCCTGTGAGCCCCAACGGGGACGACCGCAGAGTTATTAGGCCTAATGGCCATCTGGGTTCCATTAAAGACGGCCTGTGTTGTATGTTGGCTGCAGAAAAGATCTACCACTGTTTCTGTTTTTAAGTCACCAGGGAGCATTTTTGCAAACCCCAGAATGATGCAACAACACTTCATTTATCATCCATGTACAGTTGGGCTTTCTGTGGTATCAAAGCATTAGAAAATGTGTAAAATGCCAGCGGGAATTAAACACAGGTCAGTTCATACTTGTGGTTGTGATGTTTGGTTATGGTAATACAGAAGTAAAGGTGCCTATTTAGTAGCACAAGAAAACCTTACTCTACATCCACTGCCCTTCTTTGTAAAACTAACTCCCCAAATCATGTCCAGGTCACAATTTACCCAGTTTACACCATACTGTTAAAAAATTTGGGGTTGGTAAGATTTTAAAAAATGTTTTTGAAGAATGTCATGCTCACCAATGCTGCATTTATTTGGTCAAAAATACAGTAAAAACAGTAATAATAGTAATAAATTTAATACAACTGTTTTCTATTCTTTATATATTTTAAAATGTATTTTATTCCTGTGATCAAATCTGAATTTTCAGCATCATTACTCCAGTCTTCAGTGTCACATGATCCTTCAGAAATCATTCTGATATGCTGATTTGCTCAAGAAACATTTCTCATTATCATTGTAAAAAAGTATTAATTTAAAAAAATCTTACTGACAGCAAATCTTATAACTATATAGGTTTTTTTGTTTTGTTTTTTATTTTTGCAGCTATAAAAACTATTATTTTTTTCCTTTTAATGATAAATTGAAAAATCAAAAGTATGGTTATAAATGATGTTTTATTTATAAAAAAAAAAGAATGTGCAAGAATTAATGCTTAACCATTTAAATGTACAATTGTATATTAATATCCTTTTGTTTATTAATTATTTTTATAATTTATTATTGCAATTTATTATTACAATAATAACATTTTATGTGCTTTTGCTTTATCATAATGATATTTTGGGGAGTAAAATGTGCTAAATTGTCATGAAACTAATGTTGCTGTGCAAATTATTTAATGTTCCTAAAAATAAAATTCATTTTCTTGATGCAAAAATTTCAATTCCGTTTTTTTCTTTTGTTTGACATATGACCTTAACCTGTTTTTGGGTTTCATGCAATTCACCCACACACTCTCACCAGCACACAAGGCCCGTGATGTGCCATTGGGCAAAATTACACAATCCCTGGTTTAATAAAAGAACATCATAAACCCACCCATTGTTTCTCTAACTGTGGCCACAGTTGCATAATTTGCTAAATATACACGTTCTTTTTGTTTGGTTGTTTAAAAAGATTCTGCACTTGGAAAACAGGTCAGTTAGGCCCTGCTGGTGTATGTTGTAACTACACCATCCGGATCAAAAAGCATCTTTCTCTATTGGCATCCATTCAAAAGTAGCTTTGTACTCTGACTAAATAAAATTATGGCAAGTTATCAAGATACTTTTTCAGATGCTTTCCCTCAGGTACAACATTGCGTTACATTACATTACTTAGTTACTTTTTATGGAAAGTAATGCTTTACGATACTTTTGCTAAATGTTTTCTCACTCTCTTTTTTAACAGTGATCAACTTATTTTTTGCAAGTGTTTAACACATTAATGCATTCAACAACATAGCCTATATAATATATGCCTTAATTTTCTTTAATAAAACATTTAGAATATTATTATAGCCTATCCATCTATCCATCTATCTATCTATCTATCTATCTATCTATTCTAAGCCACATAGACTCGTTTGAAAGTATTTTCTTTTGTGGAGAAGTTATGGAGAAGAGAGAATTTTAATTCAGAATTAAAGAACTTTAAAAAAAAAAAAAAGTAACTCAAATATTAATATGTAACTTTTGGTGCTGTCAATCGATTAAAGGGATAGTTCACCCAAAAATGTAAATTCTGTCATTAATTACTCACCCTTCGTTCATCTTCAGAACACAAATTAAGATATTTTTGATAAAATCCGATGGCTCAGTGAGGCTTGCATTGCCAGCTGATCATTTCCTTTTTTAATGCCCAAAAAGATACTAAGAAAATATTTTCAAAACACTGCTTCATGAAGCTTCGAAGCTTTACGAATCTTTTGTTTCCAAAATCACACGTTTGCAGTAAAGGAGGCTTTGTTACATCATAAGTGTTTCGAAACTTCAATAGTTCACGTGACCTTGGGAGTTTGATACACTCTCCGAACCACTGATTCGAAACAAAAGATTCGTAAAGCTTCGACGCTTCATGAAGCAGTGTTTTGAAATCGCCCATCACTAGATATTATTGAATAAAGTCGCTATTTTTTGTTTGTTTTTTGGCGCACAAAAAGTATTCTCGTCGCTTTATAATATTAAGGTTGAACCACTGTAGTCATATGAACTGTTTTAAATGTGTTTTTAGTATCTAAAAATATCTTAATTTGTGTTCTGAAGATGAACAAAGGTCTTACGGTGTGGAATGACATGAGGGCGAGTAATTAATGACTGAATTTTCATTTTTAAATAATTAATTAATCCCAATTAATCACACCTAACATCAAAGTTTTTAATGTATTTTTATATTGTAATAATTTCACATTTATTCTCCAAATTAATGTCGAAACAACATAAAGGAAATATCCAGAATCAAAGCAGTTATCAAACACTTCACAGTCTAATTTTGTGTGTATTTGTCTGTTCAAGCTTGAAAGAGAACTCAATGCCAGTGTTAGTAGGTATCACAATGATCATATGTTATGCTAGCTAAAGGATGATGGAAAAAATGGGTGCTGTGTTAAATATTTTTAATGTATTAAACTGTGTTAATTTTGACAGCACTATAAAGTAATACATGAAAAAGTAATCTGATTACGTAATTACGAATCACACACATCAGAGCTGGAAAAAACCCTGTAGAGAGTTGTATGTGTGTGTGTTCACTTGTATGGGTGAGGCTGATCAATCTTGCTGAGGAAACTGCACACGTGTATCTTTTCAGATGTAGAGGCGTGGTGGAACGCCGGCAGTCCTTTTGTTGGCACCTGGAGCCCATCCAGACGTGTGGTCGTGGGGGTACAGTGAGTAGAAAAGAAAGAAACACATCTGGAGCTCATGGCAGCCGGCGCCACATTGGGCCTCAGAGACGAGATGAGAGGGCAGGGCTTCTGAAACATGCTTTTATTAAAGAAACATTCATAAATCATCTCTGATTAATCCAGACAATGCTGAATTTAACATGCAATTCTTTTGCAGAGCAACAGCCTGATTAATGCCAGACTTTTACAAGAATCCCCATCACAGTCTCACAGGGCCTTTATGGCATCTCTTGTAATCAAAAAAGATCATGGATGAATAAGGCAAAGTGGCTATATGGATGCTTTTGTTTATTCTTATACAGTCATGACCAAGTGTGTTCTGACAGTAAGTAAATGACAATATATAACTTTGAATATGGCAAGTATTATGGACCACTTTTATGATGCATTTTTTGTCCTTTATGCAGTTTGATAGCCACTGTCATTAAATAACAGCATGAATATTATGCTAAAGTTTTAATTTCGTACTTCAGGCTAAGTCATTGTATGTCTCACTGAACAGTCCTTTAAATAATGTGCAGTGCTTGGCATCTACTTTAGTACAATCAAAATTACTGAGCAAGTCTTCACTATTATGATGTATATGCTAGTGAAACGGCTTCTCGAATAAGAAAAAATGTAGGACAGGACTTGATTTTGTCCATGGGGAATTGATTGGATGGCTGTGGTTTGCTATTGCCGTGATGTCATATGAGTTTGTATAGGGTTGCCCCACCCTATACATTACATTATCAAGATCACGATTTACATTATTACATTTGTCAGATGCTTTTATCCAAAGTGAATTTCTTAGCATCCAAGGGATACACTTTATCTGTTCATACTTTCCATGGAAATCGAACCCATGGCCTTGGCATAGCTAGCACTAATAATGAATTTTGACTGTCCTTCTGGCTATAACCGTGTTTATGACTGTATTACATTAACAAAAATGTTTCTTCGTAAGTTTATAGCTTGTTAAATATGGATTTTTATTTATTTATTTACACAAACGCATCGCTTCACTTTAGAAGGCCTTTATTAACCCCTCGGAACCGTGTGGAGTACGTTTATGATGGATGGATGCACTTTCTTAAGCTTTTTACTCATTTGTTCCGTTCACTGCCGTTATAAAGCTTGGATGCGTCAGGATATTTATTAATGTAACTCCGACTCTGTCTCCGATTACATATTCGGGTCTTTAGAGACCCAGATCTAGATCTAACACGGATGGCTCTCTACCTGTCACGATAATATAAAACTCTCCTGATATTAGAGTAACACTTATGTAAGAATAAAATAAAGCATATTTTGTTACCTTTTGGAGCTTGGAAGGGTTCAGTTTGAGTAGATGTTTTATACCATCATTGCTGTCCTCGTCAGAGCTTATTTCTCAGTGCATTTTCGCGATCTCAAACATATTCTCAAAACTATAATTTTCAACATCTTCAAAATCAATATTTTGATTGCTGACAGCTTCTTCACCATCTAGTGACAGTGAAACTAATATTTGATTGCGTTCAGTACTTGCTCTGCAATAAATCGCAGAGCCATTTCAAGTTTTGCTAATGATACTTCCTATTCTTTTGTTTTCTGCCTGCAGTAACTATGAGTGAAACGTCATTTCATCATTGTGTATCAGACATTGCCACCTTGTGGAATAAAGGTGAATTGCACTTAGTCATCAAAGATTAAATTATTGTTGTGCAGAAAAAATATACTTACACTGTTACACACCTCGGGTCGTTAGCGACCCTATACCTTTTCTTTTTTTCTTTTTTTTTTTTTTACAAAAAGTGAAAGGGAAAACAGGAATTCTTTTATAATTTAATTTTTTTTCCTTGTTATATTGTTTTTAATGAACTGATTGAGGAATACTAAGAAGGTTGATGTCTAATTAGAAGGGTTGTAAATGACGTCCCGTGTCACAAAAGACCCGAGGTATACATTTAAGGGTTAAATGTGCAGACATCTTACTAGTTTGTTTCATTTATGTATAACTGGCAAATGTGCATGTTGAGGAAATTAAGTCCACCACTTCGGATATCCTAAATTTGACACATGTCTGTATATGTAGCTGCGAGTGTTGACGTTGCGTGGCATGTGTGCTTTCAGCTGTCCCTTCAGCAGAGGGAGAGCTGCTTCCTGTGTGAAGGGCGAGGGGGGCTGCCAGTGTTTATACCCTGCGGCGTATTTGTTTGCTTCAGGATCCCGCAGAGCATTCGCTCACTCCTTGAACAATAAACATTGTTGATTGCTGGCGAAGGCACTGGTCCCTGTTTCTCCGAACTCCGGTGATTTAGAGGTGCCTGGTGGTTTACCGATGTATCCCCGGGGGCCCTGCCTGTGCCACAGAGACCGTAAGTGTAAATACTCTCAGTTAGGACTTCATATACATGCACGTTGTATGCAGCGGCAGTGGACAGAGCTTGATTTGTGTCGGGTGATCACAGCCGCGGTTAAGACCTGTTTGCACACGGATGAATCATATGGAACGTCCCACAGTGGAGAAAACGCCCACATAATGGATTTATTTGATCATCGAACCTTAGTGTTTAAAACAGGATGCTATGTAATGTATAGTGTGTATATAGTTCTGTTGTGTTGTGTTGCTTTCAAACTGTATTTTTTAAAAAAAAGTAAACAATTAACTGATAGCAAAAAAATTTCATTTGCATGAAGAATGTATTTTTTTTTAAAGATAGTAAAGAAATTCACAAATAAGAGACTTTCCATCTTCTCAAAAAAGTTTCTCATCTAAAGTCGTAGAAGAAATCTCAGTGGTGTCTCTCAAACTGAACTCAGATTTACAAAAATGCAATCAAAAGTGAGACATTTTAATATGATCTCAAAAAATGTTCTCATATTCTTCCAAGACGAAACTATCTGAACTGCTATCCACATCAACATCTGCAGCAAAGTTGATACATGTTATCGCATTTGACTAAAACTTATTGACTTTGCTCACACCAGGTATAACAACACATTTTTGTGTTTTTTGGGGGGTTATTTTTAATCCTATTACACTTGTGGTGTCAAAAATGATTGGCCTACAAACAATTGCTTATAAATTGCTTCTGTTATGTTATATGATATTGCCAAATATTGGATTCAATCTTTTTATCAACTTGTTTTCTTTCAAGTAGGACAGGTTTTGTATTTCTTTTTTTGAAGTGATAGATCATAGGCCCCATTGATCTGAGCTTATCCACGTCAATTTTTTTGGCGAGAAGATTGAATACAATATTTAAATATTTCCACTTGTTAATCAAATTAATGAGTGCTATTACTGTTTTCAGTGATGTGAAACCTGTATATATCTGTTAACATCTAAAAAAAAAAAGTGTTTTAGGGTGTCATGATCCTTTAAATAAAACACAGCTGAGAACTTTTAGTCTCCTGAGCATCGAAAACAACCTCTATACGATAATATTTTCTTCTGGGGATTTTCAGAACTTTTACTTCTTCAGCTGAAATCACACTAAAACCATGTTTTCAACTAATCTACACTTCTTTGACAGATTTTCCACTCCATCAGCAGCGGTTGAGCTCGTGTGCAGTGCACAGAAGCCTCAGGATGTGACCGATGGCACTCGCCACAGAATGGGGCAAGGTTAAAAATACGGAAATGCGGACAGCTCCACGGCAAGCAGCCTGCCCGCCAGCTGCTTTCCCAGCACAGCAGCGTCTCCAAACATCAGCCCCAGACCCCACCACGAACTCCAGCGGCAGCCCAGAAACAGCCCCCGACCGGCCTGTGTTATTCACAGCAACTCCTGTCTGCCTGTTACCATCCATCTCATGATCAAAAATACAGAGGCAATCTTCCCTCACACCACAAGAAACTCCTGAACGACTATAGGACGAAGAACATGTGCTAAAGAAATATCATAATCTTCATGTAACCTAAATCTGGGTTAGCCAAAATTATGTGCTTAATCACTATTTGCGATCTGGCTCAATATGGCTGCCGTCACATCATCCAGGTGGATGCTGCACATTGGTGGTGGCTGATAGTTGAGGAGATTCCCCCTTCCATATGTAAAGCGCTTTGAGTACCAGAAAAGCGCTATATAAATGTAATGAATTATCATTATTATTATTATTATTATTATAAACCATGAACACTGCAAAAATGGCTGTTACTGAGTTTTTTTTAACTAATGAGTCTAATTTTCTTGTTTCAAGGATTTTATAGACATTTTAACTGTAAAATTAGATAAAAATCTATCTATCTTTGTCTATCTTAATATCTATCTCTAAATATCTCTCTTTCTATCTATCTGTCTATCTAAATATCTCTATCTATCTATATCTATCTGTCAAATTCAAATTCAAAATTGCTTTATTGGCATGACTAAAAAATAAAATATTGCCAAAGCGTATATACATAAAACAAAAATAAAAATACCTGTATAATAGAAGAAAACATTATCAAATATTATAACACTATCAACTTAAACTTAAATTAACAGTGTAACAAATTAGAACATGTCTGAACATTTGATACCACAGTGTTTTAACATATACACACACACACGTACTGAGGGTCACTGTGGTGGACGGTAGGGAAACACACTGAGGTCAGACATATACACACATTCACCTGCTGTCACACGTCTGTCTATCTCTGTCTATCTATCTATCTGTCTGTCTGTCTGTCTGCCACAGTGTTTTAACATATATACACACACACATACTGAGGGTATGCATATCTATCTATCTATCTATCTATCTAAATATCTCTCTATTTCTCTGTCTGTCTCTCTCTCTCTCTCTCTCTCTCTCTCTCTCTCTCTCTGTCTTTCTAAATATCTCTATCTATCTACTCTATGTAAAATCTATTTATCTATATCTTTCTATATAAATACCTGTCTATCTATCTGTCTGTCTATCTCTATCTAAATATCTCTATTTCTCTATCTATCTGTCTGTCTCTCTCTCTCTCTGTCTATCTAAATATCTCTATTTCTCTATCTATCTATCTGTCTCTCTCTCTCTCTCTGTCTATCTAAATATCTATCTATTTTTCTGTCTCTCTGTCTATCTAAATGTTTCTATCTATCTGTCTATCTCTGTAAATATCTCTATTTCTCTATCTCTCTTTCTGTCTAAATATCTGTCTGTCTGTCTCTCTCTCTGTCTATCTATCTATCTATCTATCTATCTATCTATCTCTGTCTATCTAAATATTTCTCTATCTGTCTGTCTGTCCCTCTCTCTCTCTCTCTGTCTATCTAAATATCTCTCTAATCTCTATCTATCTATCTATCTATCTATCTATCTATCTGTCTGTCTATCTGTATCCCTCCGTCTATCTAAATATCTATCTCTATCTAAATATCTCTCTATTTCTCTATCTATCTATCTATATATCTATCTGTCTGTCTGTCTGTCTGTCTGTTTTAGAGTTCGATAGAATTGTAATTTACTTTGTGTTTTAGTTTCCTCATCCCAATGTTCCAGATATGTATATTTAGATTGTTTGAAAATGTGGTTTATTTTGATGTTTGGATGAGGAGCAGTGCTGGTCTGAGACTGGTTAGTGTTAGTAGAGTTAGTCAGGTTAGTAAGTCTCAGAACCAGCTGACTGAGGGGACTTTTTTCGGGGTTCAGTTCTTGGGTTTGTAATGCTTTAAAATGTAGCGATTCTGTGGGACTTGATTTTAGATGCATCCAGAATTTGAGGGATCTTTTTTGCATATTAATAATCAATGGGAATCGGCCTAATTCTGCCCTACATGCATTATTGGGTGTCTTTCTTTGTAGTTTTAGGATCATTTTGCAGAATTCTGTGTGTAGGACTTCTGTTGGATGTCTGTCCCATCTAGTGTAGCTCTGATCACTGAGTGGACCCCAAACCTCACTTCCATACAGCGCAATGGGCTGAATCACACTATCAAAGATTTTACACCAGATTGGAATTGGTAATTCAATGTTTTGGAATCTTTTCTTGATGGCGTATAGAGCTCTTCGAGCTTTATCTTTGAGAGCATTCACTGCCATACTGAAACTTCCCAATGCAGTGATGGTCAGACCGAGGTAAGTGTACTGCATCATGTGTTCTAGGGCGGTGCTGCCTAGACTGAACTGGTATCTGTGTTCCTGACATCTGGGCTTTTTCTGGAAGACCTTTTCTTCTTGAGGTTTACTGCCAGGGCCCAGTTCTGGCAGTAGTTCTCCAGCAGGTCCAGGTGCTGCTGTATTCCCTGTGCAGTTGGTGACAGCAGCACCAGTTCATCTGCATACAGCAAGAGCTTGATGTTCTTGTCTTGTAGAGTAAGTCCGGGAGCTGTAGACTGTTCCAACTTCACTGCTAGTTCATTAATGTAAATGTTGAACAGCGTTGGACTCAGGCTACAGCCCTGCCGTACTCCTCTCTTCTGGGTGTAGAATTCTGTATGTTTGTTGCCAATTCGTATTGCACATTTGTTGTTCGAATACATTGATTTTATAATGTCATAAACTTTACCCCCTACACCGCTTTGTAAAAGTTTGAAATATAATCCATCGTGCCAAATAGAATCAAATGCTTTTTTGAAATAGACAAAGCATGCAAATATTTTTCTGTTTTTGTTCTGTTTTACGTGTTTATTGATTAGGGTGTGTAGGGTGTAAATGTGGTTGGTTGTTCTGTGATTTGGAAGGAAGCCAGTCTGACTCGGACTCAAGACATTGTGTTCGGTAAGGAAGTTTACAATTCTATTGTTTAAAATACTGCTAAATAGCTTCCCCAGATTACTGCTCACACAAATGCCTCTGAAATTATTCGGGTCCAATTTATTCCCACTCTTATGAATTGGGGTAATAAGTCCTTGGCTCCAGATGTCAGGAAAACAGCCTGAACTAAGTACAATGTTGAATAATAATAGCTCAGGTGTGCTGTGTTTCAGCATTTATCTATCTATCTATCTATCTATCTATCTGTCTGTCTGTCTGTCTGTCTGTCTGTCTGTCTCTCTCTGTTTGTCTGTCTGTCAAAATGTGTATTTGCTAATATAGCCAGGAGAAATTGGAAGCACATGGGGTTGGTTGAATCTTCCAGTTAAGATATCTAAAAATTCTTGAAACAGGGTAAATTTACTTGTGAAGCAACACTGCATAAGATAAAGTTTTTCATGTATTTTGTCTCACTACACTGGTGGAATTGTTTAGCTTGTTTTAAGTATATACAAGTTTATACACTGCAGAGCCAGTAGGTGGAGCTTAACGTCCAGCTCCCTCTCTATGGAAGGTCCAGCCACACCCTAACCCTACCCATTACCCAATTAGGTGAACAGAGGGGGGGCTGGACATCATTTAGCTCTGCAGTGAGTACCACTTGTATTTTTAGACTCCTGTGAATCTCTCAGCATGACTGAATGCAAGGTCATAGAAAGAACTGGGCAACCTAAACCATAGACAGCACAAAGCCACACTTTGGCCATGGTCAGAAAGTACCAAAACAGGCTGGTTTTGACCGAACCGTGTCTCGTCTGTGCTGAATTCACAGCACGACCGCAAACCTAGGTATTCGCTCTCCCTTTGTTCTTTAAGGTCCTCGTTTCATTTGTTGGTGCACCACAGAGGGTTGTGAATATGCAATGATGCTAAACCACGCAAGCATGTAATTTTCAGAAAATCTGCAACCCTTGTGAACTTTGCAAGTAATGACAGGCTCTCAGATACTGAAAATACTGGATGCATTTCCCATTTAATGGACAATCCTGACAGAAGTGGCAACCGTTTACCACATGACCTCACCATTACTGCATTTCTAGCTGTGTGGCCGTCCAATGTTTGCAGTGATCATGCATCTACATTAATCTTCATGCAGATTGGTTTACTGTAAATGATAGCATCTTGCACCATTCTGTGCTTTCTGTCGGAATTGCCGGTGTCTCGCAGCTCTTTGCCGAATTGCTCCTTGTGGCGATCTGGGTGTGGCGATGCTTGGCCCGGCAAAACCGCATTTTGCTTTCCTCGGCAACCATCACTGCCACTGTGGCATAAAGTTGCGCTAACACTTCCTAAATGCTGAGAGGACTAAACCAGACACGTTTAAACAGCTCTCTTCTCTTCAGAACATCCAGATTTGTTCAAAATACAAAATAAAACAGCTAACAGACACCACAAACCTTGGAATTTGGATGTCATGTTGCAAAATGAATGTTGCAGTAGCTTTCAAAACCATGTTTCCTCCATAAAGAAAGAGAACCTGACGGTCTAGCGGTGAGTGTGAAATGGTTGCTGAGCTTTCAAAAATACATTTCGTTTGCAAAGAACAACATAAAGCTCTAAGTCTCCAAGCGCTAATCATTCACAGGTGAGTCTTTGATCAGTTTCATGCAATACCACCAACACGTCTTTCTCTGGCCAGCACTGCTAACACATGTTATGCACATTGTGCCTGATTAAAAAATATATATATATTGGGCTCTTTATTAAACTCTACGCTAATTAGCGTTTTGGCCATGGGTAAATCACAATATGTCAAGATGACTTCCACAGATCTGCTCTGATCAAAGCAGCAGCTGGCGCCAGCGCATCTTTCATTGGAAATTAAAGATAACTTGGACAATATATATAAATGCAGCTATATCAATAAACAGAATTCTCCTCATCCACACAGAATATCATCCCTAGTAGAAATGATGACAGGTCATTTAAGGTCAAATGAGAAGCCTCTTATGTGGGTCATTGTACTAAAATGCTCCAGTATGTGTTCAGTTTGTGTCCCTTATATATAAAAATGAATTTAATGAACAATAAATGGCTAATGTCAACTTTTACAATGTGTTTGTCTAAATGCATGAACATATTAATATTTTAATAATATTTTTATTTTACAGTAATGTTCTGAAAATATATTATTTTTTATATTTTTCATTTTATTATACTTTTTTACAATTTAGAATAAAAATGGAAATAAAAGCTAGCATTTTGTCATATATATATATATACACACACAATAATTCATATATTACTGATCAAAGGTTTTGAAATAATTGTTTAAAAAATATTATTTTGTAAATTATTTTTAATATTTTAATTGTAATATTTATATTTTAGTAATATTTTTATTTTATAATATTGTAAAAATATAGGCTGTTATTTTTACATATTAATTTATTATACTTTTATTTAAAAAAAAGGAAATAAAAGCTAGTGTTTTGTCATATATGCTACTTTGCATATGTATATGTGTGTATATATATATATATATATATATATATATATACACACACACACATACACATAGTGACTATATTATCACTCGAAATCGAAAGTTTGAAATAATAATAATTATATAATTATTATATACAGTTTACATGTGTGTGTGTGTGTATATATATATATATATATATATATATTTGATTATATTATACACAATAATTCATAGAAAAAAATTATACATGATTAAAACTTTCTCATATATATATATATATATATATATATATATATATATATATGGTGGTTATTAATTCATATGTATATCTTTTGCTTTATGTTTGCCAGTAGGGGGCGATCTTAAAATGTCAACCCTGTTACCATTATTTTGTATAGTAAAAAAATCATTTAGAAGTATTTATTTGTGGAAATATCAGCATTCATTCTCTGATAAGCACTTTGTAGTTTCATAACATTGAGAGGTCAGTGTCGGTGGCAAAACAAGGACAGAAGCAATAGCAAAAACAAGTCCATGAATACCATAAACCATGAGGACTGTGTGTCATTATGAAAAATTTTAGGGTGGCAACCCACTCCCAGTCTGTCATTTCACCAAAATGATTGCCTGTTATTATGGATGAGCAGAGCAAAATGACCATAGTTTCCAGGAGAAATTATGCCAATAAACAAACTGCCTAACCTTTTTGTATTCTAATTCTAATGTACTTGGCAAACTGTATTATTAAAGTACAATAGTGTACAGTGTAATTACTTTTCTTCCCTATTGTGACGTATATCTAAGGGCGGGACTTGATTTTGTTAAACAGGAATTGATTGGACGGTTGTGGTTTGCTATTGGTGGATCTCATGTGAGTGACAGGTTGCCCCGCCCTCACGCCAGTAAACATGTCATCAGAGAAGAGATGTTGTTGAAGAGGGAGGGGAAGTTATTTTGATTAATGATTTTTTTTTTTAAATTATGTGCACGGATAAATCATTTATAATAAATACTGATTTTATGGCGACTTTAAAACAGGACAGGGTTAATAACCAAACCTCTTGGACTTGTTATTATCTAATGTCTATAGTATTATACTGTCACTTTTAGGGGTCAATATAAAGATATTTTTCCTTATTGAGCATGCCTAAAGCCAAACTCTCGAGGTCATTCCAGGGGATGCCCAGTAAAACTGCCACATTTAAAACTTTGGAGTGTTTACTGAGAGCAGCGTGTTCCTGTCTGGCTGCGGTGTGAGAGTACAGACACAGACGGCCTGTTTTAGAGGGTAACAGTGGTTGAATTTAAATCTAGTGAAAGGAATGTGTCTAATGTGCCAATAGCTAAATAAATGTTTAAAAATCAAAATATTTACTTTTTAATTGTACATTCATGTACTTATTGTGCACCATACTGGAAGGTTGTACCATGGAATTAAAAAAATAAAAAAGGTAATTGCAAGTTTATATCTTGCAATGCTGACTTAATGCAATTGCAAGTTTATATATCACAATTCTGACTTTTGCGTATATATTATGATATATAAACATGTAATTGCTAGAACTGTGAGATATAAACTTGCAAATTTAGTTATAGAGTTATAAAGCCTGGACTGCAAGATATAAACTTACAATTCTGAGGGGGGAAAAAATCTGAGTTGTGAGATAAAAAGTCACAATTGCCTTTTTCTTTTTATTCTGTATCAGAAACAAGCTTCCATAATTCATCTGTGCATTTTATTCCAAATGAAAAAGGTGTGTTTTGGTAATATTTAATCAAAATATAGTTTGCACCATATTGCCAATGTACAAAATAGTATTAAAATTATGTGTAGAAGTCGTTGCTTTGTTATGAGAAAGAATGTCCGGAAAAATTAATTTCATTGACGTCATTCGGAGTAACCAATATACTCTCATCTCTTTTAACTATTTGAAGAATTTATGTTTTCATTTGCTCATACGCATATCCCGAAACATCAGGTCATTCGGTACAACCGCTATAAAACATGAAAAATGTTTTAAAAACTTTTACTAAATATAAATTTGTGTGATTGTCATTTCGCTAGCTAGCTATGAAGCTAACTAGCTAGCTAGCTAGATATCAGACTGTTAGCATTGTTTGAAAATATCGTCAGTCGGTATAACCAAAAGTGTAATTCGGTAAAACCGGTAAAACAAATTTTGTCCATCTTGTAAAAAATGACATAAGCAGTGTTAATTGATTATAAAAACCAAATAATCTCATTGTTAAAACTTAATAAAACTTCAAAATTAATTATATTTCCATTATGTTTTTTTTTTACACTTTTTTAAACCTTATTCGTCAATGACCAATAAAAGAAGAAATGTCTTAAATAATGGCACAATACTTTCATGTTTAACAGATTATTTCCGTTTTTTTCTAATGATAAAGTATGTTTATGAGCTGCTTAATTAAAAAAAATGAAGGTAAAAAATGAATTAAAACTAAATGAATTAATTGAAATTAAATCCATAAAATGATCCCGTGATGGAACCCAAAGGTATTTATCAAGCGCCTGACAGAGCCCTTTATGGTTCTATATAGAACCTTTTCTTCTAAGAGTGTGTGTATGCCAGAGAAACAAGCGTGCAGCCATCAGTATAATTTTGCGTTTAAACTTCCATTTTTGCAGTAGCTTTTTCTATGGCATTGTTGTTGAAAAGTATTTAGCCGGTAAAGTGGATTGACTTATTGTAGAGTTAACGAAAGCTATCATGAGCATTGTAATGTTTCAAATGGATGTCATAACAAATATCAGTTGACTGGGAAGTTTTTAAAACGAGTGGTTCATTCATAAATTCGTTAGCACTTACCATCATGCTGTGGAAATACAAACCAGAAGACAACAGGCGCAGTGCTGAAAAGGGGCGGGGCTACATACAATCTTTATAATTTGAACCTAGTATGCGCATTGTCTTTTGCACAAATTTGCTGCTATTGTTCACCACTTTCTGAAAGGTCAGATAAAAGTTTTAGATACAAGATACAAATCCAGCCACTCCCTGATAAATGAGATGAAAATAAGCAAATGAGACCACTGTTGTGAGGAAATCAATACTTAGCATCTCCCTCCAGCATCATTTTGAGATGGATGACCTTCTCATTTAGTCCTGTGTACTATTCATATTTCAGGGAGAAAAAGTTTAAAATATCACTTTTGTTGCAATACTCATTTCCACGGTTTGTGACAGACATTCAAAGACTGACGTTCATTGTTGATATCTAATGTTAAATTGATGAATACTGTATATATCAATTCTTTTAACAATCTACTTTCAGTCAGCCCCCAAATTATTCCAAAACCCTCTCAATGATGGCATCAATCAGCAGAACAGCTGAAATAATAGTTCTAGCATTACAGATTGTACTGCATTGATTCTACTGCCAGTTACAGTGATACTGTGGAAATGACACCTCGTTGTTTGTGATTTAACCAATGTTTGACCCTTCCAGTTACAGCAATAAACGTCCTTCCACTTGAGTGCTTATAATGTAATGCAGGGCTGTGTCCAAACAAAATGGAAGTGTTACTCAGGTTATTTATTGAAACAAATCAAACAAACCAATTTATGTTTATTTCAAAATCTGAATATTTCCAATTTTATTTGATAAAACTCATATTTTAGCCGCTGGAATGCCGAAGATGATCAATATTTCCTTTTGTGTTCAGCAGAACAAAGAAATGTATACATGTTTAGAACAACTTGAGGGTGAGTAAATAATGGCAGAATTTTCATTTTTGGATGAACTATCCCTTAAAAGGGGTCCTTGATTATGATTTCACTTTTTTAACTTTAGTTAGTGTGTAATGTTGCTGTTTGAGCATAAACAACATCTGGAAAGTTACAACGCTCAAAGTTTAATGGGAGATATTTTCTTTTACAGAAATTGCTTTTTAAGGACTACAACAAACGGCTTCTTCCCGGGTTGGTGACATCACAAACCCCAAAATTTACATAAACCCTGCCCCTGAGAACACGCAACAAAGGTGGTGAGGCCATGTTGGGCTGCTTTAGCGAAGAGGAAGAGTTGTTGTAGTAGAGTGTTTTTGCCATGCTGTCATTTTACACCGGACTGCTTCACAAACAAGGGTCAATTCAACGCTGGATTTAAACAAAAGATTAACGTGGCGGCACATGCTAGTCGATGAGTTGAATCAACTCCACAGCAACTGCATAAATTTATCCACTAACCATTCAGAAACGTCCAGTTTCATTCTTAAAGTTGTAACTTCTTTCTGAGTCTCTCCATCAGTGTCAAACTCCGGTTTGAACAATGTAAGGCTGAACCATTACTGACAATCGTGATTTTGGTTGTGTGAGATTCTCCAGCTTTGTTGTTGTTGTTGGTGAGCTCCGCCCTCTTCTGGAAAGCCCAGTAGCCCAGCAGCTCATTTGCATTTAAAGGGACACACACAAAAAGGGCATGTTTTTGCTCACACCCAAATAGGAGCAAATTTGACAAGCTACAATAAATGATCTGTGGGGTATTTTGAGCTGAAACTTCATAGACACATTCTGGGGACACCAGAGACTTATATTACATCTTGTGAAAGGGGGCATAATAGGTCCCCTTTAAATACATGCAGTCATATATTGGTGTGATTGATTAAATTTATTTATTTATTTACTTACTTACTTTGCTTTGTTGAAGTACAAAGACCATACCCAAACTTTTTGGAATATATATATATATATATATATATCTGAATATAGACAGGTTTATTAGATATCTCTCTTCATTTTTCCATATAGAAATCAATATGGTAACCAATAAGTTATATCACACCCCAGTATATGACATGTATCTGACTCTATGTTTGTATCAATGAGTCAAATTAATTTTTTTTTTTTCATACACATTGAACACAAAACATGTAATTGTAACCAATAACCTGTTTCTTGAGTTCAGACTTCTAAAACAGCACACGCACACACACTGCTTTGGGAAACCCTGTAAATGGATCTCCAGATGTTAATGCTGTGGGACCTAGACCCGAACTAGGTGGTTTTTCTGTGATCCACGTCGTCCGCTTACCACATCAGACGTTCATAAATAAAGCAGGTGGCTCTTGCGATGTGGTGTGTGTATTGAGAGAGTTGGATTGTTTCAGCAGATGGAGATACATTCGTTCTGAAAGGAAATGAGCAAATGGACTTGAATGTTGATGTAAAGGACTTCATGGGGAGCTGTTTGAAAAATACAACGGTGTCACAGTAAAAAAAGGTAATTAATCAAACACACTTAAAGTCAGATTTTCTGTTTTGCTTCTTGGTTTATCATCAGAGGTTTTGTGTGATTAAATATTAAATGCACAAGACACTCTAATGTTTAAAAAAAAATGACAAAAAAAGTAAATTCTTTCCCGTGCAAACTTTACCACCATGATGCTAAGAAGCTGCGATAAAACAAAAACTCACCAAAAAAGGACAAAACATTGCTTTAAAAGATCTCTAGGAAACTAGATGGAAATAATTTTCATGCAAGTGATTCTTTTCATTTAGCCAAAAGTATTGCTTAGAGACAATACTTGAGGTATTGAATACAAGAAACAATGTATAAATGTTCATTATCAAATTATGGACTTCATGGCACACTGATGAATACAGTTGACTGGGCAATTATTGACTTTAACAGTAAATGGAGTCTTTATTTGTTTTTGCAGTTCATATTTTCAACCCACTCTGACTTTAAGTGCTGCTGTCGACCACATCTGTGATCAACTGCTCCAAAGAATCCAATTAGGAGCCGAGACTAATACATTGACCAACTCATTATCTATCTATCTATCTATCTATCTATCTATCTATCTATCTATCTATCTATCTATCTATCTATCTATCTATCTATCTATCTATCTATCTATCTATCTATCTATCTATCTATCTATCTATCTATCTATCTATCTATCTATCTTATTTAGTAAATATACTAAGTAGAAATGTCTTAACAAGCAGTGTAGCCTATCTGCATTGAGTTGCTGAGGTGAATGGGAGATCAGGGGGGTTGGTGAAGGGGGCAGTGGAATTCTTGAATCCTCAAATCCTGGAAGTGGGAGGTACGAAGAAAAAAAAACCCTCCTTCATATTCCTTTCGAGAGGAAGAAGCGCTGCTGTGAACGACAGAGAAAGCGCAAGACAAACACGTAGGTTTTGTGACTCGAAAATCTTCGTTTGCCGCGAGACTCCCGCAACGAGTTTATGAATGAAAAACTTCCCAAACAGCAAAGTCGTGGACATTTTCTCACGGTTCCTCTACGCACCTGGACCAAAAACTTTTGTTTGGTTCAACTGGTTTGAACGTGACTCTATTTTCCCCTCGCTACTTTTGCAAAAACAGACGCGTCGCACGAGAGAAATCTAGCTGAGTGGCTTGTTTTGATTCACTTCAGCGTGGGACATTTTCTTCGGAGATCGCTTGTTGTGGAGTAATGCTTTACAACCCTAAATAACTCCCACAAGAAGTGCACTTTAACATAACACCGTGCTCAGAATAACATCCAGAGGTGAGTGTTTTTAAGCTACGTGTTACCTGATGCATGTAATTTTATTTTTTATTGATGCATATGAAAGATAACATAGTTTGCAAGCCATAGTCATAGAAAAAAAAAAAGACTACAGAAGACTCTTGAGACCCTTTCATATCTGAATAAGACGTGTTTAGCAAATTTTATATAGATAGGAGAATACAGAAGTATTCTTATAGCCTATATATATAGGAAGAAATCTCATATACATATATGTATAGTTTTATTTTTTTTTAAGTAAATCATTCTCATTTCCATTGTGTTTGCACATTCATGAAGAGACAAACCTTGAATAGGTGCTCACAGCAGGAGTAGAATAAGAATGCTACATTGTGTTCCCTTAATTTGCATATCAATGAATATGAAAAGTGACCTATTTTGAGCTGTAAAACCCTAGGTGGCATTGTCTGTCCAGTGTTTATTATGGATATATTGTGTTCCTTGAGGACACAAACATTTCCAGGATGATCTGTTTCTGTGTTAATGATAAATCAGGGGTTTTTGTGACACAATTGTAGACTTGAGGGAGTCTAAACATCTTAGTCAAGAACCCATTAAAAATGAGTCAGTACCATCCTCTACATGTTATGCTAATTTACCTTTAGGGCCACTTTCTGATCAAGAGTGAATCATTGAATTGGTTTTCTAACATGTGTCAGCATTTCTGAGGATGACTACAAGCATTCGATTCAGAGATGATTCATAAATGAAACTGTTATTTTCAAAGCCACAACCCCCCTCCCCTAGCATCCCATCTTGACTTATCGTAGCACTCATGCTGAGTTACAACCGAATCTCACAGTCGACCGTGTCAACTGGAGCCCATCCAAATTGAATGTGTAATATTGGATGTACTGAAAGACAAGCTGCGTCCATGCACCTGGTCAGAGAGCTTCTGAATCACCCACTGTGACTGGTTTCGTCCTAGTAATCTTCTCAATATCACTTTCAGCATAACTGGATAGCGTAACTGCAGCTGAAGCTTTATATTTAGAGTTTTAGATTTTCCATGATTCCCTCATATTTGCTGCACAGCACATAGCCACTATCGTCATTCTCATTTTTTGGGGGAGTTTTTGGTGTGCATCAGGGATTATGCAAAACAAAGGCAACGGAGGTGTGGATAGGAAGGGAAATGGGAAAATAATTCACTTGGATTTCCTTTCCTAATCTATACAATTACAGGTGTAAAGCCTGATAACTACCCAGGCGGTGGAGAGCAGGGGGTTGGTCCGGGTTGGTAGGGTCCTGGGGTGGATTGCATGACTATCTCCCAAAACAAATACAGAGTCCAGGAATGTCATGCATGGATGAAGCAGCATAGTAATTAAGGGTCCGGGCTGGACTCTCAGGGGGGTAGGGAACACAGCAAACCCCAACCTTTAATTATCACAATGGGCTTTTCAAATGCTTCTCATGCATTACTGTGGAGAGCTCTGAAAGGACTGATGGTTTCAATGCTGTTTTCCACTTTTGCTAGTGATAAGTTGAGTGGAAGTTTCTTCATTTGCTTTTGTCCGTTTAGAAGATGCTTTTATCCAAAGCAGCTTGCAAAGGAGAATAATACAAGTATCAAGTATAAGCATTTACTCCAAGGTTTTTTAGGGCCAAATATGAAAAGAAATAAAACTGTTTATCATTTTATGTTTTTTTTTTTTTTTCAGTATATACATTTAAAGTTTTCATTTATTTATTTGCTAATATGTAATTTGCATGCATTATTTTTTTTTTTAACATTTTGTTTTTAATTTGTTTAGTTTCATAAGTATGGAAGCTTGTTTCTTTTCAATCATCTCAATTCTGACTTTATTACTTGCAATTCCGAGTTTATATCTCGCAAATATGACTTTTTTTTCCCTCAGAATTGTGAGATATAAACTCGCAATTCTGACGTTTTTCCCCAAAATTGAGTTTGTATACCAGAATTCTGACTTTCTCTCTAGCAAAGGGCTACATGCACGGATCGTTCTTTAGAACTTCCGCATTAACTTAAGCCAGCTCGAAAACTTCCGGTGAAATGTCATTTGCTGGTGTGTTGAGCATCTGTAGTGTGATACTTAGTTTATAATCAGAATATAGTCACTTAAATAGTCAGGCATAGCATTAATTTAGTTATTCAAACGTAAGACGTCATAAAAAATAAATAAATAAAGACGTGAAATAAAGCTGACAGCTGCTGTAATTACAAAGGGAAAGCGCGGTGCTCGCTTTCTGTCATGAATCACAAGAAAAGTTATTGTTTTAAACCTAGTTATTTTATAATGTTTAATATTTAGTCAAAAACGATTAGAGCAAATGGCTGATATATGCGCAAATAAATGCTACTTTGCCGCCACCTGCTGGTTATAGTGGTAATTATTGTCTTTTTTATTTTTAAATAAGTGTTTTCTATCAAATGTTGAATTTGCTACATTTTGAAACGGTCGGTTTTACAATTGGGACAATCTCAGAAGGATGAACAAATAATGTTTGTGGTCATCACATTAAAAATAACATTTGAAGTGCTGGGGGGAAAATGCGTGTGCGTGTCTAATTACAGACACGGCGTTTTTAAACGGTCCCAATAGCTTCGTCTTTATTGCAATCAATAAAACTGGTTTATTGGAAAATTAGGTAAATGTGATAAGTGCATTAAAATAGGAATACAACATTTAAAAGTCAACCATTGATGGTTTTGTGTCGATGTACAGCGACTACAGAATGAACAGCTAACAGTTTACCGGAAATGCCCGAGCTGGCTTAACAAAAACCAGGAAGTAACCGTGCATATAAACATATAAACTCAAATTTGTGATATAAACTTGTAATTCTGATGTTTTTCTCGAGTTTATATCTCATAATTCTGAGAAAAAAGTCGGAATTGCGATAAACTAAAAATTCTGTTTTTCTCACAATTGAGTTTGAGTGCAATTCTGACTTACTTTCTAGCAATTGCGAGTTTACATATAAAATCTGAATTGTGATATAAACTCTGAGAATTCTGAGAAAATTCACAATTGTAAGATATAAACTCAACATTGCAAGAAAAAATGTTAGAATTGTACTATAATTCCAATTATCTTTATTTTTTATTACATGGTAGAAAGAAGTTTCCATACATTAGAGAGATTCTTTCTTTCTTTCTTTCTTTCTTTCTTTCTTTCTTTCTTTCTTTCTTTCTTTCTTTCTTTCTTTCTTTCTTTCTTTCTTTCTTTCTTTCTTTCTTTCTTTCTTTCTTTCTTTCTTTCTTTCCTTCCTTCCTTCCTTCCTTCCTTCCTTCCTTTTTGTGTGGTGGTAAAAAATTGGAAATTGCTTGTTTCCTGTACACCAAGTATCAAAAAGCACAAGCAATGAAGCGTGAGCAGCACTATCAAAAATGTTGAAAAAGTCTTTCAGACTGCTGGTAGAACTGTGTAACGTGTTAGCTATTATCCCTCTCGAACTTCACACGTTTTTTTTATATGGTTTCGTGACTGTTGTTGCAAAACACTTTTATAGCTTATCCAATAACATTTCTTTGAATCTCGCCAGCGTGCCGCAGTTTCACGTGTGAAAAGTACCACAAATAACTCCACATTCTCATCAGTTTAAGAGATTCTTAAATTTTACTACTTTGACATGGTTATGGACAGCGCCTGTGAGGTAAATGAACTGCGTTTATGGCCTTATCATAAACCCACTGCACACTAGCATTTAGGATTTTTCATTCAGGTTCGCCACCCACCTCAGAGTGACCGTCTCTTCTTGTAGCCAAGAGGTCGCACTTCAGCTGAATTACTTTGGCATGAAGACTGTACAACAGCTCTCAGTAATGGACGGACATCCCTCGTTTATCACTCTAATGAGGTGATCACAATTAACACAATTGGTTGTTGCTGTACTGTAACTCCTCCAGATGAAAACGGATCACGGTCGGGTATTTTAAACGCCTAAAGCTGAGCCATACGACGAAGGTGCTAATGCCGCCACGCTGCAAATCTATCACTTGAAACAACTTTGTCTTCTTTGTTTGCATTCACTAATACTCTAACTCCCCTCACTCTTATAGTAATGAGAGCAGAACATATGGCACCAAGTTGTTTTGTATCAGATTGGAAATTGTGGGTAGAGTTGAAGGTGTGAAAGCAAATGGTTTGCAGTGTGATTGTTGGAGGAGGGGATACAAAAACAACCGCCAGATTACGGGGCTTTTGTTGGGTAATGTTTGGCAGGGATGGAGGCGTGACTGGGGTCCCGAGGAAAGCCAAGTGTCAAGTGGCGAGTCTTAGGGGGGCATAGCATTAACAGATGTGTTTCACACCACCGGGATGGCCTCTCTACACCTACTCAGGGGGGCAGCTGCTGTTGGGTGAGGGGTCGAGAGGTTTTGGGGCCTCTGTTTTCTTCATACTTGTGGGGGGAAAAAACATGTTTAAATTCGTTTTTGATTTGTGATGTTCTCTTGTCTCAGTCTTACCTAGTTTAGCAGCTTTTCCTTACAGCTAAATTCACATTTTATGCCGAAAGATGCTTGTTGCATTAAAATAAGGAGAATCGTTTTTAATTATTTATCTGCTGGTGCAGTCAATTGATGCACAAACAGTTGTCAATGCTAATCAAACTTAATATTTAAGAGCAAGCCTTAGAAGTCAAATTAATGACTGCCAGATGGGCTTTATGGCCAGGTGACGTATTATTTCAGTAAATGAGATGGGTCTGGTCTTTGTAAGCAGAGCGTGAGTGTAGTTGGCTTATGTTTATTTTTTTATTTTTTTTTGTGGTTCTTTGATATAGTTATAAGTGGAAACTTAAAATAGTGTTCAAAAGATGGGGGGTGGTAAGATTTTTTAATGTTTTTGAAAGAAGTCAAAAAAGATGTTTACAAAGCCTGCATTTATTTGGTCTTACCGACCCTATGCAAACTTTTGAATGCTTCTTCTTGTATGTTGCTTCAAGTCCTTCTGGATAGTTCCTACTTGAGTTTGCAAATCACGTGTGTTAAAGTGATTTTGGCCAGAATAAAATGGATCGATTCACAAAATGGAGTGTAGGCTGCATATTAGATGTTTATTTGATTATTTATGGGTGTATTTTATCATTCTTGTGCTGCCACAGTGAATTATGGGACATGGAGTTTTATTGGGTAAGACGAGTAGAACTTTCTAGCATGCTTTGTAGCCATTTTAATTGTGCACAAACTAAAATAAGCAGTCGGCATTTACCATTACAAATTTGTTTGCCACGATTATTTAACGAACACGCCCCAAAATTAAAGTTTCCCAGTGGTATTTATATTGTGTTTTAGGGGTGTGAATCATCACCGGTCTCATGATTCAATTCGATTACGATTATCATGTCAATCATTTGATTAGATTCCATGATGTGTTGCATCCTCAATTTTCAATATTATTGCACATGGCTACATTTTCGTCAATGAATACAAGCAGTCAGATATATGAACTTCCATTTTATTTTATCTGCTCCAAGAAAGTACACTTTCTGAATGCAGCAAACATCAGACAAAACTTAAAGTCTGAACACAGAAAACGACAGGACCATTTAGAACTAACAAACACTAGTTAGTAAATAACAAAAGCGCATGAAACCGTCAAGTGTTCTTAAGTTACTATAACGCGCACTCGCACGCACGCATATGTTCTCTCACAATCGCATGCACAGGCTTACATGCTGTAAATTATAAAATTCTGAGTACATTTTTTACTTGCTTTTGTGTTTCTCCGCCCTCCGCCATTTTACGCTAGCGCAATGTGACGAATGATATCAGAGAAACATCAGTAATCCATCATCGTGATGCAAATTTTAAACACCCCTATGGTATATATGCACTCAACTCCTAAATATAAATCCAGCTTTACAAATCTAATCAGGAACCATTAGATTTTTAAAATGACAATCTAGGGACCAGAATAGGAGACTTTGGATTGGGCCACTACACTATTAAAAATAATGATTCCAAAAGCAAAGAACCATTTGGGGTTTCTTAAAGAACCTTTGAGTGAACAGTTCTTAAAAGAACCATTTTTAACAATCCAAATAACCCCTTTTCCACTATAAAGAACCTTTTGTGCAATGGAAAGGTTCCATGGATGTTAAAGGTCTTCCATGGAATCATAGATGCCAATAAAGAACCTTTATTTTTAAGGGCGTAAGCAACCATCCTAACCAACCAAAACTTTCCAGCAGTTATTTAATGGAGAGAAAAAGTCCAAAAGCCAGATCATTCCTATGAAAAGTTTATTTTTCCCTCCTTTGCATCCATGCATACTGTGTTAGTATAATTCCTGTACACATTCTCTTTCACTATTTGGCAGGTATCTCTATGCTGCTGGTGTTGATGGCCCAGTGCTGCCCACAGCTGTGTGAATGAGCTGTTTCGGCCCACCCTCTTCGCCCAGCTGCCGTGGCATGGCTTCTCTCATGATGATGAAGTCATGGCATTTGCTTCTTCTGTGGGTTATTCTAGCTCACCTCCCCTTGGCCCACTCACGTCCCGCAGTAACCGAACAAGGTAAGATTTCATAATGAAAGGTGGTGCAAATTGAACAAATGGATAAAAGCAGCTTATCTTTTACTTGTGTGATTTAAGGATGGACAACATTCATTTGATGTCCAGTTTACACTAGACTCCACCTCATGTAGCAGCAGAGTTCTGGTCACGGCTCCGTTTTTGATGTGGAGTTAACTAGTGGAGCTGGAACTCATTAGGGTCTGGTGTGCTGTAGGAGTACAGATGCTTTTCCTTTATGAATCCATTGAGCTTTGGGCTCTTTCGCTCTTTCTTGAAACCTTAGAGGTTTAGATGGATTGTGGTGAAAAGAACCCTTATTGTGCTAAAAGCTAAAATATTCAAACAATACTCTCTCTCTCTCTCTCTCTCTCTCTCTCTCTATATATATATATATATATATATATATATATATATATATATTATATATATATCATATGGTAATATTTTAGTTTAGGGTCCAGTTCTTACTATTAACTATTTGCTTATTAGCATGCATATTACTAGTATATTAGCTGCTTATTAGTACTTATAAAGCACATATTAATGCCTTATTCTGCATGACCATATGCTACATCCCTTAACAACTACTTTACTAACTATTAATAAGCAGTAATTAGAAGTTTGAGACAAAAGTCGTAATAAAAAAAAAGTTAATAAAAAAAAAAGTTAGTGATAATTGGACCCTAATCTAAATTGTAACTATACATATATATTACATATGTATGTATGTGTGTGTGTGTGTGTGTGTGTGTGTGTGTGTGTGTATATATATATGTGTGTGTGTGTTACAGATGGACCGACACTAAATTTATCCGCCGATTATTCAGTGATATCTGATGAATCATAATTTCATTATAATTAATAATTAATCATCATATTTTTAATTATTATATTTGGAAAGAAATGCAAATAAAAACTTTATTCTCTCCCTTTCATCAACTTGTTTCAGATGAACTGGTATCAGTTATACACAAACACATTACTCAAATTAATATTAACACACATTAACTAAATTTTGAAGATTAAATTAATATTTCTTAACTTTCTGAATGTTATTAATTCATATAATACTTTTAATATTGACCATTAAACTTGTTTCTTAGCATTTTCCTGCCCTCTTTTGATTGACAGGATATATCGGCCCGACTATCGGCTGTTTTTAAACTATCTGCTGATAGTGTAAAAATTTGCTTTTATTGACCAATACCGATTATTAACCGATATATCGGTGCATCTCTAATATATATTTTGTACTATGCATTATAATGTTAATGTTTGAACTGACTTTTTTAACATTTGAAACCATTTATTTTAGTTTTTATTGTTGTATTTCATATTTTAGTATACAATTTTAGTTAAAATGTTAAATAGTATAACATGTTTATATTTGTCTGTTATCATCAATATCATAAAAATTATTATCAGCTTTTCTGCCTGAATTTTTGTCAGTGCATCCCTATAGTTGTGGCATCAAGAGGTTTGATAATTTGCCTTTTAGTCTGGGATGTTGTTTTAGTGTAAGTAAGGGAACAGTCACAATTGTTGATGTGACAGCCTGACACCAACACTACAGTCTTAATTGTCTGCATAATTATTGGTGATGCATGTTTGCATACAAGTCGAGAGTGCCCATTCACAGTCGCTTAACACGCTAATATGTTGTACATTGTGGGCCACAGAGCTCATCTGCATGTGAGAACAGTCATCGCACATATCCTGTTGCTGTATAAACTCTTGGTCCATTGTTTGTGAGCCTTGATCGAACTGTCATTCTTGCCTGAATTGACTTGTTGTAGTGACTCGGTGCCCAGCAGTATTACTAGCCAAGCAGGAAATCCCAGCAGCAATCCATCCAGACTAGGACTTCCTCTATTGATTCCCAGCCAAGTCCAGAGCTTAGCAGCAATCCTGGCTGATGCGTAGAGACGGGATGTCTATAAGGATTCGAGGATTGTTTTATTGAAGCTTTACTTCATTAAAAGGGTTGTAATGATCTGAAATGGAATGACTTTTAGGCTTTTAAAGATGTCGTTGGATGAATAATGAGGTGATGACAGATGTTGTACACTTCAGCCTGGACTGACCAAGACAAATGGGTCAGGCCTCCGCCTCCCTCTGAAAAAACACATTCTCTTCGGTTCTCCAAGAAGCCAGTCCGGAGTGGTCTGAATATGAGCACACAGATGTGCGTTGGTACAGCTCACGATGAAATCATGCTTGTGTTTTTGGGTCGGTCAGACTGGGACAATTGACGTAGGGACCTATCATGATTCTTTCTGTTCTGTGTAAAGCGTTCAGTTTAATTCAGTAAGATTGTTTCCTAGCGGTCATAAAGAAGTAAGTCTTTTTTTTTCCCCACAGAATTTCTTCCGTAAACAAAATGTGCTTCCAATTTCACAGTTTCCCTATTTTGGCCATTTAGGTGGTGCGCTCCTCCTTTTGTTGTCGATTGCTTCCAATTTCACCAGAGGAATGGTTCAAATTCCCACATGATGAGGACCAAATCATCTGCGTTTTTATTCACTGTGCTGTTTTTTGTGCAAAAAGGTGAAGCTTGTGCAGTAGCTTTATAAGATATTCTGATTTTATATTCACTACAGTAGCCTTTTGAAAGGGAGTGTGCATGTGATTGCTTTGGTTTTGAACCCCATAAATGGGTTACTGGTCTGTTCTGAAAGGGCTGTGCAGAACAGAGGGGAAAAAACAATACTACACTATAAAAAATGCTGGGTTAAAACAACCCAAGTTGGGGTGAAAATGGACAAACCCAGCCATTGGGTTGTTTTAACCCAGCGGTTGGGTTAAATGTTTGCCCAACGTGCTGGGCAGTTTTATTTTACTCAACTACTGTTTAAAAATTACTATATGGCTGGCTTAAAATGAACCCAAAATATGTTGGAAATTACAAATCAGATCAAAAGTAATGTTAAATGTTTGTTTAATTATTAATCATTAAACTTATTGATAAATGTTCATTTATTAAACATATTAATAAATGTTAATTTCCAACATACTTTGGGTTTATTTTAAGCAATAAATAGTCATTTTTAAACAATAGTCGAGACAAGTTTGGGCAAACATTTAACCCAACCGCTGGGTTAAAAAAAAAACAACAACAACACTTTGCTGGGTTAAAACAACACAACCACTATGTTTATGTTTAGTGTTTATTCAACTTGATTTTAACTTAATAAATGTTAATTTCCAACCTATTTTGGGTTCATTTTAGGCAAGCAATATAGTCATTTTTAAACAATAGTTGGGTTAAATAAAACTACTCAGCAGGTTAAGTCAAAACAACCCAATCGCTGGGTTTTGTCCATATTTAACTCAACATTTAATCATAAATAGCAACTAAAAAAAGTACTACCAAGACTACATTAAATACCAGTTCACTTGCTGAAACCATTGAAAGTCCAGAGTAATTTAAAAACAACCCACTCAGTCATTCGGTCATAGTCATTTCATATATTCATGGTTAGATTAATGTTTTTATTTCTGTTCATTTTTGTCGCCACTTGAAGCAGAACCAGTAGACTACTAAAAATATCTTTGCTGGATTATTCGCAACAATAGTAACAGCCAGACGTTTCATTTTAACAACAAAGGCATCGAAAGGCATGCTGGGAGTTGACAACCCTTTTAACTCCAGTTATGAGTGCTGTTTTTCTTGTAAATGTGAGGTTTAAGGTGCGTGTCATGTTTCTGCTCTAGTAAGTGATTGGAATTATTGTAAATAAAGTGAATGGAAGGAATACGATGAGATATTAGTCCTCATTTTATCTTTAAGACCAGCAGATCCCCCCCCCCCCCCCCCCAAGCCTCTACTTTTCTGCTCGGCATGCTTTTTTTGTTGTTAAATTGGGCTGAAGCGAAAGTTGATCCCACCCCCCTCTCGTCCCGTTTCCTTGCTGGATTAAGGGGCCTGTGATCCAGGAAATACCTCCACTTGGCTCAAGTGAGATCTCCATGACAACTAGCCGAGGAACCTGCTGTTACAGGCTCTTCTCCGTTTCTCCAAACGGGCTCTCTTTCCCCCTTCTGTCTCTTACGGATCCGCTCGCATTGTCAGGAAACATAGTGGAGGACAAAAGGGACGGATTAGTTTGTTTGACAATTAAGGTGACTTTAGTTTGGTGGGGGGTCTCTTTGAATAGGAACAGCCGTATGCTTTGGCGTCAGGGTTTTTTTTGGGCTTTTGTTTGTATGTACTGAAACTCAGTCCTAATAAATGTAGTGGGTCACAGGAGGTTAATCTTTAAACTGTTTCATTTTTTTTCTTCAGAACTTCCCACTCTTTTGTATAGGAAGTGTTGCATCTCTTCCTAATAGGCTTGTGTTTTAGATTCAAAGTGTTTGAGAGCAATATTGAATTCATGGGTGAATCTCATGATAAATATTCTTGGGCCACACATATCACCTCAAAAACAAAATGGAAAAACAAAAAAGAAAAAGAATAAAGAGAGAATTATATTTTATGATAATTATATTTTGCTGTGATATATTTTTAAAAAATGATTATTTAAGACTATTTGGATTTTTTGCATTTACATTCTTTTCTAATGAAAATTAAGCACATTTTCCCATCAAAATATCATTTCTTAATGTTTAGAATCCAGATATTTTACTTACTAGTTTTTTTTTAGCAAAAAAATTTTTTTTTTTCTTTTTTATTAAAGTCATACGTTTTAATTTTTTTATTATTATTTTTTACGCAATCAAACAAATACTATCTTGATACAAATGCTTTACATTCTTATTGTAAAACATGATTTTTTTTTTTTTCACATTCCAGTCAAAAGAAAGATTATTTTGGCATTACTGAAATGTGCTAAATTGTCGATCTTAATGCTGAAGGCTTAATTTCCTGTATCCAAAATATAATAATTATTTTCTTTTAATTTTAGAATAAAATATTCCCCAGTGATTTTGACCGAGTAAATAACCAATTTGGAGTTATTCCAATTATGAATATCTGATATTTGCCTCACTTTTTCATCGTCTTTGACTTTGTGGCATCACCATTTTCTTTAGCTGAGTTGGTGGTTGGTGGTGATCCTGTCATATTTTTATAGTTTCATTAGTTTGTTTCTTAAGTTTTTTGAGGCATCCCTTACATATTTTTCTTTCTCCATAGTGCTTTACAAACTCATCCCTCTTTTGTTAGTCATGGCTCTTATTTAACTTTAGTGGTTCTTCAATTTCCTTTGGACAAGCTTTGACTCTTGTCTCACACATTGTTTTCGAAATACCAATTTTGATCCAGTACCCCTTTGCCAAACATTCCATGCTGGTCTTCTGTTCTACCACTAGTCCGAACAGAGGTGAAAATGGAGCTGTACACATTGTTCCCTGGGGAGCATTTGGTGCTGCAGTGCTTGGCTCAAGACGAGACCCCGATTGTAGGCCTAGGGGTCATCTGGACTAGAGACCACACTGCATTGCTGAATGGAGACCGCATGCGGGTGAATGGGGGCCAGCTGGAGATCGGGTCAGTGGAGCCGACAGACTCTGGGCTTTACTCCTGCACTGTCCAGAGCTTTCTGGGCAACCACTCTGCCTGTTTCATCGTTAATGTGACAGGTACGTCTTGTAGGAGCTTAGAGAGGATGAGCTTTGTGGGTTTTTTTTTTTTTTTCAGATCGAAGAAACAATTTTCTCTGCAAATGACTCCTTTTGTTTCTTTTTTTGTGGTATAGCTGATAGTGTTTGTTTTTTTGTTTTTTTTAAAAACCCCTGACTTATCCCTCACAATTTGTGCTATGGACATGAATGATATCTGAAAATATGTGGCTTGTTGAAGAGAGTTGTTCTGTTACTTTTCTAAGCAAATGAACAAGAAAACAAGTGAGCTGTATTTAGGGACCAGAATATCATAGAAAATCTTTTGGCCAGTAGGATCATGCTGGCAAGTTTTGCACAGGCAACACCACTTATTTTCTTCATAAATTGTAGAAATCTAGTCAGGGGTTCAAGCACGTAGTGCTGAAACCCTCTTGTTATTGTTAAAATTTCCAAAGATCAGCATTCTCCCCTAAAAGTGATCAGGCAGACCAACATGAAAATGGCTATAACTACTTCACTATTAGTTCGATCAACTTGAAAATGGCATCCAGTGTCTTCGTCTGAGGTGCCATAACTGTCTATGTATGAGGACATTGATACATATCAAAAAACATGTCTGCCATCGGCCACTGAATTTGAACAGCTATCAGACAAAATTAATGGAGGCTGATTATAATGAAACTCGCTAGACTTGTTTGATGGCCTGAGAGGCCTGTGAGAAATTCGAAAGGAATCAGCCACCGGGAGGCGTCTTCGCAATTTTTCACGTGCATAAAGGATCGTGTATCGTGCGTTTTTTTTTTTTTTTTCTCCCCACACACGCCCACGACATTCGTACCACATGGTAGAACTCCTCATTCTGAGTAACAATTTGGCCCTCCACTGTTCATCAAATCATTTGTTAAATATCGGAGATTATTTCAAAAATCAACATTGGCAAATAGTCCTAGGTTTTTGGCTCAACCTCGATAACTGTTAACCTTTAAAAACTATATATTGCCTTTTCCATCTA
The DNA here is from genome assembly GCA_037101425.1 of Elopichthys bambusa. Taxonomy (NCBI): domain Eukaryota; kingdom Metazoa; phylum Chordata; class Actinopteri; order Cypriniformes; family Xenocyprididae; genus Elopichthys; species Elopichthys bambusa. The sequence goes on from CM074433.1 coordinate 42,180,714, forward strand.
TGATTGAGATGGTTACAGGCTTGCTAATTAAAACATAATATGCATGTGCTTAAAGGCCTTAACATGCTTGAACCCCGATAGTTGCTGCTTGCAGCTATATTTTAAGTTGCTTTTTGAGGTCGTATATTGTTGTCATAGATGAGCAACTGAGGCTTTGTGAAGTCTTTTCTCCCTGTTCAGCTGTGGAATGTGTCAGGCATTGAGTGGTGAATTTGTTAGACGGCTCCCCAGAGAGATAGAGAGAGTGTGTGTGTTTGTGTCTGTGTGATTCGAGCGTGGGCATGGCTCTGGAGCGGAGCCTGCAGTGACTCATGCGCTCTCACTGTCCAGCGCTCTGTAAAGGGCGGATGCGTTTACTGCGTTCACTATCTGATCAAGAAAGAATACAAAATGTGGCATAATATTGTGAATAAATAATTAAAAGCATTGCAAACCTCTTCTTTCTTAATTTGCTGCTATTCTTTGTTTCCTGGCCAGGATCCTAGTAAACATATAGACAAATAAATAACCACATCTGTATGTTTTTTGGCTGAATTTGTGACGTCTGAAATTGCACATGGTGAAATAGCTACATTCTGACCTTTATGGGTGGCTATATGAATTTATTCTCTGACACACATCCTGTCGACTTTGTCACAGGTCATGCAGTAGCGTCTTCTGAGGATGAGGATGACGATGAGTCATCGTCAGAAGAGAACAAGCCGTCAAGTAGCCAAGAGCTCTTACGTAAGCATGCACTTTCTTCTTCGGGAAGAAAATCAAATGATGAACTGGTTATTAAAATGCCATATTTTCTCTCTAGCGATGGCACCTCACTGGGCTCAACCTGAAAAGATGGAAAAAAAGCTTCATGCCGTACCAGCTAGCAAAACGGTGAAATTCCGATGTCAGGCTGAGGGAAACCCAACTCCGAAACTACGCTGGTTAAAGAATGGAAAAGAGTTCAAAAGAGACCAGCGTATCGGGGGCTACAAGGTACGTTTGCACATGCGCAGACTTCTGTTGTGATATCACTGTTGTGTAGGACGTATAGCCCTCATTTACTCTGCACCTGAGCCGAGAGAAAGAAAGCTGAAACCTCAGCTCACAATAGGCCAAAATCACAGCCTGAATCTCTACCCTGAACGCGACACCTAAATACACACACCCTGATTTAAACATGCAGGAGACATCAGAGATCTCATTACAAGTAGATAGCCGTAGTGATTAGGGCTTGGGGATATACTGAATATGCACAGCATATTTGTGATTATATTGCTGCCAATTTCAAGATTCAAGGTTGTCACACCAGCCATATAAAATTATACTGTGTACTGTTCCTTTAAGGCCCCATATGGTGCAACTTTTAAATTGACACGCATAGAAACAAAGTGCAAATATCAAGAAAACAAGTACCATAAGATGCTAAAACAATTAAGTTCTCTTCAGACTGTTATTATAACAGTTTAAATGCAGTTTTATTAAAATTTAATGATGCTTTTTAACTTCATTAGCAAAAATGGCAATTAGTAAGTTTGATTCTTCTCTATGAATCAGTTTCAAAATCATGATCCATTTCAAAATCAGTTTCAATGAACTGATTCAAATAGGGTTGTGAAAGGGACTGACTTCAGTACCAAGTCGGCACTGAAATGTTAAAAATGTGACGATACCAGCATTTCCCTCTAGTGTATTGAGCGGATTCTTCAACACCTCTGATTGGCCATTGTATTCACGAGCTCAACAGATATGTCTGTGATTGGCTACAATGATCAACGCTTCAAAAGCATGTTGTAAATGGACATCTTTGGGTCCTTCAACGAGCCCTTACACAGATACACACGGGAGCATTTGAAAGTAGGCGTCTTATCAGCGGATATATTAGGGATCCGCTGATAGACGCCTGCGTGTGAAGAGCGTCAAATATGTCTATTTACAGCATGTTTTTGAAGCGTTGATCGTTGTAGCCAATCACAGACATATCTGTTGAGTGCGTGAACACAATGACCAATCAGAGGTGTTCAAATGCTGGGGGAAATGCTGGTATCATCAATTTCAGTACAGACTTAGTACTGAAGTCAGTACTTTTGATAACCATAGATTCAAACCCTAATTTATTACTTATATACATTTACATGTGTGTGAGAGTTTTTATTTCGAGTAAACATTTTGTAAATACATTTTTTAAAAATATTTTAAAAAATATCTTCTATTCTCAGCTGCGGGAACACATGTGGACCATAATCATGGAGTCTGTAGTGCCCTCAGACAAGGGCAACTACACATGCCTGGTGGAGAATGAATACGGAAGCATCAATCACACCTATCAGCTGGATGTCGTGGGTCAGTAACCAGTGGCAGCTCAGGAATAAATACTGGAATTATATCCAAGTCTTACAAAGCCCCTTGTGTATATTGCAGAGCGATCACCTCACAGGCCCATCCTGTATGCTGGTCTCCCTGCAAACCGAACGGCTGTGGTTGGCAGTGACGTAGAGTTTGAATGCAAGGTTTTCAGCGATCCCCAGCCTCACATCCAGTGGCTCAAACACATATTGGTGAACGGAAGCCAACTGGGACCAGATGGACACCCTTACGTACGCGTCCTAAAGGTAAAGGTCTTACAGTGAAATTCAGCCATTTTGCTCAAGTCCGAATTGTATCATGCAGCGGTTTCATATAAGTGATCCACACATTTTAGGATGTGGTGGATTGGGATTGGATGTCATGAATTTGGTCTCTTGTTGTCTCCAGCACTCGGGGGTCAATAGCTCGGACACCCAGGTGCTGACACTCTACAATATCACAGAGGAAGAGGGCGGCGAGTATATATGCAAAGTGTCCAATTATATAGGAGAAGCCAATCAGTCAGCCTGGTTAACTGTCCTTAGACAAGGTAACTTGACCACAGGCTAGTCTGAAATGATCTCCGTAGAGGTTTTTGCCTTGGGTTTCTCTCATGCTTTGGGTTTTCCTATTCAATAATGCCATGGAAACTACCAGTTGACCCAAACAATGGCAATAATTTCCTCGCTATGGATTGGGTCTTACTGGAAAGAGTCTCCATGTGGCTTGCCTGATTTAGGTGGAGGTAGACTTGAGGGTGATGGTGCTGGGCAACGATATTTGGTCTCTCTACAGGTGATGGAAAGGTTTCAGGTGGCTTTCTGAGCTTTGGGAGCTTCTAACTGGTTTTTAAAACCACCAAAAGCAACAACTCCCCAAGCTCAATGTGGTCCCGCTTCCTCCTCCTTTCCCCTCACGTCTTGGGCCTCGGGTCTGCTTTTCTCGTTCTCTTCCAGACGGCTGGCCTCAACACCACCGACAAGGAGATGGAGGTGCTCCAGTTGAGGAATGTGTCCTTTGAGGATGCTGGGGTGTATACTTGCTTGGCGGGCAATTCTATCGGGATCTCCCATCATTCAGCATGGTTGACCGTTGTCAAAGGTATCCGGCGACTCTTTCCTGTCCTCTCCAGACCTTTCCTTCTCATCCATCGCTCCCAACAGTGCCCATTTGTTTGTGTCAATTGCCAGTTTCAGGTGAACCACATTTAAGTCAAAGAGCACTTACTCAACTGTCACTTTAGCCGCTGTATCTTTTGCACCATTGACAAAGGGCGAGGTGTTTCATGGGAACGTGTGTGGCCGTCCACAGGTGCAAAACCACCCATGCATGGCACCAGCATGGAGAGTAGACCAAACATTTGGATTTTAGTGACATCTTCCCCTATAGAAGTATTATCTTACTACGGTTCCCTCAGTAGTTTTCACTTCCTATTGACCTGGCAAATGACACCAGTTATGGCACTGTTTTACCTCCTCTGCTTTTCTTCCTCTAAATTCCTCGTTTTCACTGGCTGTCCTGCTATCTTTGTTGTTTTAATGAGCGGTTAGTGCACACCAAGTAACCTTTACTCCAATTAAATCAGTTATGCTTGTTCTGAGAGTAAGCAGACTGTGATATGAGAACATTTTGCATACATAAAGCTCTGTTCCAAACAAACCTAGGCAGCATCATAGACTTTATCAGTTTACATGACTTTTCCAGGTCTATAAATCACACTATTAAAATTAGGCTACCTCATGTATCAAGACCATGGGAACCCTGGTTCTTCAAAGGAAAAAAAAATTGTTGAGGGGGTGACTTAAATTAAGAAATATCTTGATTTTGTTGTTGGGTAAAATAGTCAATTGAACAACTTTTATTGATACTTTTTTTTATTATTGAATTAAATATCAGCATATTTATAACATTTTCCTCAACTTGTGCACCATCTTATTCTTTTCACTAATCTAGGCACAATGCATAATGAGATGTGATGCAGCTTTAGAATTTGTCAAAAATTGTCCAAATCTTATAAGGCAGCATAATTTTTGAACCACCTTTGTGTGTGGAGCATGATTATGATGCCTTAAAAATGGCATATGGGTAACAGTAAAATTTTGGAAGAGCGTTACAGTTTTTAAAAAATTTTTTTTTTTTACTATAATCTGAATTTATTGTGACTTGGTGCTGCATTATCACTGCATCATTAAAATACTTTTTACTAATATATGAAATTGTTAATAATCAAGCACCACAAAAATGATGTTCCTTATCTTCTGGACACTTTGTTTTATTTCAACCATTGCATACTCTAGCAGAATAGCTCAACTCTATACGATACTCTAATTTAATAAGAACCCATCAGGTGTAGATATGTCTCTTTGGCCTCCCAGGACAATTTGGCCAGGATGGTTCCATTTCATACTTGTGCATGGGACGACTGCAGCCTCACGTCGGTGGAGAATGTGGGGCGAAATACTACTCCACAAAGGAGCCATTATGCGGCAACAAAGGGAGCTTGTGCTCTCTTCTCGGTGCCAATAGTGTCAAATGCACTGGTTGAAATAAAACAGAGCTCGGTGTGTGTGTGTGTATGTGTGGATATGTGTGCGTGTGTGCCTGTCACCATCATCTACCAGTGTGTGTCAGTCCAAAGCACTGTTTAATGCTGTAGACACAGTAACAGAGGTGTTTTTGATGTCGGTTGAAACTGTATAAGTGGATTCAACCTATTAGTGCTGTTTGCTATGCCAAGCATCGCTGTTATATAATTTTTTTTTCACTTTTTCAGAAATAATACCACCTACTAGCAACCATATAGCAACAGACATTTAGAGCCCCACAGCAACATTCTCATTCGTCAGAAGATGTATGAATCTAGTTTTGGTTACTGACCCTAGCGTTGTGTTTGCCCCATAAGCTCCCACCGCTCCCTCTGCAGTCCCCAGTCAGTCCTACCTGGAGGTGTTGATCTACTGCGTGGGATTCTTCCTCATCTTCCTCATGGTAGGAATCGCCACTATCGTCAAAGTCCGCAGCTCCTCCAAGAAGAGCGACTTCAACAGCCAGCTGGCCGTCCATAAGCTGGCCAAAAGCATTCCTCTCCGCAGACAGGTAACAGATAATGGCTTTGATACTGGTATCCTAGAGAAAGACCCTTGTGTACATCTAAAGGCCTTTAAAAACACCCCTGCTGCTACAGGTTTCAGTGGAATCCAGTTCCTCTCTGAACTCTGGTGTAATGTTGGTCCGACCTTCACGACTCTCCTCCAGTGGGACCCCCATGTTGTCAGGGGTCTCTGAGTACGAGCTGCCCCAGGACCCATGCTGGGAGGTGCCTCGAGAGAGGTACGACCACTGCTCATCCAAAATTTAAACTTCTCTCACTTCTTTTTTTTGTGTACAAGAGTCAACTTAGAAATCATTTTGTATGTTTGTTACAGGCTAGTACTTGGAAAACCTCTGGGAGAGGGCTGCTTTGGCCAGGTGGTGATGGGCGAAGCCATTGGACTGGACAAAGACAAGCCCAACCGCATAACCAAAGTCGCTGTGAAGATGCTGAAATGTATGTGGTTTTGCAAATTAACACCCTAAAAGACCCCATGAAATGGTTTGATGCAGTTTCTAAGGGACCTGACTGATTTTTGATAAAGTAACAAAAATCTCCTTATACACTTACATTGAAGGAAGGACCAGAATAGGTATTTATTTCCTGGAAAATCAGACAAAAATACTAATTAAGAAAACGACTTTTTGCATTGTAGAGCCAACAGACACAAACTGAAATCCACAAAATACCCATTTTGATTTCATGGGGGCTTTAGAACCAAACCACGTTATTTATCAGATGTTTACTTGTGTAGAACCAGACCTCATCAACATGTTGCCTGTTTTTATTAGCTGACGCCACTGAGAAGGACCTGTCTGACCTCATCTCAGAGATGGAGATGATGAAGATGATTGGAAAACACAAGAACATCATCAACCTGCTCGGAGCTTGTACCCAGGATGGTAAGAGCACATCTGAGGATTCTTACAATCATTTGGCATTTGAAGATGCTGAAACATCTGGAAATGTTTGTTTCATATCTTCTTCCTCCAGGCCCTCTTTATGTCATTGTGGAATACGCCTCTAAAGGAAACTTGCGGGAATACCTGCGTGCCCGCCGGCCGCATGGCATGGAGTACTGTTACAATCCTGACCAGGTGCCTGTTGAGAGCATGTCCATTAAAGACTTGGTCTCCTGTGCCTACCAGGTGGCTCGTGGCATGGAGTACCTGGCATCCAAAAAGGTATTGTTGACATTTTGTGAATATTTATTTTTTTATTAAAAAAAATAACAATTTCTTCAAAAGGTGAGCTAAAATAAATACTTTTTTGTCTGTGTGCGCTCCAATAGTGTATCCATAGAGACCTGGCAGCACGCAATGTACTTGTAACGGAGGATAACGTAATGAAGATAGCAGACTTCGGTCTGGCTCGGGACGTTCATCACATAGATTACTACAAGAAGACCACAAATGTAAGCAGTCAGTTCTTTAAATAGTCATATTTATAGTCCAAATATTCAATTTATGACAAGTGAACATCTTTATTTCTTCTTTAGGGCCGGCTGCCTGTCAAATGGATGGCACCTGAGGCTTTGTTTGACAGGATTTACACACATCAAAGTGACGTGTAAGATGGCTTATATGTTTTCCATTCTAGTATATCCTCACAGCAATGCTTTTACTTTATATAAGTTCAGTTTCTTGGTTCTGATGAAGTGCTTTCGGGTTGTAGGTGGTCTTTTGGGGTCCTTCTGTGGGAGATCTTTACTCTGGGGGGCTCGCCGTATCCCGGAGTGCCTGTGGAAGAGCTCTTCAAGCTACTGCGAGAAGGTCATCGCATGGACAGACCCTCAGCCTGCACTCAGGAGCTGTACGGCCTTTTCACGTATTTTAATGTGTCTGAGGCCGTGTGTCCACCAAAGCTAGTGTATTTTTCCAGTTGTTTTCAATGGGAGTGCCTTGTTTTTAAAAAGCCAGCAGCGCAATGAGGCACTGAGCGTCTATTTCACACATTTTGTAACTGATTGCTGAGAGTTGAAGAATGTTCAACTTTGTTTGGGCAAAACGCAGCGCTCATCACTGTCACTTTTTACCCAGCCATCCAATCACAGTTGAAGAGGGGCGGCACAAATGCCACAGCGACCAACCGCCAGATTCTGCTTGTACAATGGCAAAAAAAGGACAACAACAAGCAAACAATAGAACAAAATCATTGAAAACAAGAACCAGAGCAAATACTTTACCTTTTCAGAAGAGCGCTGGCGTTTTCAGCTGGCTAAAAACGCTTTGGTGGACATACGGCCTAAAATATGATTTTTAAGATTTGATTAAATAGAATTTTTAAGAATGGCATTAACAAAACATTTACCTTTTGTAATGTGACACATTTTTGAGTGAAAAATTCATATATATTAAATTAGTTATATAATTTATTTCTTAGTTTGTTTTTATAATAATAATATTTTTTCCACTCTTGGTTACCTTAAAATGCATAAAATGGCCTGTTCAGATATTTTGATTTGCGATTAAAAATGCCTCTGAATTTCATTAAATAAAAACTTTAAAACTTGTATTAAAATGTCATTCACAAGACAATTAACTTCCGTAATGGCACATTTTTGAGTGACTGTTTTTATTTATTTTAGTAGTAATATTAGTATTAAAATAAATATATACATTTGTTTTTATTAAAATAAATAAATATAGAGTTTGAAATATTGAAAAAATATATAAAAATTTTATAATTATAATAATTTATAATTAATATCATCATTATTATTACTATTATTTAGATAAATACATCTTTCAAAAATGTCGCACATAATTTTTTTTTACACATTTTAAAAGATTATATTGAGGAATAAGATTTAATAAGAATGTTTTCTTTACATAATGACTCACTTATGAAAAAAAAAAATTCTTTCAGATACCTGATGATGAAAGACTGCTGGCATGCAGTTCCCACACAGAGGCCAACTTTTAAACAGCTGGTGGAAGACCTTGATCGCACCCTGTCCATGATATCCAATCAGGTAAGGCCAGCAGACTGTGTAGGTAGCTACTTTTTAAGTAAGCATCCTACTTAAAATGAATCCTCATAACAAGTGACTGATTTGAAATGCGCATCATGGGCATCTCTGGCCCAACGCGCAAGCATGTTTCTCCCCCGCAAGCTTGAATGAAAATGTTCACTGTACTCATTCCAGTGCATATTGGGAATTGCTTATTAACGTATGTGTTTCCCTTTCAGGAGTATCTGGACCTCTCTGTGCCCCTGGAGCCCATGTACTCTCAGGTCATTCTGAATGAACGAAGTTCCACCTGCTCCTCCGAGCCAGACTCTGTCTTCTTAAGAGATTCTGGACCTGAAGAGCACTGCATCCCCCCAACAGTTCCCCCACAACAAACCGTTCGGTCCTTCAAAAAACGCTGACAGTAGAGGATCTCTATTTTTCTGCTTCCTTTGACTCTGCAGGCTTAGAGACTGAGGAGTTCAGCCTGGACCGTTCTAGCACAGAAACGCAAGCAGGAGGAAACGTTTCAAACCAGCAGACGCGCAAAGTCAAGACTGATCAAAACAGAGAGGCTTGTGTGGGGAACGACCAAACTTTTTGTCCACCGATTTTCCTTCAGAGGGATCGATCCTCACAAATAAGATGTTCGAAAAGCATCACATAAGGAAAGAATGCTTGTAATCGCCAACAAAGTCAATGGGTTGGACAAGTAATTGCAAGTGTGCTGGCTTTGTAAATGCGGTTAAATTGTACAAATATGAAATTATATAAACACTATTGTTTTATATTACTATTATAATTATTATTATTTTTGTATGAGCTTGTTTATGCCTTTTTTTTTGTTCAAGAAACATGACCGCAACACCATTGGGGTTCTGGATAGCCCCGCCCACAATGAAATCTCATTGGTCCAAAATCATGCTACACATAAAATAATATTAAAACTGAAGTGTGTAATTTAAGAATGTTCAGATGGAAAGTCTGCTCCCGACCAGCTTGACATAGGAACATTGGCTACATCAACCAATAGCTTGAATTGGGGGCGGGACTATCTGTTTGTTCGACCAGTGGCAGATGAAGTGAATGTTTAGGAAACCCGTTTAAAAATAGTTATTTTATAGTAATTTTTGCCGTTTGGCAATGCTAGTCGTGCAGAAATTACACACTTCACCTTTAAACGTCAAATATGTTCTGACTGGCTGTGATTGTGTTTTGTCACAGCATTTTCTCTTTCAATGTGGAAAAATTAACTTATGGTTACAATTTTAATGTAGCGCCTGGTTAGATGGTGTGTCACAGATTTATGGGAGATTTATATGTTGAAATAAGCTACAAATGAAATCTGTTACTCATCGCTTGCTGTTATGGTCTTAAAGTGTGATTACCATTTGTTTGGTGTCCTGCAATGCTAAATTTCAGTAGTGTGAATGAATGTTTTGTAACTATTAATATGAAACAGCTGGAACATGTATGTCTGTTTAGCATCAGCATGGTGATTGACAATCTGTTTGCATCAGTTTCTAAGCATAGCATGTCTACATTATTTTAAGCTAGACTCTCAAATGACAGGGTTTATATGACAGGATTGGCAAGTTGTTGTGAGGAATGGTGTAAATTAGTTCTCAAAAAGAGTTTTGTTGCTTGTGTGATTATGTATGTCCTGATGTGAATTTTAAGGCAGTGGCCATGCACTTATATTCAGGCTGTCAATAAGCTGACTGATATTGCCTTTCCTGTGGGAATATAAATAAAAAAATGTTATATATAAAATTAAAATGATCTGAAGCTCGCATTTGTTTATATAGCCCATGCACGTAGGATATAAATGACAGGCGAACAAACATCTCTACTCGCAAGCTGGTCCAGAGGTTGTCTGAAGGGCAGATGTGCGTAAGAAGTTGCTGACTTCAATGCGATCCACTCGTGCGGAAAGCATGAGCGAGAGCTGAGCAAATGATTAACGGTGAGAAGAAAGAGCTTTTCCCCTCCGCCGGCACCTCATTGATTAACCACGCCAACACCAAGAGCAAACACAGCAGCATCAGGCTGTATATCAGGAGGAAAAACTCTCACAGCAGTGAAACAAGACAGCTGAAGCACTTTGGCAAGTCTTTAGATCTTTTATTAATGCCAAGCAGTTTTTCAGACTGAATCCAATATGAAAAATCGATCTACACTCCAAGCTCAATATTCAATCATTCAGGTATTTCTATCATCCCAAAATGATAGATATGGATGGATGGACAGACATACAGATGAACAGATAGATAAATAGATGGACAGGCAGACATACAGATGAACAGATAGATAAATAGATAGACGGATGGATGGACGGACGGATGGACAGACATACAAATGAATGGATAGATGGACGGATGGATGTATGGATGGACAGACGGATAGATGGATAGACAGACATACAGATGAACAGATAGATAGATAGACATGGATAGATGGGTGGATAATAGACATGGATGGATGGATGGACAGACAGACATATGGATGGATGGATGGATGGATGGATGGATGGATGGATGGATGGATGGATGGATGGATGGATGGATGGATGGATGGATGGATGGATGGATGGATGGATGGATGGATAGATAGATAGATAGATAGATAGATATGGTTGGATGGATGGATGGATGGATGGATGGACAGACAGACATATAGACGATCAGATAGATAGATAGACATGGATAGATGGATGGATAATAGACATGGATGGATGGATAATAGACATGGATGGATGGATGGACGGACAGACATGCGGATGAATAGATAGATAGATAGACATGGATGGATGGATGGATGGATGGATGGACGGATGGATAGATACAGACAGACGAACAGATAGATAGATAGATAGATAGATAGACATGAATAGATGGATGGACAATAGACATGGATGGATGGATGGATGGATGGATGGACGGACAGTCATACGGATGAATAGATAGATAGATAGACAGACATGGATGGATAGATGAATGAATGGACATGGATGAATGGATGGATAGATGAACACAGACAAACGAATGAATAGATAGATAGATAGATAGATAGATAGATAGACATGGATGGATGGATAGACAGACAGACATACGGATGAATAGATAGATAGATAGATAGATAGACAGACAGACAGACATGGATGGATGGATATACATAGATGAATGGATAGACATGGATGGATGGATATACATAGATGAATGGATAGACATGGATGGATGCATGGATGGACAGACAGACATATGAATGAATAGATAGATAGCCGCTAAGCACCCTAGCACTGTGGGAGCGAGTTTTAAACTGGCATTGAATGTAAATTTTATGTGTAATTTTTCAAAATGATTATTAGCATGAAACGCTTTGATACAGTGACTTGCAAATCAGCATGTGTTTAATTAGCTTGATCCATCAGAACCCTTTTAGCATCTTTGTCTTTTCACTCTCAGTAATCTTGTTGCTTTTGGCAGGAAAGGGTCATAATTGTATTAATGCCTGGAAATAGGAGCTGTTACGAGTCACATCTGCCAGTCTGTTTGTGCCATTGCACCCCTGTAAAAGCTATCTATGGACTACACACCTGCCTTTATGAGCAGCTAATGGGCCATGAGGTGCAATTAACCATCAGCCATTATCACCTTCGGCAGATGGTCCAGGAAAGTCTTGGATAAACGACTCAAGTGCTCTTATAGTGACAGTGCTGTCATTACAACCAACGGCCTCTAGACAAACATTTGAGCAAACAAATATAATTATTTGTGCTCAATAAAGGTGTTATGTTACCAAGCTGTAGGCTAAAGGTCTAGCATGGCATACTGAATGCCACTTCTATGATTGTTGTGCTTGTGTGATATACATCTGCTAAATCAGAGAAGAATTATATATATATATATATATATATATATATATATATATATATATATATATATATTAAGCCACATGGGTTCCCTCAGGAATATCTTATTGGTTATTACAATAGCGGTTTTAGATTTTTAAGTACAGTAAGTTCTGTGGTTAGCATTACTTAAAGAGACTTTCACGTTTTGTTCTACAACAACATTTTAAATTAAAACAGAAATTGTATTAGTCATTCAGTGCATTGACGCCATGTCAGAATTACCATAATTACAAATTTTTGACATTCACGTCCTTGTACAACTTGTAATTACAACTTGTAAACTCTGAGAGCTCCAACTTGTACCACATGATCGCTGACCACTACAGATTTATTTTGTCATCGATGGTGTTGAATGCATAATTTCGAGTTTGCGGATGCAAAGAGCTCAGAGTAGAACATCACACGCTGTCATCTCGTAATTAAAATTCCCTCACGTGATATTCCTGATCAAGTGATAGATTCCTATTGAAATGACTGGATTTCGGACCGAACGACGGTAAATGTGACCGCACCTTTAAAGGGTTAATTCACCCAAAAATGAAAATTCTGTCATTATCCACTCACCCTCATGTTGTTCCACACCTGTAAGACTTTCGTTCATCTTCGGAACATAAATTAAGATATTTTTAATGAAATCTGAGAGCTTTCTGTCCCTCCATTGACAGTCTATGCAACTGACACTTTGACTCTTCAAAAAGTTCATAAAGAGATCGTAAAACTAATCCATCTGAATTGAACAGTTTAGTCCAAATTTTTTGAAGAGACACGATCACTTTATATGATGAAAAGATTTGTTTTAGGCTCACATATAAATATTCATCAGCCAACATAAAACAGAAGCTCAACTGAACCTGCTTGATGTGTGAGAACAAACCTCATTGGTTCTTGTGGAAGCTCAAACGTGATGCGTAACACGAGAATGAACCTCATTGGTTCTCACAGATCAAGCGAACATGCTTGAGCTTCTGTTTGAGTTGATGAATATTTATATGTGAATAAAAGCCTAAATTAAATCTGTCCATCATATAAAGTGATTGAGTCTAAACTGCTTCATTCATATGGATTAGTTTTACGATCTATTAAGATTCATAGTGGTAGTTGCATAGCTGTCAAAGGAGGGACAGAAATTGTTCAGATTTTGTGTTCCGAAGATAAACAAAAGTCTTACGGGTTTGGAACGACATAAGGGTCAGTAAATGAACTATCCCTTTAATTCTAGAAAGATTTCCTACGGGTTTTTAAGAAAAGCAATTGTCTATTTATGAATAATATTTGTACGTCTTTTCAACATAAATTACACACATTCATACCTCAAAAGTGAATTCTGAAGCCTACAAATGTACCTCACGACTGAAAAGTTCTGTACTGTAGATGATAATGCTTGAACTATCAGGCCTGGTTCCACAAACAGGGCTTAGATTAAGCCAGGATTAGGTCTTAGTTCAATCAGGACATTTAAGTAGCTTTTATAAACGTGCCTTAGGAAAAAAAATACTAATATGCATCTTGAGACATACTATATGTCAGTAAGTTGCTTTCAGTTAAAACAGCTCAAACATGCATTTTAGTTTGTGAAACCAGGGGTCAATATGCTTATTTTAGTCTTTTAGTGATTAATTTAGTGATAATGCACTTCTTCTACATTCCCTGCACACATTCAGTGTTTTGAGAGCTGTCTGATACGTCGCTGCCTTCAGGTGCCGGTGATGACACCGTCATTCATTGTGTTTATTTCTCTAAGCTCTCTTGGTTTCGGTGCCGAGGTGTCATGACATCTGCTTAGCTGCGTGTCTGTGTGTGTTTACGATAGGGCTGATGCGCTGACACGTTTTGAGGCAAGAAATGCAGATAAACAGAGGAGAACAATTGTTCAGCCAAGACATTAGAGAAGAAAAGATATGAAGATAGACCTAGCACAGGCAGTTTATAAACGCTCAAGGCAGATTATTTGCAGTTTACAAAGTACAGATAAAAATGTATAAGTGGCTATTAGAGCAGACAGCAAGTAATAAAAATCAATGTATATTCATGTAAGAAAATAAGAGCTTACTGAACTATTTAGACTATAATACAATGTTTATGGAATAATAAATCACATTTTATTAAGTGTTCATGTCCAAGGCCCAATGAGATGACCTCAGAATGAGAGGGTGTTCATATTTTATAGCTTTAAAACAGACTTTATTCTTTTTTAATGTCTCATAAACTCTCTCACAACTGTAACTTTATCCATCTGTTTGCCCTTTTCCTCATCATCATTTATGCAGGAAGGACTAAATTTAAAAGGCTTTGTGATGTAACTTTATAGGATAATAACAGTATCGTCTGTCTGTTTATACCAGTTGTTCCTCCTGTGTTCCTTTTTCCCGCAAAACAACCAAGAGCAAATAAAGAAACTTTGCTTTCTAGATCACTTGATTAGATGTTTATTTGTTCGGTCTCAGTTCGGCATCAGAACCACACCACTTCTGTCTTCTTAGGCAATGATTCTGGGAAGTTCAGAAACTGGCTTTTTGTTTTAGAAAAGTGTGCGGTTACAATCATCTCTTGTCAATGATGTAATTCATCTGAACGCAAAGGTTGAAGCTCAAGATAACTGAATTGTGTTTTCACCCACTACTCACTATGGAAGCCAATTTCCACCACATAAAAAAAAAAAAATGCTTTGGTAAATTATAACTCTGACATTCAAAAAAGTCATAGGCTAATTACATGATAATTAGTAAGAAAGTAAGATAGTAAATCATAACTATGAAAGTCAAAATTATAACAAAGTCATAGTTATGACAATAAATTAGACATTTTGGCATCATTTAGACTGCCATAATTAGTCACAATTGACTAATTATACTTAGTATGTCATTCGAATGTCATAATTATGATTTTTTACCTTATGAATATGACTTAGTATGTCATAATTATATGACTTTTTATGTTATAATAATGATTTACCAAAACAATATCCCTTTTCTTATGTGGTGGAAATAGGCTTAGTTGAACACGACTAATGTTTTCCGTTTATGTCTATTCGGAATTGATTCTATGGACACTTGTGTCCCTTATGGAGAAATGAATCTTTCTTAAAACACTTAAAAATAAATAAATAAAATCGTCAAATCCTAGGCTAATTTAATTGCTAGCATTATATGTATCGTAAACACAGACTACTGAATAATATTTTCACACTTTTTGCACTTCTTAAAACACTTACAAATAAATAAATAAAATCGTCAAATCCTAGGCTAATTTAATTGCTAGCATTATATGTATCGTAAACACAGACTACTGAATAATATTTTCACACTTTTTGCACAATTTGACCAAACTACAGCTGGATCATTGAGCAGCATTATCATAATGCTTCACTTTAAACGCTTTATTTAGTCTAGTGGCACATTTCTTTGCGCTAGCGGCTAGTCAAATTTCCCAGTTCTAATATAAGATGGTTTCCTACTGTAACATGTAAAAATATACGAATATGTAAATACACTTAACTCACAGCTCAATTTTAGGAGAAAAGTGTGATCGTAGGGTATCAACATGTCCAGCAAACTTGTTTTGTCTGGTAAAAATTGTAAGAAAGTAATGTGTTTGATAGCAGCGCCCTCTTGTGAGTACAGCTAACATTGCAGTTCGATGTTTTAATTAGATTCTACTTTGTATGGATGCTATTGGCCACATCATGGACGATTTCAGACCGTAAGCAATGAAAGAATGACAGATTAAACTATTTAGTATATCAGGCAGTTTTCAAATTTTATTTCTATCCAAGCACATTCAACTACACAATATCACCAACATGAACAAATTATGCCCTTCTTAATCATGTATAGTATAATATTTCCCATGGCCAGCATAGGAAACATATCTGAAACATATCCAGAAATATGTAGTATTCGCTCTCACTATCTCTTAAAGAATAAAGACTTTTTTTCAGACTCAGATCACAATAAACAATAATAAACTATATAAATTACATTTGGTAGGAAAAATAAATATAAATTATTTTCAGTGTACACTAATAAATATTTCTGCCCTGACACTACAAGTTGGTCAAGATGACAGGTTTCCTTTTTTCACGATAATATCCTGCGCAATCGCAATTTAGATTCTCTTGCATAAGGCCATAAACCAAAAATGAAATAAGTCTAAAACATAACATTGGCATGTATATTCAATGTAATGCAGTTAAAAAATCAAGTAGTTGTTGGTTTTTGTGAACTAAGCAAAGATTTCCGTTGTGTCCCATTAATAAAACTAAATTTTTAATGCACTAATCACTAATAAACATCTTCCACTTATACACATCAGCGTGATGCATGATGCAAATGGAGAGCCGTGTGCGACTCTAAGAGCTTCCTTCAACTGAGCGCTTCCTGGCGATGATGTTAGTGGGGTCCCTGTTGGGCAGGTTGGCCTGGACCTTGAATATGGGCCAGCGGAAGCCGTTTTGGCCTTTCATCACAGAAGACCCGGCAGCAGCAGGTTCGGATGGGCAGGGCTTGTTCTGAAGCAGCTGGAAAAGCGTGGCCATGTCAGGTCCCAGTCTGGACAGCAGCCCGGCTCGCACCACCTCCACGGTGTCTTCGTTGCACTCCATTAAGCTCTGCAGAAGTGTGCTGTAGTACCTGCGACACAAAAGTATGAGGAATTAGTGTGCACAGTCGAGTGAGCTTAATTTATAAAATAATAGTTCATCTAAAATGTAAAAAAGAAATACAAATTTTGGAAGCATTTTATAGTTCTTTAACAGTTCATAGTGACCATGCTGATTAAGCTCAAGAAGGTACAACAAGAAGAAGCACAACAACAAAAAATCACTAACATTTTGGTCTGTTCCTGACACAAATTTTTCATATGGCTTCAGAAGACTTGTATAACATATAGTCAGTGCTTTGTAATAACTGATTACATGTAATCTGGATTACATAATCAGATTCTAAAAATTAAGTAGCTACTTGTAAATAGTAAACTACAGTTACTTTTCTATTGATTACATGTTATTCTCACAATGGCAGTAAATTATTCATAATTCATTGATTCTGCTTCTTTGCTATATTTTAAATTTTCCTTTCTATAAAGATCTACTGCTTATATACATTCAGAAGGTCTTCCAGTCATGTGACTATTACTGAAAACTGAGAGCGACACAGCATTTGATCACTGGATTTGTAGAAATCATTTCACTTTTGAGAAGTGTTTTCTCAAAATTGCAACATTACATATCTAATTAAGTCCTGACAAACACGTTAATTATTATTTGAATTATCACTCAGTAGGGCTTTTAACACTTCACGTTTGCTTCACGTTTCACACAGCTCATAATTTACCTGGGGTTAACAATTAATCCTGGGTTTCACATCTATACCCTGGGTTAACGTTCTTATTTGCATATTTGCGGTGTCAGTGTCATTGATTGGATAAACGCTGCACGCAACCATAGCGCTAGCATTGAAATCCTCGTATTGCCGACTGTACTATCGAGTTTATACTGAATGGACATTTCAGACTATAAAGGTAAGAATGAAACAGTTTCTTCTTTACTCAAATTGTCGCGTTTTCTGTCAGAATTACATCTTTCCTCTCAAACGCTGAATTTACTGTGTATATACAATGCGCGGTGTTTCCGTGACTGTCCAAAGTAGGCAAATATGAGTACGCCATTGGTTGTCTGTTGCTAAGCATCTAGTTGTAACATTCTAACACCGCATTACATTTAATCCCGGGTAAAAAGCGGTGCTAACCCCGCTTCTAAATTACAAATGTGAAAGGTTCCTTTACCCGGAGTTAAAAGGGTTGTTCAGAACGACGATAACCCGGGGTTAAGCTCAGTGTGAACAGCCCTAGTGAGTCATTTAACCATGTATTACTGTCTCTGGAAGGCTTTTATCTTTTAAACAGTTTGTTTCACAGACAGAGTTTAGACTAAGCCAGGATTAGGCCTTAGTTCAATGAGGGCATTTAAGTAGCTTTTATAAACGTACCCTAGAAAAAAAAACATCACTGGTGTGCTTTTTGAGACAAAACAATTACACTGACACATTTTAAGATATGTCAGTACAAGTTGCTTTCAGTTAAAACAGCATTTTAGTCTAGGACTAGTTTAAGCCTTGTCTGTGAAACCGGGGGATTAAAATGTGCAAATTCACATAATTTCATATTTATTTATTCCACAACTTTTTTGTCTGCTGAACCTCTTTGCCCTATATTTACTTGATGGTGACCCTGAGAATTTAAAATTAGGACAACAATAATAAAAAGTTCATGGTTCTCTGATGTTGTTTTAATGGTCACATGACAGGTAAACAAATAATTTTTTGTAAATGTTTTATTTTGGTTGTTTTATTTTTTTAATTATTTATTGATTCTTTTTTATTATTTATTAATTATGATTTAAATACTAACTTTTCATTAAACTCACAAACCCTAGTTTGGGAAACCCTGACATAATGTAATATTTAATACACTTCATGTTATTGATAACAAAGAATGGAATATATTTTCTTTCTCTTTGTATTTTATATCAATATGGTACAAGATTATCCTATTCAAATCAATGTGGAAAACGAGTTTGGTCAAAAGTTATCTAAAAAGTAGTCGGAATACATAACCTAAAATGAGTAATCTAGATTACGTTACTAACTTTTGTCATGTAATTTGGAATCCGTAACTGATTACAATTTGTAAGTAATCTACCCAGCACTGAATAAAGTACAAAATGGAATTTTATTATTTCATTTTGCATTAAGTTCATACGCTATATTACCTGTTTGGGAAGTGGCTGGGCACCTGGACCACGTCACCAATGGCCTCAGGGTTGGATTGGGCCACTTTGCAGATGTGAAGCTTCTTATAGCATTCCTCCTGCACTTCAGCAATCATCTTCTGGAAGGTGGAACAGTGTTTGATGGTCTGGAAGACCTTAGAGGTGATACCGTTGGCGATGCACGTGATGCTCTCTTTCACAAATGTCTGACCCTGGAAAAAAATGGAAAATGACTTACATTGCAAAGCAAATAGGAAAAAAGGCATAATGTTAATTCGAGGAGTAAATGGTTCTGATTAATGACGTTTTGTACCTCTGTATTGAACAAGGCAGCTGTGTGGAAGAAGATGTTACAGATCTCGTGCATTCCGTCAGTGTCGCAGGTTGAGTTTTCCAGACATGCAAAGGTGGAGCAGCCCACCTGCAGAGCGCCCTTCAGGCAGCGGGCAACCTCAGCTGGAGGAAGAGGAAAAAATACTTATTTAAGAGACACTTTTATTCAAAGCAGTGTAAAAGCAGACCTTTTTACTACAGAGACAGTTCTGAAGCGACCTAAGGTTTTGCTCAAAGGTGAAAGTTCTTCTGGAATTGAGCCTACAATCTTCAGTCTGTTGCCACTTTTGCCCATGCATACTGTTAAAACAAAAACAAACTGACCATTCAATAAAGAAAATAATACTTACTAGGGCTATTGGCTGAGAATCGTGCTCGTCTTGGTTGTGTAGGTTCTTGAACTGTTCCAAACGCAGATGCAGCCAAAGCGAAGAGCAAAAGAAATCCACTTTTCAGAAGCATGTCTGCAATTGTACCAAACACAGGAGATCAAAACAGGAGACGTCTGCTGATTCTGTGGGTTTGTGCTTCAGGTTGATGACAGCCTCAGCTTTATACAGATCTTCAGCTGAGCTTGACGGCTCATAAATCCCTACCACCACCAATCAGAACGCAGGATCTGAAAGCTCAAACTTTCCATCCTCTTCGTAAATATTCATGGGCTGATATTAATGCAGACCCACCTGCTATGATTTTATCTCCAGTTAGTTTAATTTCTTGCTACAACATAGTTTGAATGCTGTCATCTATGATGTGGATCAAAAAACGTTGCTTAAAGGGACCGTTCACCCAAAAAGTTATTTTGATTAAAGATTACAAGGGCACATGAATTAAACAAAATAATAATAATTATGTGCACACATAAATCATTCATGATAAATTCTATAATTGATAACTATAATTATCAACTATTATTTAATGGTGACTTTAAAGGGTTAGTTCCCCCCAAAATGAAAATTATCTCATGATTTACTCACCCTCAAGCTATCCTAGGTGTATATGACTATCTTCTTTCAAATGAACACAATCGGAGATTTATTTAAAAATATCCTTGCTCCTCAAAGCTTTATAATAATTGTGAATGGAGGGCCACATTTTGAAGCAAAAATAAAATGCATCCATTCATAATAAAAGTAATCCATATGGCTCCAGTGGGTTAATGAAGGCCTTTTTTAAGCGAATTGACGCGTTTCTGTAAGAAAAATATCCATATTGAAAGAAGACAGTCATATACACCTAGGATGGATCACATGAGATCAACCAATAGCAAACCACAACAATCCAATGGCGTCCAATCAATTTCCGATGGATGAAGTTCTGCCCAACATTTTTCTAGTTCGAGAAGCCATTTCCCTCAGATATGTGTCACAATAGGGAAGAAAAGACTATCGCAACTTCCATTTCATGACGACTTTTAAAAAATTAGCATATCTAAATCATTAAACACCCAACTATCATAAAAAATCCCCTCAGATTTCTGTTATGATCCCAAATGATGTTTGGTTCACATTCTCATCTGGAATATCTTGTTGATTTACCCTGTTCTGTAACAATAAAGAAGATAAATGATATTCTCAATGAAATCCCCCTCAGGTAAGTCACGCTCAATGGCTTCTTTGTGCAAAACAACTCTGTGTTTGGATTGGATTTCATGTCACTGTGATTAAGTTTATGGACATCTCTCTTATTTGATGCTCTTGGCTGTAGTTTTAAAAGAGGGTTCAGGAAATTTTTCGACACCTGGCACAGGTAATTGTGATAAAAGCTTCATCAAATCAGACAAATGTAGCTTGTCAGAACTGGTCATGTGGTTGACTAAACCTCCGTTCCCACCGGATCTGAAGGAGAAGCGTTTGTCAGTGTCAGATGTGTTTTCCATGATGAATTTCATTAGCCTAAAGAAATTTCCTCCCCTAAAGGGTTAATTACATTGATAATGATCAAAGCACTGGCTGGTTTCTTAGAGGGGGGCTGAACACGCAGCTATTTTGGTTTTATTACCTTTGTTCACACGGATGCCTGCAAATACCTGTTTGTTACTGTTGAAGTAGGGCAGGAAAACTCACACCCACATCTTTACTGAATAACATGAATGAGTAGGAACACACACACACACACACAGCCTTTAATTTCCCAATAATCCACTGACTCTCAGGTTACATGGAAATACATTGAAGTCATAAATGTCCATTTTTCAAAAAAAAAAAAAAAAAAAGCTAAATGTGATTGTGCCGTCATCACCTTTAGCAGGTACTACATCAAGTTGGTGTTAAAGACACAATATGTATGATTTTTGGATTAAAATATCCATATGTATCCAAGAATGTTTAAATCCAGAGAAATAAGCAATTTTAACCAGGACATGGACCATGACCCTGTGTCGCCTATCAATGACATCATATCCGCATTACCCTCGATTTCCGAAACACCAAAAATGCTTTAATATGTTATGTGTTATATTAGACAGATGAGCAACTGTTTGGATACATTTATCGACAGAAAGCTAATCATGTTATATAGCTCAACACAGTAAAACTTACTGTTTAAATCTCATTTTCTTGATTTACAGCGAGTACCATGTTTTACCATGAATAATATTGATCTAGATTATTGCAGTGTGCAACAAGTGTCTCATAGCAGCCACTGAGCGAACGCGCAGAGTATCACTATAACAACTTTCAACACACAAATGTATCTTATATGATAAACAGCGCTGCATTACCCCACATACTCGTGACCGGAAGAAGCGGAAGCAGCGACTGTGGCATTATAAAATTTCCGCTGCTCTCGAGCCACGTGTCAC
Source organism: Elopichthys bambusa (assembly GCA_037101425.1). Lineage (NCBI taxonomy): Eukaryota > Metazoa > Chordata > Actinopteri > Cypriniformes > Xenocyprididae > Elopichthys > Elopichthys bambusa. The sequence continues at coordinate 42,202,898 of CM074433.1, forward strand.
GCTCATCTCTCATTAGCAATCGCTGCAGTGGCCTCGTTTATGCTCCGATGGTTTTCAGCCACACACTGCTTCATACTACAGTAATGTTAATAAATCTTTAAAACATTAGCTCATCCACAAATATGATTTCTGCCCTAGTCCCATCAGATTTTTTTCTGCCGGCTGTAGACGTAAAGACAACACCTCCCATGATTCTGCGAAATCAGTGTTCAATGTTTTGAATAAGCGACCTCTAGAGGCGAAAAACTACATAGTGTGCCTTAAAGCAAAAGATGTAAATGTTCGTAGCACAACCTCAGTAAATTCGACCTGCATGAGGGTTAGGGTCCAATTACCATTCAATAATTTTCTTTCAGAAAATGAGGAAGGAAAATCTGTATCTAAGAAAGTGGGCTCCAAAAGTCTAAAGTATGAAATTGGAAATATTTTTCTCCAATTTAAACCTGGAAATAAGCAGAAAGTTCTAGGATTTTGAAGAGTAAGGCTACTAAGCTATTACTATTAAGAAAATTGGTGACATTGATCATGTGAACTTCCTGTCTTCCATAGAAGCACAAGAAGCTTTGTTGGATGACATGGATCATCATCACTTGAATCACATGCTGTCATCAAAACAAAAAGGAATAACTGGCTTAACGATTATGAACTGTAAAAAATTATGAATAGAAATGCTGATATTATAATCATATTATAATGCAGATGCTAAGATTTTAATGTAGGCTAATTAAAAAATCTTGTATTAAACAATATATAATTGATTAATTTTACTCAGACTTCTAGACTGCATTGCTTTAATGATCAACACAAAGCAACAAACACACTGCAGGTTTATCTATTAACATCCAATGTTCAGTCTCATTACTAGTAGTATCTAAATTACTCTTCATAACTCCCAATTACAATAATGCAATGTGTTGATTTTATATATACATATATATATATATTGTTATATGTATATGGCCAAACATTGAAATACTATTTAAAATAAGGTTTCGAATCAAGTGAGACAGACTGACGACAGGGTCATATAAAAATGTGTAATGATGAATGAGTTAAGGATGGAGTCCCTCTTTACACAGGTGAGTAAATGTTAGCTGGTATGGGGCTCTCCATTCATATATCATTGTTTATGAAGCTCATAGGCTGTATATGACACTGCTTGATGTGTTCAGTTGAGTTACCACAACATACATACGTTATGTAAAAGAGCATGCAATAAATGCTGTAGAGCATCACCCGAGCAGCGACCTCTGGCTTTTGAGTGTTCTTATGATGCCCTCTGGTGGTCATAAATCAAAACAACTCAGCTAGTACAGTCCCTTAAAACGAATTCAATGTCTCTATAAAACTAATTCAAGTTGGCTTTCACACTGGGCACGTTTGCTGTACTCCGAGGCCGAGAGTGATTGCTCCCGATACTCCCTGCAGCAGTTTTTCAGGGCAAGGACCCCTTAGGTGAGAGAGACATGGGGCAGGGACCCCCAATATAAAATGTGTCAAACAGAGCTACATATTAAGCAGTCTCTAATATTAATAGAAACTAAACATATTATGATTAAGAATGAATTATATTAAGACAGATTAGAACTATGCACATTATTCTTGTTGTACAAGCATCACTGTCTGTATAAGCATGCAGCTGACATAGGGGACCCCCACAGTTTTTAAAAGACAGTAATCGACTCCTGCACTTTTGATAAGGGAAAATAGCCTGCGCTATTCGCTATTGTTAAAACTGGTATTTATGCATCATAACAAACATGTTTTGATAGAAATCACAATTCTATTTGCAGTTGTAAATTATTTTAATGGATTTGATTAGTTTTACTTATCAGGTGGACAATTAAACATTTACTTGAACTTTAGCTTAAAAATGCAAAATGACCAAAATTTGAGATGCTGCGCAATGAGATCGATTCGCTTGTTGGTCCAGTTATGCAGTCGCATCGCAAAGTTACGTCTTTTTTCTTTTCTTTTTTTTTTTTTGATGCGCATAAAGGAATTTATTCGGTAAAAGTGTTTCCATTATGGCAAGCCGTTTTTACTTTTATTCATTCTCAGGATGAATTCTTGATATCAACAATTCAGTTCTTGATATCAGGAATTACATTTCCACTAGTAACAATTTTAATTCTTGATATCTGTAGTTGTATTTTCACTAGTGAAATGTCATGGTCTGTGTACTTTGCGTCCATTCCTTTTTCCTTTTTTAAACCAGAAATGAAATATGGAAAATGCGGTTTGTTTTTTATTTTAACACTGATGAATAGAATTAGCAGATACAAGCTAATTTTCCTTATGCAAGGTTATTATTTTGTTAAAATAATATAAATCATGTACAAGTTTTTTTTTTAATATGTAAACATGCTAAATTTAATTTCTTGTTTTGCGTCATGCACAGACTTTAAAGCGCCCTCTAGTGCGTTTTCCTCTGGCGTCAATAGAATGACTCGCATCAAAAACCTGCCTGAATGACATTGATTAATTTTTTTATTTGTTAAATTATTATTAAATTTATATTTTAACCTAAACGTGACATTTCTAAACCTTATAGCCTGTTGTTTAGCGCTCCAATTAGGCCGATCGACATCTAAATTACTGTGACTTTTTTGTCTGGCTGTTAGGTGTTTTATATTGTTTTATATTGAGAAATTGTTTAGGATTAGGAGTCGCTTTATAGCCTGTAGCCTACGCTATGCTGTTTAAATTGAAAATATACCAACCAACATATGTTATGATGACAAAATTATACCCCAATATGTAATTATCATGAAGAATCATGAAGACCCATACTCTTTGCCTCAGTGGAGAAACTATTTTCTCGTCATCAACAGCATCTAAGGCTAAGACAATGGCAAAAGTGGAAGGACAATATTTGTATGTTAGCGTTTCTAACTGTTTTCTGTAAGTAGAAAAAGTACACGGACCTGTCACCATAGGCTGCCATTTAAATTCAAAATATAATCAAAATATGATTATATGATATCAAAAATTATGATTTTTACTAGTAAGAATTGTATTTCTGATATGTGAAATTGGAATTTCAACTAGTAAGAAATCAATTGTTGATATCAACAATTGAATTTGAATGGCAGCCTATGGTGACATTTCACTAGTGAAAATACAATTACAGATATCAAGAATATCAAGAATTTTTACTAGTGGAAATGTAATTCCTGATGTCAAGAATTGAATTGTTGATATCAAGAATTCATATCCTGAGAATGAATAAAAGTCAAAACGGCTTGCCATATTCCATTATGCGCATGTTTTCGTATGCATAAAAAATTATCCAACTCATTTTTAGAATTTATGCAAATCTTGGCGTTTCCATCCAGGGTTTTTTATTCGACATCCCAAAATGCGCATAGAAATAGGTGGAACATAAGCTAAGTGTCGGATATGTGCAAACAGAAGCAGCGTACATTATTGAAGATGGTGGAAAATGCAGATATTTTAAGATAACTATCAGGAAATGGCAGCAGGTTGGTAGTTATGAAGCTTGAGGTAGTTATAATGTGTCAACTATAATTATTTGTTGTCTTTACGACTCTTTCTTTTCAGCCACCCCTTCTCAACACAGTTTGTGTGGTGCGTCAGATGGTGCTGCCTACATGCGGAAGAGAAACCAAGGAACACCGGGAATGTCACGAATCAGAAGCCTGCAGCCGTCGTGCTTTTCTGCTCACTCAATCGGTGTATTTTATTAAAAGGAGCTCTAGAACTAGGGCTTGGGCTGGTAACATGGGTTAGCTTAGGTCTGGTTGCGGTAAAATACGGTGACATAGTTCTGTATCTTCTGCGTCTCCGCCGAGAAAATGTGTATGCCCGGTTCGTTTCAGGTGCACGCCGCATCCAACGGGCATTTTATCATCTACATTTCTAAGATCACAAGCGATTGCCAACCCGATGCATCCCTTCAGTTCACTTCGGTAAGGTCTCGCGTGTTCATAAATGTATGCGCTTGTGTAGGCTACATTAATTGCTCTTTTGAGCAGAACATTACGGACATGAGTAGTATTACATAAGTTCAGTGTGAAGGCTGTGTATCAACCTACTGAGCTGCCTACTTAGGCTGCATTGGTCGGGATCGTAGGCGTATTTGTGCAGTCAATTCTGAGTGCGTCTAATGATGCTGACGGCGAACATGTTTTTTGTTTATAACACGGCTCTGGAAAACTTGTTTCTGATTGGTCAATAGCGACGCCTTGGGTGCATGAAAATATTTTTGTAAAATGATCGCTAAATTGGACATTTCGCCGTTGTCCATAGCAACATACCACCGCTAATCCTCTCTAACTTTCGAGAGATTTCTAGAAGAAGAAGAAGAAGAAAACATTGCTATAAGAGTGCTAAGTTGTTGCTAAAATGTTTGCTAACAGAAAAAGTAACTTTTTCTATGCGGATTGTGGAGTAATAGTTATTCATTTTTGTTGCTGTAAAATACTTGACTTTCTTTAATGCTGGTGAAAACCAAGTTTTTTATGCTGTTTATAATATTTTTTAATATTTATATATTATATTATTTTATATTTTTAATATACAAGCCATGTGCAAATTCTTCACTCAACACCATTACTGAGTATTTTCTCTTTAATACTGCAGTGTACCAAAGAGATGCTGTGTTCAAAATCACATATTAGCATACTACTCTTATTAATTTTACACATCTTTCTATGGCAGAAGTAGTAAGAGTAGTATGCTAGTATGCAGTTCTGAATTCAGCCAGAACCAATTTCATTAATGTGCGTAGTGGGGCTTTTCGTGTCCTATTACGCTCTGTGGGCATTTTAAGAAGGGACAGGAGAAGATGGGGAACATATAGCAAGAATATAGAGGTTAAAACTTTTAATTTTCTCCATAGGGTAATTGGTGTTGAAAGAGAACTTTTAAACCTTTAAAGACATGTCTGCTGTGAGCTACGAGGTTTTTAATCAATGGTATTTGCTTCTGTTGGAGTCGTCAGCCCACATTACTTCACCTTATTTTTTTTTAAAATAATCGTATTTAACACCAAAATTTTTAGTGAAAAAATACATTACCCATGATACTGTACAGAAAATTACACCAAACAGTCCAAAAAAGCAACACAAGCCAAAATAGCTCTTTAGCTCCACCCACTCCCATGAAGCACTGCGAATAACGTAATTACGTCGATCTCTAATATAATATATATATATAATATATATATATATATATATATATATATATATATATATATATGCATATTTTGGAATAAACTTAAAATATATTGTTTTTATTTATATTATCAACATTTGTACATGGGAAGTTTTATATTTCTCAATCGTTTTTCGATTATTCTGTTCACAATGCTTCATGGGATTGTAGTTCTTTCCCTCACTAAAGCCATTAAGTACACAGTCTTGTACCTTTGTCATTTTGTCCGATTTTCAAGAACTTTATTTGCTTCAAATCAAAGTTTGTAGTGTTATGATTCACCTCGTAGCTGATTGATTTAGTTCATGGCTTATAACACTTTAACAAAGACTAAACCATAAATAAGAGTATAATGGGCTATATGCACGGTTACTTCCTGGTTGTCGTTAAGCCAGCTCGGGCATTTCCGGTGAACTGTTAGCTGTTCATTCTGTACTCGCTGTACATCGACCTAAAACCATCAGTGGTTGACTTTTTAATGTTGTATTCATATTTTAATGCACTTATCACATTTACCTAATTTTCCAATAAACCAGTTTTATTGATTGCAATAAAGACGAAGCTATCGGGACCATTTAAAAAATGCCTTGTCTGTAATTAGACACGCACACGCATTTTTTCCCCCCAGCACTTCAAATGTTATTTTTAATGTGATGACCACAAACATTATTTGTTCATCCTTCTGAGATTGTCCCCATTCTAAAACCAAACGTTTCAAAATGTAGGAAATTCAACATTTGATAGAAAACACTTATTTAAAAATAAAAAAGACAATAATTACCACTATAACCAGCAGGTGGCGGCAAAGTAGCATTTATTTGCGCATAGATATCAGCCATTTCCTCTTCGGTTAGTTTTTGACTAAATATTGAACTTTATAAAATAACTAGGTTTACATTTTGTCAATGTGAAGTATGAAGTACTAACAAAATCTTATGAAAAACAACTTTTCTTGTGAATGAATTGCACAGAAAGCACTGAGCACCGCGCTTTCCCTTTGTAATCACGGCAGCTGTCAGTCAGTGCAGCAAGATCATGATTTCGGCACACTTGTAAAAACACACATTTTATTCAACTTATTCTAAAGTGCTCTATAAATATTTAATTTGTGACGCTTTTTTCCACACGAAAGTGTGAAAACTGATGGTCGAATTGAATTTAGTCGAGGAGGAACACTGAGGTAGTTTTTATTTATTTATTTTCTATGCTGTCTTACGTTTGAATAACTAAATTAATGCTATGCCTGACTATTTAAGTGACTATATTCCTATTATGAAATAAGTATTACACTACTGATGCTCAACACACCAGCCAATGACATTTCACCGGAAGTTTTCGAGCTGGCTTAAATTATTGCGGAAGTTCTAAAGAACGATCTGTGCATGTAGCCCATTCACTCTTCATCTTCTTCTGAATCAGTTTCTTATTCTAACATATATGGCTGAATTAAACAGAGTGGATCAGGTAGTCCAAGCTGGTGTGATTGAGTGGAGGCGGGGACTAATTTGCATATTCATAGATCTGACCTGTGTATACCAGCAAGGAAGAGTGTAGTTACATTCAAGCTATTTTAAGGCGTGAGGAATTTATTTTCTCAGGGGAAAATGTTTAAATATGTAATTTTAATTAAAAAATGAGTTTTAATGGATAAAATGAATGACTACAGGGTTACTTTAACGGTGAATACTTTTTTAAACAATTAAAAATTATTTTATTTAATTATTTTATTTTATTTATTTATTCTATTTGGAAAGTAGACACCTAATATGTGGGTGAAGTATAAATATTCCTTACATTTCACAAACATCTGTCATACAGACTAAGTGAGCAAAAATGAGCTATAACGGTTATGATGGAATATGGCAAAACATGGATACTGCATTATAACCTATTATTATTGTTATATCACAAAGATTTTATTGCCATTTAATGACACAAGTTATTATCTACTATTATTATCTTTGATGTTATGATGTTGTTAACATCATTTGCAGTATCATGCTTGATTGTGTAAGGAATTTTATGAGTTTTTACTGTCTTTATCCATTGCTTTTAGGTCCCAGTTTACAGATACTGACATGGAATATGAGAGGCCTAATGTTGAGACCATTAAATGTGTGGTGGTGGGGGACAATGCTGTGGGCAAAACGCGACTGATCTGTGCCCGAGCATGTAACGCCACTCTTACGCAGTACCAGCTCCTCGCCACGCATGTGCCTACTGTCTGGGCCATTGACCAGTATAGAGTCTGTCAAGAGGTCTGGACTTTTATCTTTCCGCTCATGACACTTCAAAAGCATAAGATAAGTACTGTAACTCATAAATCCAATGCATTTGTTGTTTTGAAGGTTCTGGAGCGCTCCAGAGATGTAGTGGATGATGTAAGCGTGTCTCTTCGATTATGGGACACTTTTGGAGACCACCACAAAGACCGACGCTTTGCTTACGGCAGGTGTGTTTGTGGACCGTTTTTTTTGGAAATGAAATATTCTTTTGAGGACATCTTGAATGTTTTATCTTGTGTTTGGACACCAGGTCAGATGTGGTGGTCCTGTGCTTCTCCATCGCCAACCCCAATTCTCTCTTTCACGTGAAGACCATGTGGTACCCAGAGATCAAGCACTTCTGCCCTCGCGCCCCAGTCATACTGGTGGGCTGCCAGTTAGACCTGCGTTACGCTGACCTGGAGGCTGTTAATCGGGCACGGAGGCCTCTTGCCAGGTAAATTGTTGTTAAAAAATTTCGATCTGTGATTTAAAGACCCCTTGAAATCAGAATTTTGGGGTTTTTAATGCTCATTATGCTTATTTAAAATTGATAGTCTTTCTCTTTTAAATTTATTTATTTATTTAAAAAGTCTCTTATGCTTACCAAAGCTGCAATTATTTGATCAAGGATACAGTAATATTGTTAAGCATTATTACAATTTAAAATAATCATTTTCTGTTTTAATATATTTAAAAATGTAATTTATTCCTGTGATGCAAAGCTGAATTTTCAGCATCATTACTGCATCATCTTCAGTGTCACATGATCCTTCAGAAATCATTCTAATATGCTGATTTGCTCAAGAAACATTTATTATTATTATCTGTTGACAACAGTTGTGCTGCTTAATATTTTGGAAACCATGATAATTTTTTAGGAATCTTTGATGAATATAATGGTCAAAATAACAGCATTTATTTGAAAATGAAATATTTTGTAACATTACAAATGGCTTTACTGTCACTTTTGATCAATTTCATGCATCGTTGCTAAATAAAAGTATTAATTTCTTTAAAAAAAAAAAAAAAAATATTTAAAACATAATTAATAAAAAAATAAAATTGATTATAAACATCAGTATATTTCAAATACCAAATTATAAAACATATAATTTTATTAATATTATGAATAAAAAATTACTAAAAATTATAAATGTCTTTATATTATATCAGTTGTTTCTCTATATTATGAATACAAGTATAAATGTCTCAATATTAATGTCACCTGCTTCTGATTAGCAAAAGCAGGAAACAAGTCTTGGTCCATCTGTGTGTCTTTGGCTTGCTTTATTTCAGACTATTTAATTGGCTAAATTGAGCATCCTGTATTGAGGGTGTTTTTAAAGGGTTATTTCACCCAAAAATGAAAATTCTGTCATCATTTACTCACCCTCATGTCGTTCCATACTCGTAAGACTTTTGTTCATCTTCGGAACACAAATGAAGATCTTTTTGATGAAATCTGAGAGATTTCTGCCCCTCCACTGACAGCTATGCAACTGAAAATTTGACGCTTCAAAAAGTTCATGAAGAGATCGTAAAACTAATCCATATGAATTGAGCGGTTTAGTCCAAATTTTCTGAAGAGACTCGATTGCTTTATATGATGAACAGACTGAATTTAGGCTTTTAATCACATATAAACATTAATTAGCAAACATGAAGCGAACCTGAATGATACGCAAGTACAAACCTCTTGCGTGAGCTCAAACATGTTGCATAACACATGAGAATGAACCTCATTGGCTCTCGCACGTGTCAAGAATTTGGAAAAATTTGGACTAAATACATATGGATTAATTTTACGATCTCTTTATGAACTTTTTGAAGCGTCAAAGTGGAAGTTGCGTAGGCTGTCAATGGAGGGGCAGAAATCTCTCAGATTTCATCAAAAAGATCTTCATTTGTTTTCCAAAGATGAACGAAAGTCTTATTGGTGTGGAACGACATGAGGGTGAGTAATTAATGACAGAATTTTCATTTTTGGGTTAACTAACCCTTTAATTCATGCAAGAATGTTACAATATGTAACATTCACATTAAAGATAATGTAGTACATCCTTCTTGTTGACATTTCTCCATGAACCAACTTTACAGACCCATCAAAGCAAATGAGATTCTTCCTCCTGAGAAGGGTCGCGAAGTGGCCAAAGAACTGGGTGTGCCGTACTACGAGACCAGCGTTGTGGCACAGTTTGGAGTGAAGGACGTGTTTGACAATGCCATTCGCGCTGCTCTCATCTCACGGCGCCACCTGCAATTCTGGAAGTCTCACTTGAGGGACGTCCAACGGCCCCTTTTGCAGGCGCCTTTCCTGCCTCCAAAGCCTCCTCCGCCTGTTATACTCATCCCGCCGCCTCCTTCCACCACTGAGGAGCACCCGGCCCGTCTGCTGGAGGAGCCGCTGTGTGCTGATGTGGTTCTGGTTCTTCAAGAGCACCAGCGAGTCTTCGCTCATAAGGTCTACCTCGCCACAGCCTCTTCGAAATTCTACGACCTTTTTCTCCAGGATGTGAAGGCTGAGGCTGATGGCAAGCAACCTCCCGGATGGGAGCCCCCTACACGGGCGGCCAGCTTTGACATGTGTGAGAGCAGTGATGAAGATAGCAGGGTCAACCTCAGGGCCTGCATCAGTGACGGGACCCTGATCGGCACAGACTTCGATGGGATACTGGAGGGTGGCCGCGGGGGGCGGATTTTGTCGTCTTTGGGTCGGGCTTTCGTCAGCATCAGAAGAGAAACGGTCCAGGACCCCGTCATGTTCATCTCCCGGCCGATGACGGTGGTGCACATGGACCCTTCGGTGTTGCTCGGGCCGTTTCGCGTGGTCATGCGTTACCTATACACTGGACAGTTGGACGAGCACGAGAAGGACCTAATGCAAATCGCCCACATCGCCGAGTTGCTCGAAGTCTTCGACTTGCGCATGATGGTCGCCAACATCCTGAATGACGAGGCCTTCATGAACCAGGAGATCACAAAGGCTTTCCATGTGCGACGGACCAATCGGGTGAAGGAATGCCTGGCTAAAGGAACTTTCTCAGGTCAAAGTTGTTTTATCTCATGTTGTAAAGTAGGGCTCCACCATTTGGGGATAAAATTGAATTGCAAATTAGTATAATTTATTATTATTAAATAAAAACTATTGTAATATTTCACTGTAAAATAGTAATGGGCGCTTTCGAAACACTGCTTCATGAAGCTTCTAAACCTTGGCAAATCTTTTGTTTTGAACCAGCGTGTTCGGACTGACAAAGTCACATGATTTTAGTAAATGAGGATTCATTACGTCAGTACTGTTTCAGGATTTCAATGGTTCACCCATCTCTGTGAACCCATGAACTAGTGTTTATATGGTTTTCACTTGATCTTGGATCAGTTTTATTTTTCTTTTGACATTTTAATGACACATTTGTATAATAAAAAGCAATAGCAAAATCCATTTAAGGCAAGTCACTTAACTCGGCAGCCATCTTTGGAACACCTCTTGTGCAGCTATTTCAGTCATGCAAATCTCACCAATAAAATCATGTGCAGTCATAAGCGTGCATCTCAGAACACAGACTGTTTCTATAGCAACTGGAGCTTCAGGCAGCTGCAGTGATGCGTTGACTTTACCAATTGGCAATTGGCTCTTTTATTTACTAGGCAGGACTTATTCTGCTATATTGCTCATTGCACTTTCTCCCATTCAGTAAAATGAGTGCACCGTCTTTGTGTATCTAATGTCTTTGGTTGTAGTTAATAGACTCTTATTGGTCTGATGAACCAAGCTCTCCGTAAAACAAACAAAACAAGCCCTACAATTTAATAAAATAATATATTATACGGACATTTCATATGTAACGCTATTAGACAATATGTTAATTGCATTTAATATATTACACATTCAACAAAACATTGTTTTGTAACAGGTGTTTAGGCTGAGTTTTTGTTGCATTTACGACATTCAGACCAGCAGGCGCACATGTAAAAGAACACAGTGCCACGCTTCAATTGGAAACACACAGCGCATATATTTATTTAATTAAATCGCAGCCTTTGTGATTGGATAATTGCACTAAGCCATATCGCAATTCCGGTTAATCGTGCAGCCCTATCGTAAGATCTTAATGCTGTCTGTTTTACTGCATTAAAGATTTATTTCTTTATATCCCAGATGTGGTGTTTAAGCTGGATGATGGTACCGTTCAGGCCCATAAACCCCTGCTCATCTCTAGCTGTGATTGGATGGCAGCCATGTTTGGCGGGCCTTTTGTCGAGAGCTGTACTAAAGAGGTGAATATTGCATTTTACAGAAGTGACCCATTCATGCACAACATTTATAAACATCACTGTGGCATAGAGTTAAATCAATTGGGAAATTCTGTCCACTTTTCCTTTTGTCCTCTGAGAGAAGATTTCAAAGATATTTGTGTAGATGTGTAATGTTATCTTCATTTAAAAATTTTTGCATTTGTATACAGATTTTCCCATGTCTTGTTGCGGTTTTCACAGGTGTTGTTCCCAAACACGACCCGCAGTAGTATGCAGGCGGTGCTGGAGTATCTCTACACGGGGCGCTTCTGCTCCAGACCGGACCTGGACGCCATGGAGCTCATCATCTTGGCCAATCGCCTCTGCTTGCCTCACCTGGTCGCTCTCACAGGTCTGATGTTTGATTAGCATGTCAATAATGGACATAAAGAACTAACAAGGGTTATACAGTTTTAACATTTAACCAAGATTTCACCATTTTTTATATTTAAAAAAACTTCGAAAAAAACGTCGTTCTATACGATAAAATATTGTCGTTCAAAAGTTTGGGATCTTACATTTTATTAATGTTTTTTTTAAAAAAATGCTCACCAAGGCTGCATTTATTTGATCAAAAATACAGTAAAACAGTAATTTTGTTAAATATGAATGCATTATTTCACAAATATGAATGCATTATTTCACAAAAAAATTTTTTAATATTTTTTAAAATGCAATTTATTCCTGTGATGCAAAACTGAATTTTCAGCATCATTACTCCAGTCTTCAGTGTCACATGATCCTTCAGAAATCATTCTAATATGCTGATTTGCTGCTCAAGAAACATCAGTATTATCAATGTTGAAAACAGTTGTGCTGCTTCATATTTTTGTGGAGATTCTTTGATAATAGAAAGTTCTAATGAACAGAATGAAATAGAAATCTTTTGTAAAATCATAAATGTCTTTACTGTTACTACTTTGATCAATTTAATGCATCCTTAATGAATATATTTTTTTTAAACTGACCCTAAAGTTTTAAACAGTAGTGTACATATTATGTTTTTTTGATACACTAACATCCAAAAATATGTGCTCATCCCTTTTAAATGAACTAATAATAGGCACCATTTACTCTTTTTATGCATTGAAAGAGCAACATGAACATTGTGCTAAACTTCTCCTTTTGTGTTTCACTGAAGACAAAGGTCATACAGATTTGGAATAACACAAGGATGAGTAAATGATGACAGAATTTAAATTGCTGGGTGAATTAATTGCTTAATTGTGTTTTGCTGCAGAGCTCCATACTGTGACAGTTCTGAAGGAGGCTGCTGCCATGGGCACGGACATTGACGGAGATGTGCTGGTATATCTGGAGATGGCTCAGGTAAAACGGCGAGTGGAAATCCACGCAAACGGCAGTACATTTAGCATATATAAGTTGTAGTGCATAGTTTATTTAAGTGAAGTTTTCAAGTTAGTATTTCCTTTATTGATTAACCCAGCTGTTAGAGATTCTGTTGTACTTTACACCCAAAAAATCTAAAATGCCTGTGAAATATTTCCTCAGTCATGCAGCTTTGAAGAATATTTCTTATAATGTTTAAATAAATAAATGTTTCAATAATGTTTCCTGCAAACACTGCAGTAACCCGTGTCCTGCTCCGGGATTTGGTGTGAAGTCAGACACATTTTTGCAGCATTCCTGTGAATGTTCACATGGTTCTTTCTGTCATGCCTGACTGGTCAAGCTGAGTCACTTGATTTACTAAAGACTCTTAGGAACGCTGAACATTTCTACACTTTGGTGTCTCAGACACTCTCTGTAAATAAAATGTAATTCTGCCAACGACTCTGCTGATGTAATAATGAAACTAAACAAAATGATTTATAAAATGCATTTAACAGAGCTTGAGTAAACCGGTATAGAGTAACTGTGGAAAATTAGCCTATTTAAATCCAAACAGCGACTTTTTTTTGGCCGGGCAGTGTATATAACAGTTCTTTTAAACTGTAATAATTTTTCACACTATTATACAGGTACTGGTCATATAATTAGAATATCATCAAAAAGTTTATTTATTTCACTAATTCCATTCAAAAAGTGAAACTTGTATATTATATTCATTCATTACACACAGACTGATATATTTCAAATGTTTATTTCTTTTAATTTTGATGATTATAACTGACAACTAAGGAAAATCCCAAATTCAGTATCTCAGAAAATTAGAATATTGTGAAAAGGTTCAATATTGAAGACACCTGGTGCCACACTCTAATCAGCTAATTAACTCAAAACACCTGCAAAGGCCTTTAAATGTCTCTCAGTCTAGTTCTGTAGGCTACACAATCATAGGGAAGACTGCTGACTTGACAGTTGTCCAAAAGACAACCATTGACACCTTGCACAAGGAGGGCAAGACACAAAAGGTCATTGCAAAAGAGGCTGGCTGTTCACAGAGTTCTGTGTCCAAGCACATTAATAGAGAGGCGAAGGGAAGGAAAAGATGTGGTAGAAAAAAGTGTACAAGCAATAGGGATAACCGCACCCTGGAGAGGATTGTGAAACAAAACCCATTAAAAAATGTGGGGGAGATTCACAAAGAGTGGACTGCAGCTGGAGTCAGTGCTTCAAGAACCACTACGCACAGATGTATGCAAGACATGGGTTTCAGCTGTCGCATTCCTTGTGTCAAGCCACTCTTGAACAACAGACAGCGTCAGAAGCGTCTCGCCTGGGCTAAAGACAAAAAGGACTGGACTGCTGCTGAGTGGTCCAAAGTTATGTTCTCTGATGAAAGTAAATTTTGCATTTCCTTTGGAAACCAGGGTTCCAGAGTCTGGAGGAAGAGAGGAGAGGCACACAATCCACGTTGCTTGAGGTCTGGTGTAAAGTTTCCACAGTCAGTGATGGTTTGGGGTGCCATGTCATCTGCTGGTGTTGGTCCACTGTGTTTTCTGAGGTCCAAGGTCAACGCAGCCGTATACCAGGAAGTTTTAGAGCACTTCATGCTTCCTGCTGCTGACCAACTTTATGGAGATGCAGATTTCATTTTCCAACAGGACTTGGCACCTGCACACAGTGCCAAAGCTACCAGTACCTGGTTTAAGGACTATGGTATCCCTGATCTTAATTGGCCAGCAAACTTGCCTGACCTTAGGTGAAGAGGAAGATGCGATATGCCAGACCCAACAATGCAGAAGAGCTGAAGGCCACTATCAGAGCAACCTGGGCTCTTATAACACCTGAGCAGTGCCACAGACTGATCGACTCCATGCCACGCCGCATTACTGCAGTAATTCAGGCAAAAGGAGCCCCAACTAAGTATTGAGTGCTGTACATGCTCATACTTTTCATGTTCATACTTTTCAGTTGGCCAAGATTTCTAAAAATCCTTTCTTTGTTTTGGTCTTAAGTAATATTCTAATTTTCTGAGATACTGATTTTCCTTAGTTGTCAGTTATAATCATCAAAATTAAAAGAAATAAACATTTGAAATATATCGGTCTGTGTGTAATGAGTGAATATAATATACAAGTTTCACTTTTTGAATGGAATTAGTGAAATAAATCAACTTTTTAATGATATTCTAATTATATGACCAGCACCTGTAGTTTTTACTGTATTTTTTAAATTATGATTTTTGGGTGAATTAATCCTTTAAAGAATACTCAGGCTACATGTTGTCATGTGATTTCAGTTTCACTGTGCCTACCAGCTCACCGATTGGTGCCTTCACCACATCTGCACCAACTACAACAACGTGTGCCACAAATTCCCCAGGGACATGAGGGCCAAATCAGCAGGTGGTACATAAAAAGTTTGTTTTTTGCTTCTTTTTTTTTTTTTTTAACCTGTCCAGAATTCAGTTTTTAACACATTTTTGTTTTGGATGCATTTTCAGAGAACCAAGAATACTTCGAGAAGCACCGCTGGCCTCCGGTCTGGTACCTGAAGGAGGACGACCACTACCAGAGAGCACGGAAGGAGCGGGAAAAGGAGGACTACCTGTCGCAGAAGCGGCAGAGCAAGCGTAAATGGGTGCTGTGGAATCTTCCGCCCTCCCCGACAAACCCCTCTTCATCTTCCTCATCATCCTCATCCTCAGGCTCCTCTGCTATCATCTGAAGAGATGAGGGGGAAACTGTAAGGTTTCTGTAAGATACCTTACAGAAACTTTGAGGTGCAGTGAACATATCTTCTTCGACAAGTCCTGCTTTTAACACAGGGTTGAAATCACTGCTGGTTTCAGATCAACATCTTATCAACTGTGCTTTGAAATTCATGGTGCTTGAAGTCCTGTACAGGCATCACGTAGGGCATGGCCGCCAAACCGGTCTAAATGTAAAATGTTTACCAAACGTGACTATAGTTATTCTGCTTACATGAAACAGGTAGGCATCTCATCTCAAAACAATGAAGAAACCTTTGGTGTATTATATTGATCTAGATCAGTGGTTTCCAACATCGAGCCAAAATGGTTCATCATACAAAAATCAATTGATCTATACACTGTGTGTATATAAATAATATTATTTATATACTTTCACAGTATTTATTAACATAATTACAATACACCTTTTACAATAGGTTTCCATTTGTTAACATGAACTAACAATGAAAACTACTTCTAAAGCATTTATTAATCTTAGTTAATGTTAATTTTAACATTTACTAATACGTTATAAAAAATCAAAAAAGTCTTTGTTATTTAATGGACTTGAGTGAAACAATGAACAATTTATTTTTTAAATAATGATAAAGATTAATAAATCTGTAACAAATCTATTGCTCATTGTTAGTTAACGTTAGTTAATGCATTTACTAATATATATTTAATTAGCTTTCATTTATTTTTATTTTGGCAAATAAATATATATATATATATATATATATATATATATATATATAAAATATTATTTTGGTAATTTGGCAATTTTGTTAAAAAACATTTACTAATGTTAACTAACGGGACTTTATTGTAAATAAATGTTATATATATATTTCTTTAGCTTTGACTTTTGCAACTAACCAAAATAAGTTTAAGTTAACTGATATTTGTTTTATTTCAGTTACTAAAAGCATTTTAATAGTTTTAGTTAAAATATTTTTAACATCAATGTCTGCCCAATAGTTGTTTTTCCCTCACCCACCAATTGAGAACCACTGATCTAAAACAATTTTGTCTCAAAGCAGAACTGTGGGAACACTGAACAGTCACTGAAAGAACAAAACTAAAGCCTGTTTGTACAGATCGTTGTGCATTTTTAGCCAATAATAAAATTCTTAATTTTTAGCATTGTACCTACAATGACTCTTTGTGATTCGTCCCCTGAATCATATCATATATATCCTCCTGATTATAACAGGCATGACCGTCAGGTGATCACTAGACTCTAGTGCTGAAATTATAGCGGAAAATGTGAGTTTGCCATGAAATTGTGCCTAGTCCTGTTGTTCTGAGACGTCATGGCAAGATTCTGCTGGCAGAGTCTTCCTGTGTGAGTTTCTCACTAGACGGTCATCAAGCTTATATTTTTCACTACAGCGTAGTTTGGATATTGATATGAGTGGCAAAACATTTACACATTTAGTAAAGGCAGAAGTTTTCTTAAATTTCATGTGAATAAAGGGGTAGTTCACCCAAAAGTTATTCTGTCATTGATTATTCATCCTCATGTCGTTCTAAACCTGTATGACTTTTTCTTTTGTGGAGGAAATAATTAAAAAAACAAAAAAAACAAACACCTTTTGTTTTCCACAGAAGTCACAAGGTTTCCACAAATCACAGGTTTGGAGTTAATATGAGGGTGAGTAAATGACAATGTATTTCTGAGTGCACTGTCCCTTTAACTGTCTTGAGTTTTGTGTGAGATCTAGAGCTTGTGGTAATCCTGTTCTAATGTCTTAACCGTCTTTGAGATGTAATTTAGTCTTGATACTGAATGCAGAATATCACACAATCAATGGTGGTTCTTTAATTAGCTAAACTGTAATGAAAGGAAATGCTTATCAATATTACAATTGAATTATAATAGCAAAAATGATTAGTTTTGCTTAATAAATTTTTGAATTAAAAGTGTCTCTGCTTAGATTTTTTTATTACATCTTGCAGTACACCATGTAAATGTATAAAATATGTCTGTACCTTTGTTTGGATGGAAAACACACACTCACACACTCACTCACTCACTCACTCATATTCTTCTGCAATAGCAAAATGGAACAATACATTCTGAAAAAAGAAAAACTTTTATTTGAACATGTACTAACAGCTCTGTTGTTACTGTTTAATGTTCTATTCTGGATTCGGGCTACTTTTTATGTGTCCGTTCATAACATTGGTCCATCCAATCAGAACTCAATGTCCCAGCCAGACTCTTCATCAGGTGGCGGCTCATCTGTATCCCCAGGAAAACAGTCGAAATTACTTGTGTCCAAAGGTCCATCCACCTGCAGCAACAATATATGTTTATTATTTCCCAAACTCATTTTCTCTGTACCAAAAGCAAGAAAAAAGCAAATACATGCATTCACTCAGGACAGCAACACTGTCTAGAAATATCTCAGACCATAATGTCTGGGATAGATGATTTCTGAGGTTGACTCAAATGTATTTTTTAGGAGTGCTGACATCCATTTTGAATGTTTATTTTGGATACATAGATATATAGATA
Organism: Elopichthys bambusa; assembly: GCA_037101425.1. NCBI lineage: Eukaryota > Metazoa > Chordata > Actinopteri > Cypriniformes > Xenocyprididae > Elopichthys > Elopichthys bambusa. The sequence continues at coordinate 42,221,262 of CM074433.1, forward strand.
GTGTTGAAATAAAAAAAAGTCCATGAAATTATTAATTTGTCTTATTCGCTCAAGAATCTTACTTACACTTGGTATAAATGGAGGAGTCAAGGTGCCTTCACGAATACCATCCCAGTTAAACCCTTCAAACCATCTGCATCAAAACCAGCACAGACTTAAAATAAATGCAGTAATGTAACAATGTCAGAGCTGAAAGTTTACACAGCAGTTCATCTATACTTGTGTTTCTGGATGTCCTTCACACCGTTCTTCTGGTTGCCGAGTCTCTCGGACGGATTGTCCCTGTCAGGTTAAACACACATGCAAACATTATGACACACTTTATGGCTGTTTTTCAAAATCTCGTCAAAACTACTGATGTGAAAATGTTTGTTAAAAGGGTTTTAGAATGCGTATCATAAGTATTTTTTTTTTCCTATTATGAAAGTCATTGGCTACTGTCAACTGTTTGATTACCAACATTCTTCAAAATATCTTATTTTAGTTCAACAGAAGAAAGAAACTCATACTGGAACTCATGCCTCCCTTTAACGCTTACAGATATAGTGCTGTATAGTTAGGCTTTTAAACACAGGCTTTTGGAATAAACGCGCTCACTCCATCTTTGTACCTGCACAGTCTCTTAATTAAGTTCGCAGCACTCTTGGTGATTTTCTTGGGAAACTCCACCATATCGATTCCTCGAAGAATAATGTTATACGTCTTCATGGGATCTGATCCTGAGAAAGGTGGGCTTGGATGGAAAGAGGAAAATGGTGCTGAATGTTAATAATTAGAAGAGGCAAAGTGTGAATTTCACTTCCTGGGATTCTGGGAACAAAAAACATTACACTGGTTAATAATGTCATTAGTAAATGGCCAACCTTCCGCTCAGCAGCTCAAAGATGAGGATTCCAAGAGACCAGCAGTCGGCCGAGACATCATGACCTTTATTTAGGATGATCTCAGGGGCCACGTACTCTGGAGTTCCACAAAATGTCCACGTCTTCTTCCCCAAGCCAACTTTTTTAGCAAAACCAAAGTCTGTCTAAAAAAAAAAAAACAATGACTATTCTTTGCTATTTGAATATTTGGTTTGTAAATGTACAGAAGTTTAGGCACTGAATTTCTTCTTAGAAATCTAAAGATATATGCTTAAAATGAGTTTTGTAGTAATATAATGTGTAAATATATTTCTGTACAAAGTAAACATTTTTATTTAAAGAAATTCTTTTTAAATGGATAGTAATGTAGCAGAAACGCATGTACAGCAATTTAATTAACTGAGTTCGAACATGAAACCTTTTGGTTACAACCTTCAGATATTTAAGAAATTTAAGTTAACTAAAATTGAACTGAAATTCAGATATGGTAATGAACATTTCAATTCCAGCACACACTGTAAGTGGTCGACCAATCACAACAGACTGGGCCATCTGATCAATCAGAGCAGAGCAGGCTCTGGGAATGAAGGGGTTAAAAGAGACTGAATCCTTTATCAAACAGCCAGACACTGTGAGAAAAGATTTTATGCTGCAATGTATATTATGAAAAAAATAAATTGTTTTCTGACCTTTGATTATTGTAAACCTATTGTAGGAGACTCCAAAACAAAATTAGGAACTTTTAAAATAAGATAACAGGCGCACTTTAACTAAAACTAACAGTAAAACTAAACTAAATAAAATAAGTAGTAAAATGATTAAAACTGAAATAAAATGTGATGTAATAGAGATATATAAGAAATCAAAATATTAATACATACTCTAATATTAAATAAAAAATACTAAAATAACACTGCTTTGGTTACCAGCTTGGCATATCCACGGTGGTCCAGTATGATGTTCTCAGGCTTCAGGTCTCTGTAGATGATGCCTCGGCAGTGTAGAAAAGCAAGAGCCTCAACCACACATCCAGCGTAGAAGCGTGTGGTGCTGTCATCAAACAACCCCCTGGACACAGTCACAGAACTTCTTGTAAGTTACTCAATCCGTTCAGGTGACAGGAGAAAATAATGAAAGGCTTTTTGATACCTGTCCCTGAGCAGAGTCCACAGCTCTCCACCCAAACACGCCTCCAATAACATGTACAAGTATTTAGAATCTCTGAAGGTCCGATATAGTCTGAAGCATAAAACCAATATGGGCTTATTATCACATGCTTTTTTTATGAAATATCATGTAATGTATCAATACTTTAAGATAAACTAACTTAAAATGTAGTCAAAAACACTCATGTGAGCAAAAACACGCCGTTTTTGTGTGTTCCTTTAAATGCAAATGAGCTGCTGCTCCCGGCCCGCTTTCCAGAAGAAGGCGGAGCTTTAACAGCTCAAGCTTCGGTTGCTCAACAACAACAAAGCTGGAGAATCTCACACAGCCAAAATGACGATTGTCAGTAATGGTGTTCAGCCTTACATTGTTCAAACCAGAGTCGGACACTGATGGAGAGACTCAGGAATGAAACTGGACATTTCTAAATGGTTAGTGGATAAATGTATGTAGTTGCTGTGGAGTTGATTCAACTCATCTACTAGCATGTGCCGTCATGTTAATCTTTTGTGCAAATCCAGCGCCGAATTGACCCTCGTTTGTGAAGCATTCTGGTGTAAAATGACGGCATGGAAACAACACTCTACTACAACAACTCTTCCTCTTCTCTAAAGCAGTCCAATTTGGCCTCACCCCCTCTGTTGCGTGTTCCCGGGGGCAGAGTTTATGTAAATTTTGGAGTTTGTGATGTCACCAACCCGGGAAGAAGCTCATTGTAGACCCTACCAGCCGTCTGCACACTTAACAGTTAAATCCATCAGAGTTATCATGGGGGCTCAACTGGCACTGAGTTGTACTGACCTGACAGTAAAAGGACTGTGGGCTTCCATCATGATGCGTCTCTCAGACAGGATGTGGCCTTGTTGACTCGTGTCTAGGATGTGACGCTTTTTCAGGACCTTCATGGCAAAAGAGCGACTGTGATCGTTCTTCAGCTGCACCTGTAAAGAGTCAATATAAACATACTCTCAAAAACTCCTGATCATTCTTGAAGTAACATCTAACTGCTGCTTTCATGAAATGAGACTCATCGTACCAGCTCTACCCGACTGAATCCACCCACCCCCAGTGTGCAGATCACACGGAAGTCGCTGAGAGACATATTGGAGAAGAACGCGGCTTCTGCCTCCAACCTACAAGAAATATCAGTTGTTCTCATGACCCAGAATGCTTCTCATTTCTGATCAATGGATGTGAAGGAGCTCATCATGTGCTTACTTGGCCTTCACCTCTTCGCTCTCGTAAATTTTATTGCTCATATTGTCCAGTCCACCGATTAGCTGCTTGAAAGACCTGTTAGAAGTGAGTTTTAATGATGTTATTAGTTTACTGACTGTTCTGATACTATGATTGTACAGGTTCTGATTTTGACTTATGATGGTTGTGATACTGATTATAATAGTTATGATTTTATGTCATAATTTTGATTTTAAGAAATTAATTTCAATGGTAAGGATTTAGTTATGATTAGATAGATTGTGATATTGTTTGTAATGGTCATGATTTTTAGTAAACATGATTGTTATTCTGATTGAGAATTATTTATTAGTTATGGATTGAGTTTAGATAGTTATGATACATAAGAGAATTTTGACATTAGGATGATTTGTTTGTGTAGGTTCTAATTATGATGGGTTGATACTAATTGGGATGGTTATGATTCTGATTAATTGTGATGATAGTGATTCTGACTGAGATATTGATAATGATTGTTATGAATTCGATTTCTTTGGATGGTTGCGATATTGTGTATTTATTTTAATGGTTATTGTGATATTGATTGTAATGGTCATGATTTTTAGTAAATAAGATGATTGTGACTGAGACATTTATTGTGATAGTTATGATTTCGATACATTGGGATAGTTTGTTTGTGTAGATTCTAATTTTGACTGATTATGATGGGTGTGAAACTGATTGTGATTGTTATAATTCTGATTCATTTTAATGGTTATGATTTTGATAGTGATGGTTGTGATATGGATGATTTTGATGGATTGTGATATTGTTTGTAATGGTCATGATTTTTAGTAAACATGATTGTTATTCTGATTGAGATATTTATTGTGATAGTTATGATACAAGAGAATTTTGACATTAGGATGATTTGTTTGTGTAGGTTCTAATTATGATGGGTGTGATACTAATTGGGATGGTTATGATTCTGATTAAATGTGATGATAGTGATTCTGACTGAGATATTGATAATGATTGTTATGAATTCGATTTCTTTGGATGGTTGCGATATTGTGTATTTATTTTAATGGTTATGATTTTGATTTTGATGGTTGTGATATGGATTTAGATGGTTATGATTTTGATGGATTGTGATATTGATTGTAATGGTCATGATTTTTAGTAAATAAGATGATTGTGACTGAGACATTTATTGTGATAGTTATGATTTCGATACATTGGGATAGTTTGTTTGTGTAGATTCTAATTTTGACTGATTATGATGGGTGTGAAACTGATTGTGATTGTTATAATTCTGATTCATTTTAATGGTTATGATTTTGATAGTGATGGTTGTGATATGGATGATTTTGATGGATTGTGATATTGTCTATAATGGTCATGATTTTTAGTAAACATGATTGTTATTCTGACTGAGATATTTATTGTGATAGTTATGATTTTGATACACTGGGATAGTTTGTGTAGATTCTGATTTTGACTGATTATGATTATGATACTGATTGTGATTGTTATGATTCTGATTAAATGCGATGATAGTGATTCCGGCTGAGATATTAATTGTGATTGTTATGAATTTCATTGCTTGGGATGGTTGTGATATTAATTCTGATAGTAATGATTTTAAGTAAATGTGATCATTTTGATTGAGATATTGATTGAAACAGTTATCATTTTGAGTAAATGTGATCATTGTGATCCTGATTGAGATATTTATTGTGATAGTTTAGATTTATTGGGATGGTTCTGTAGGTTTTGCTTTTGACTGATTATGATGATTGTGATACCGATTGCGAGAGTCATGATTTTGATAGTTATGATTTTGATTGATCGGGATAGTTGTGACATTGATTGAAATAGTAATGATTTTGAATGGTGACTGTGATTGTTCTGCAAGCTCCTCACTCTCTGTCCACAACCAGACATGTCACATCTCCAACAGCCGTTACATTTGCTGTACGCACATCTTCCCTGGGAAGAGAAGTGAAGAACGAAAAAAGTTATTCTTAAATCTTAACCACAATGGTTAAAATGAGAATTATAACCTTAAAACCCTCAAAGTTCCTCACTGACCCTTTGAGAGCCTGCTCTCCAAACCAATCTCCTCTAGACAGTGTGGACAAGAACACTGGCTCCTCATTGGCTGATTTCTGCTGGGTGACCCTCACCTGTGGGCCAAAACAGCCACAAGATTCACAATAAATGTTCTGTTCTACAATCCAGTAGGAAACCTCAGAAAGGCTCTTTTCTCACCTGACCCTCACTGATGATGAAGAATGTGTCTCCAGTGGCGCCCTGACGAATGATGTAGTCACCATCACTGTAGTGAGTCTAAAGAGTAAAGAGAGAGAAGGAGAACAAAAAAGAACAAAAAGGTCACATGAATCAATTCAGAATTGTTTTCAGATTAATGTGCAGTGTTCATAACACCTCACCTCTTCCAGAACATCTGCTACTTTACTCAGCACATCTTCAGTGAGAGTCTTGAAGGAAGGCACACTGACAACACAATTCAGTATTACTAGTATCAATTTTAAACACTGTCAAAACTTTGATTTTGGTTTGAAATGTTGAATTTGATTTGATGCTAAAATTGTGTTACCTCCTCAAGAACTCCATGTAGTTTGAATGCTTGAGAAGGCCAGTTCTCATCATGATGGTTTGAAAACCCTGTCGATCTATGGCCCATAGTTTGATATCAGTCAGGGCTGATAGGGAAGAAGATGACATGGTGAGGAAGGAGGAAATTATTCCTGAAAATGTGTAGTTTAATTCTAATGAAGGCTTTACATTCAAATAATACTGCTAGATTCCAAATTCCAGACCATTTAATTTCCTAAACTATTCTTTTAAATAAAGTCAAAAAGTAAATATATAAATATTAAATAAAATAATAAATAAAATGATTAAACTTTATTATTACTTATTTAATATATATATTTTAATATAAAAATAGTAATGCATGAATTTTATAATCAAGAACACGTTTAAATATTTAAAACCAGACGGATTTGCTGTGATTCTCTGCTTCATAATACATAGACAAGGACATGTGCAAATATAACTCTTGGCACGATCTCTTCACCTAAACACTTTTGTTCTGTACTTCCTCTCAACATGACTGACAGCTGCTGCTTTGAGAGCGCTTCACATCCCACTCAATGTAATTATTCTGCCAGCCCACCCCACACAAACAATTTCACATACTGTTAATTTTCCTCTCTAAACCCTAATATACTCTGCAGTCAATTTCATGTTGAATATTTGAAGAGAGGAATTTTATTAACACCTGCAAACTCAATAAAAAATTCCTAATAAATACAACACCCTCCAAAACACCCTCATTATATCCCGAAAGATTATTTGATGGCATAATTGTATGAATGAATATCCTGCCTGCTTTATTTTCCTGGGTTACTGTTCTTTCATTATGTGAAAGGCTATGTTCAGAATAGCTTACTACCGCACTAATTTTTACTGTATGCACTAATTATATTGTATGCTAAGTATGCAAATTATTAGTATGCACAGGTACTTGGATGACAAAAAGTGGATTCTAAATGCAAAGTGAACATTTTTTATTACTGGATGCCACACACTGATTTAAACAAACAATCAAAAGTGGAAAAAGTTGGTCAAAAATGTACATTTACACAAACTGACCACGATCCGCAACTTTCAGACACAATTTTTAATTTTTAGCTTAACTGTCATGGAATGGAATGCACAGGATTGTGGGATATCAAAGGCAGTGAAAGATACATCTATACTGCCTTCAAAAAACGATCGGATGAAGTTATCTCAGGAGACAGGATGTGACATGATCATGCCTTGTTTCCCTCCTACCTCTGTATGCTCTCTGCTCAGCTTTCGGATGTAGCCTACAAGAGTAGGTGACAATGTAGCATACTACTGTTTTAAACGTGTATCGTGGTGCTAATACATTCCGTTTCACAAATTATATTTTAATAAAAAACAGTAGGCAGGATGCAGTCTATACTGCGTAATATGTAGTAAGCAGTATGCTAGCAGTATGCTATTTTTTTTTCCTGAAAAAACTCACTAAAACAACTCAACCTGGAGTGTTTTCAAAAGATTTCAACGATTCAACTTTGCTGAAAGTGAAGTAGCGACCTCCTTCGCTTAGATTTATTCTTTAGACCTTAAGAAGCTGTTGACATTTCAAAATAGACCTTCACGTCATCCTATTTTACCGCTGTGTGATGCACTACTGTGATTGTCAGTTAGTGACGTCAGATGTACCTTGAAAATGGATCTAAACTCTGACCCCAAAACACATTCACAAAAATGGCAAAAAAAGAGAAAGCTCAGAAAAGACTGATGGAGTGAGAGCAGACAATGAACGCACAGAGCTTTAAGAAATTGTTTAGCTATTCATTTAGCTGACCCTGAACAGCAGACACAGTTATCTTCCTACACAAAAGAGAGACGTGACACACTGACAATGTTAAGAAACTTTAATTTGATTCTCTAATTATGTAAATCCAGCTTAAATTGCACTCATTCTCATTTAAATATGCAACATAATGAAATTTGAATATAGCATGCTGTCTGAAATGTTCAAACATTAAAAATCAGTACATACAACCAGGGCATGACATTAACTTTTTTTCCTCACCAGTAACTTTGGCTAGTGGTTTTCCAAAGTTACTAGCCACTCAGTATTTTCACTGGCCACAATTTTGACATAAACACCATAGGGAAAAATGCCATATAGATATTTTTAATATTATCTTTAAATTTGGCAGCAGGTATATTATGCTGCTGTCACTTTAGGACCTGACACTTTGGGTGTGAGCACAAAATCTGCCGGAATGAGTAAAATTATGCACAATATGTGCAATCCCACGCTGAAATTCAAGCCCTGTAACACCAACAATATTCATCCGGAGCGAATGAAAGGAGTGAGTGAGGGGAGGCGGGTTTGTGTGTCAACTCACTGTTGGACAGAACGCGTCTTTGTATCTAAAAACGAGATGACGCAATTTTGAGATGTGATGCAATACGGGCAATAACGAACAAATATAACAGTTGCCATGCCAACTTGCTACTGTAAACAAAAGCTCGCAACGTTTGTCCTGCCTCCGAGTTCTTCTGATTGGTCCACTGTTTTGGAACTGACATTGATGAGCGGTGCTGCATGTTAAAGTTGAAGTTCTTTTAACTTGACACGGCGTCATAAAAACGCGGCGCTCATGTGCGAGGCGCTGTAAAAGACGCAAGATGCGAGCGTCATACACATCCTTCTAGCCCATTAAAAATAACTGGACAAGTACGCTAGCCGCTGAAAAAAACGCTTTGGTGAACACATGTCCTTAGTTTATTATTTCAGATGCCTTTTTAAATGACTACAATTGAAAGATGTATTGTATATAAAATTCAACCCGCCAAATTGGTTAGTAGGAGTGACTACGTTTCGCGGCACTTGCTGAAATCCACCCGCATTTCAACAATCACACGATTTAAACAATCGGCAAACAGAGGAGAGTCTGCTGGCAAAAAGAGAACATGACAGAGCTCGTGATAAAACAAGAATCAACATTGCCTTTTTGGAGTTGTTTAAAATGTTGTAAATGTTGTGTATGTTGTAAATGTATGGCATTTTTTTATTACTCAACAGGTGAGTAAGGTATTTTACTGAACAGATAAATTGCCGTATGTAGCTGTCTAACAGAGTATATTGTAAAGTATTATCTATTGTAAAGGGTCATATTTATCCGCATAGTCACGCAGAGCCGAAGCACAACCAAAACAATGTTCTTCCATTTGACCACTAGAGAGCCAAAAGTTACATAGTGTACCTTTAAATAAATCCAGCTTACTAATTTTTGGGCCGCATAGAGAAACAAATCAAATTTGCAGCACTTTTTGTTCAAATCCAGCAAATCTGGTCAGGGTTCACAGGTGAGATTGTTATAGAAAGATCTCTGCATGAACAGGGACAGCCAAAGGCCCGATTTTAATTGCATTTTTATTATTGCGATTAAACAGACACTACCTGAGTCAACTCATTTCACCCCAATCCATCACACTAAATCGTTGTGTCATAAAAAGGGAAAAGGACGAGGGTATATTAGAAAAACCATATGGCCAAACATCCCAGCAATTACACACCGACAATTCCTCCATGCTCACTCTGCTGGAGAGAGCCATTTACAGGGCTGAACTCAATCTAAGCCATGGCAGATTGTCTATAGCCCACAGCCCTGACAGATGAACAAGAATTCAGACTCAACACTACAAACTTTGGATTCATGATCTTATAAGTTCAGGCTTATACATTTTGTATTTGTCAGAATTAGTGAGACAGAGTGTCTTAATGACTAAATTTATTATATGCATAGGCATTTAGCTTCTTTTTTGTTTGTTTTTTTTGTGTAATATTTCTTATTTACTCCATTTGTGCTATTGTTATTTCCTCTATTTGATTTTTTTGTTCTTTATATATTTTAATTATTGTATGTTACATACAATGTATGTAATGTTTTTCCTATTTAATTTAATTTAATTACTTTGTTGTTTATTAATAATACTTATTTGATCCATTTGCTCTATTGTTCTCTATTGTTCTCTATTGACTACGTATTATATTTGTTATCTTATATTACTATAACATTTCTATATTTTAATTATCTTATGATTGTATGACACATCTTGTTCCTTTTTGGTAAAATTTAATTTAATTTAATTTACTTTAATTTAATACTTATTTAATTAATTTAATCTAATTATTTTAATTATTGTATGATTGTTTGATACATCTTGTTCCAATTTAATTTAATTTAATTTAATACTTATTTAATCAATTTGCTCTAATTATTTTAAGTATTGTACGATACATCCTGTTACAATTTAATTTAATAATTTTTTTTTTTTTTTAATAGTACTTATTTAATCCATTTGCTTTATTGTTATATATTTTATTATATATTACATTTATTATCTTATATTACTATTAACAATTCTATATTTTAATCATTGTATGATTGTATGATACATCCTAATACAATTTAATTTAATTTAATTTAATAATTTTGCTTTTATTAATAGTATTTATTTAATCCATTTGCTATATTGTTATTTTACTATATATTACATTATCTTATGTTACTATTAACATCTCTATATTTTAATTATTGTACGATTGTATGATACATGCTGTTACAATTTAATTTAATTTAATTTAATTTAAATGTTTTTGTTAATTATTCTTATTTACTCCATTTGCTCTGTTGTTATTTTACTCTACTACTTTTTATTATATTATATTACTTTTATTTATATTATTATTTTTTTTTTTTACTTTTTTCATTATACAGTCAAACCAAAAATTATTCAGACATTTTTTATATATTTTTACTAGTGGGTGCAGGACACTATAGTTCATTTATGTAAGTGAGGATAGCAAAATGAAGTAAACTGTGACATATTATACCCAAAAATTCTTCATATAGTGGACTACCAGTAAAACTGATAAATCTGGAACCAAAAATTATTCAGACACTTTGACCTGACCATGTTTTGCTTAAGTGTTATCTGACATAATTAAGATTATTTTTTTCTGACAGTTTAACTCTGACATCTTGTCATATTTTATTACCATTTTTTTAAACTATAGTGAATAAACTGTATTAATGAATGAAATGTTCAAGGTGTCTGAATAAACTTTGGTTTGACTGTTAGCAGTATGAATGTAGTTAGCTAATAATGCAAATTAAAAATTAAAACTGAATCGAAAGAAAGAACATGTGTAAGAAATAGGAAACATTAAACATTCAGTGTCCTTCAGTACCCGGTGCAACAAACATTTTGTGCTGAAATACAGAAATGGGTGAATCTCACCCGTGACGGTGGCCGTGCGTGTGCAGTTGTAGAGTATTGCGAGCTCGCCGAACACCTTCCCCGGCTCAATGGTGCACAGCTTCTGTCCTCCCTTGGTAACCTCCACCAACCCCTCTGCACAGAACACACACAAACAAACCCAACAACCTTGAGTCTGTGATTGAGATTCAGAACCATTACTAAAAGAATTTGTATTTCAAATAAATGCTGTTCTTTTAAACTTGCTATTCATCAAAGAATTCTGAAAAATGTATCATAGTTTCCACAAAAATATTATGCAAAATAACCGCTTTCAACATGGATAATACTAAGAAATGTTTATTTCTTAAGCAGCAATTCAGCATATTAGAATAATTTCTGAAGGATCATGTGACACTGAAGACTGGAGTAATGATCATCAAAGGAATAAATTACATTTTAAAATATATTCAGAAATTGTAATAATATTACTTTTGATCAACTTAATGCAGTCTTGGTGAGCATAAGAGACTTCTTTCAAAACCCAAAACTTTGAATGGTTGTGAAAGAGCTGCAACTCTTCACATTTTCCTTTGGTGTTCCAAAGAAAAGGTTGTGGAAATGATCACAGATGTTTTTTTATTTTGTTTTTGTCTGAACTATTCCTTTAACAGTCAGTGCAGAGCCATGAAATAATAGGACACAACATGTGAAGTGTTTTCTTTGCACAGAGGATCGCTGTCACAAACACATGACAAACAGGCAGCAAATTCAACTGCCCACTTCACAGAGGCAAGCATAAAAACAAAAACACTTAGTGTTTTTAGCACAGTTTTACATGTACTGTTTCTCAAATTGCACATACAGTAATTTCTTAATGCAAATATAGCAGATTTGAGGCAGAAGATCCCCACCTTCCAGGACATAGACGGTAGAGCCGTCATCGCCCTCCTGGATGACGCAGCAGCCCTGTGCCAGAGTGGTGGGATACATGCAATCCATGATGGTGAGGATCTGACTGGCCTCCAGATGCTTCATGAAATCATTCTCCAGCAGAGCCCTCTGGATCAACTCACGAGACCTGGGATGAGCACAGGGTGATGGGGTTGAATAAAACATGTTTACCTGTTGCTAAAATATTAAAGAGGCTATATTATGCTCTTGGTTTTGTTTTTGGGCTCTACTAGAATTGATTTTCATGCTTAAATGTTCAAAAAACACATTATTTTTCACATATTTGACATTGTTGCAGCACCTCTCTTCCCAGTCTGTCAGTAACACCAAAGACTATAGATATAGTAAGACGGTTCACTCCTATTAGTTATGAATAAAAGAAACTGCAACACGCAATATGGCGGAATACGTCTCGCCTTCTAAGTAAAACAGCCAATCGCTGAATAGTAAAGTCATTGCGCCACATATAAACCCGAGACTTGCGCTTAGGACTGCACATGCGCATTGGCTTGTCTAGCCTGAAAAAAGCTTTTTTAACGCTATTTGAGCATAAGAAACAACATTTATGGGACAGTTCATGTCAGATTTTGTTGGTGATTTGAAATATGTTATTTAATTGTGAGTTCGCCTAGCAGTTTTTGAGTTTTTACGATTCCCCCATTCAAATAGACAGGACTTGGTCTTGGATGCCCGAAATAGCTGGAGGTGTTGCAAATATGACCTCTGAGTGAACAGACTTTCCTTGAAAGGGACTTTGGTAACGCTCTGTTTAGTTCCTGTCTCTATGAAGCCCCTCCTTCCGAAAAGCACTGTGTGCTCTGATTGGTCGACTAGACAAATGTGTTATGACTGGTCAACCGCTTTCAGTGTGTTTTGGGAATGTCACACCCCTTACTATAAGGCCGCATGTCCACCAAAGTGTATTTAACCAGCTGAAAATGCTAGACGCTCTGCTGAAAACACCTATCTGTGAGCGCTTGAGAGCGCTTCCGCATTGCAGCGTATATTACTACGGAATATTCTTGTAACTGATTTTTCTATGAGTATGGGTAGAATAAATGAAATTCGGACGTACTACATCCGCCATGTTGTCACTGTCATGTGACCTACCAGCATCAGTTGCGTCGCTTCACTGCCATTCATAAATTCTCTCCCGTGGCCTCATGGGATAGTAAAGTGTCTATCGAATGCGCACTTCAGAATCTCAGCGGAAGTAGTCGGTCATTCGGGTACTTTTCGTCTACATTTTTCAGATACTATTTATTTGGACATACTGCTCTTTTGGCGTACTATACAGTGGGGACGTTTTTTGATATCGGACGCAGCGCGAATTTTAGCTTCTCAGGTGTAAACACTAACAATAGGGGTGGGACAAAATATCGACAGGCCAATGTATCGTTGTCCTTCTCCGTGCAATATGAGAATCAATACGCTGGTGCCAATTATCAATATTTCAATTAATAAAATAAGGCGCTCTAAATAGATTTCCCGGCTCCCAGCGTCGCTACTTCATGGCTCCTCAAGGTGGCGCTCAACACATGAATGAGGGAAACATGAGCTTAATTTAGCTAGCCTAAGAAAAAAAGAGGTTTTAACGGGATGGAGGACAGCAGTGTGAGTAAAATAATAGATACCCCAGCCACTTTAAGTCCAAAGTCTGGAAAACCTGCACTTAACCTTTTTCACAGCATTTTGTTTTCATAGTTAGACAGATATCCTGATGTATCATTATATGATTGTCTAGCAATATATTGATTATCCCAGAATCTCTGTATCGCGATATTATCGGTATCATGTATCGTATTGTATCATGAGGTACACTGTGATTACCGCCCCTAACTAACAATGGCATCAGTTTTGCCTAATCAATTTGATGGATTCGGGGTGGAAAAAAACAGCGTCTCTTGGACATGGCGACAAAACACTTCTAACGCTACTCAGCCAGCCCTCTCACCCTTTTTTGTGTAAGCCTTGGGCGGGAATTATGTAAAGGAGGAATACTGTGACATGTTCGTTCTTGGAAGAAAACGCAAGACTACAATCAAGGCGTTTCAGGGAGTTCAGAAACAGTGACACTGATATAGAGAAGAACTCCCTTTGGAGTGTTTTTGTGCTTAGTAACTTCACAGGCCTTTTTTATGCTCAAACAGCAATGTTACACACTAAGGAGAGCGTTGAAAAAAGCATAATAGACCCTCTTTAATAAGCTGCGGGGTGTTTTTCTTGAACTCACTCCTCGCTCTTGCTGTAGTTGGTCAGGGTGACGTGGGTGAGTTGATTTGGATCCAGCGCAGTGGGTTCGGCTGATATGGCCTGGCGTTTAGTGCGCTGGGGCTCATCTGGTAACGCTTCCCCAATAACAGTAAAATAAAATGGAAGAATAAATAAAATGCAGCATGTGTCCATGTAGTTATTCAGAGTCTTTTGACAGACTTCCCAGCTCACCTGTGATTTCTGTGGCCCCGGAGGCGTTGTGTGAGACAGGGGTGGCGCGGAGACGGTCCAGCTCGCCCTGTAGCTGTCTGATGAGGTCATCTTTAGCGTCCAGCTCCAGCTCTAGCTCATCGATAAGGGCGTCACGCTGCCGCAGCTCCTCGATCTTGGTCTGCAGGGCAAACTGGAGGTCACGGAGAGTTCCCATCAGCCCAGGACACTGTCACCGCTGGAGGATTATGCATCTTTAAATGCAATGAAATACAATAAAGAATTCAGTGAAACACCATAAAAAATTAAACTACTGTGTTTGCAATGCATGTTTCTGGCACTTTATAGATCTCAGAAAAAAATTAAGGTGTTATAGCTGCTGGGACCATGAAGACAGAGTTATGAATACACTATACTGCAAAAAAAGTCTTGTTTTAAATCGAAATACATTTACTTGAGAAGCAAAATTACTTAAATGAATGATATTAAGTCTTGTTTTCTGATTATGAATATCTGCCAACAGATATATTCCCTTTGAATTATGTTTATTTTTTGCCAGATATTTTACCTTGTTTTAAGAATAAACTCACTTAATTTTGATACATTTTTCAGAAAGCATGATATTAAATATCTCATTTAAGTCATTTTGTTTATGTTTAGATATTTGTACAGGAAAACAAAACAAAAATACTGAACAAGAAAAAATATTAGATTATATATACATTTTTTATTTTACAGAAATGTAAAAACCTAAAAAACAGTAGCCAGTAAATACAGCAGCGTTCATAAGTCCATATGAAAATGTTTTCTTATTAGTTTTTTTCCCTTCATTGCAAATTCAAGTGTAAAGTTGAATTTGATGAATTAACATGAATTTTGCAATGTTCAGTTCATTTTCAGTTCTTGAATTCCAGATTTTCAATAAACCCACTGTATAAAAATCTGTTTAAAATAAAATAATTAAAATAATAATTAAAATAATTAAATAACAGTCGATTAAGCATAATTACATGCAACTAACCCTAAACCAAACCACATTCCTAACCCTAATTAAATAGTAAGTACATGTTGTTAATTAATATTACTCAGTAGTACTTAAATGTATAATTACACACCATAACACTGTTATATATTATTATTATTATTATTATTATGCTGTACATGTTTAACACATTGTTTTCAAAATAATATAATCATTTCTTTTCAGTATTCAGGCATAAAATTAGATACAATAACAGAAAAACAAAATTAGAAAAGCTTATTTTTATTAGGATCATTATTATGATCCTTGAAAAAAAAAAAAAAAAAAAATCACTTCCCAGGTAAGCTGTTTATAATATCAGTGTCATCATAACAAAAAAGAAGCATGAACATTTTTAGATTTTTCATAAAAAGACAAAGTTTTCTTTTAACTACAGCATGCGATAAAAGAGGTTTCGTTGCCTCTGACTTACCTACAATGCAGAAGCTCGAAGGACTGACCAGATCCAACGCAGATGTCCAGTGAGAGACTCGGCTGTGTCTCAAGACCTAGTAAGCTGCCTTGCCTTCCTCACTAACTGCATTTTTGGGCATCATTGACGCGTCCACCCCTGCGTCCAAAACGCGGCTTATGACCATTTCTGTGATGGAAGTGTAAAGATGCTGCAGGTCTGTGACTGACTGTAGGTTTGATTCATTTGAAGTGACCAGTGTTGTTGAGGTATAATTTGATATGTTACTATTACTAACTATGTTTTCAGTAGTGACAGTAGCTCGGCTCGTTACTTATCAACAAAAGCAGTGTAGCGAGACAAACAGTAAATATGCTTGTTCGAATGATTTGTTTAAATTAATCGAGTCCGTGCTCGTACTGGCCGGCATTTAAGTTTTTTCCTCAAGAGGAAATACAAAATAATAATATAATATTAATTACAATAATTTAACAAAATATTACAATTTAAATGTTCGTAACCATTTCACACATTTATATAACTTATCTTAAAATCTTAACTTAATTATTCTTGCTACTTTTTCCAAATGAATTTTATGTATTGTATAGATATTGGTTTACATTTTAACAATGATAATCTAAACAAAGCATAGAATAATTACTAAACAAATAAGATATAAAAATATTAAACATTAATGTTGATATGGCTGTAATCCAAATGTGTCGAATGTTATTTTATGAAAAGAAGGTTTACGTTTAATCAAAACTTAACGAAAATGCCGCTTTCAATCTACAGCTAAACAAAACATGTCAACATGGCGGCTTGCATGAGTGAGAACGGTGCAGATAGAAAACTTGAATTGTATCCTTTTATTGCTGTTTCTAACTGTCCAAAATATTCATTATGACAATATTAAACTTTTCTTCTGTATCGCAGGATTTATTCAGCTCTTAGATTCAAACATACTATGTGCAGCAGCCAAATAACACTGTGGAGCTGTTAATCATGTTTAAGAAATATATCCAAATCCTGTTTTCTTTAACTCTACAAAACACCAGCTTTTTAAAGGTCCCTTTCCCATCCGAGAGAGAGGCGACTATTGCCCTGCAGTCTTTATCCCCTGATCCTGAGCCCAGGAAAGGAGGAATCACTAAAAATCTGGATGTTTCAGGACAAACACTGTCTGTGTGAGTAACACATAATCAACGATCACCTAAAAATCTAGCGTTCAAAATAGTTGTCCTAATTTACATTTAGGTCGACACACTTTATCACACTGATCCAGTTACCTGGTCTTCTTTTTATTTAAAGTATGTACCTGTGGTTGTTGAAATAAACTGAATAATTCTATTATGCAAAATAAAACATCTAATTTTTGCTCATTTTGCCTTTATAGGAGATGGACTGCAGACGAAGCCCGTATTCTTCGTGTTTCTGTAAGTTCGTTTTTGGACCACTTGTCTCTAGTGATGGAAACCATGGATGCATTTGGACCATCTGTTTCACAATGACACTCTGAGCCACAAATACAAGCATAAGAGGAGAAATGTGGATGCAGATGCTGTTTTTGCACCGTGTAATGAGGATGTCCAAGAGAATGCCCATGTGTTCAGTATGGATGCGAGGACTCAAAAAGCACAAATAATGTCTGAGAAATGCAACACATCATCATAATGTCTTAAGAAAATGTTTTTTGAGTTGTGTTAAAGTTTAGCAATGTAACAGAAGACAAAACAGTGTTTTGTCATTTGAATAAAGATTTATTATTGGAGCATTGTTCAGAAAACAATACCGAGAGATGATTTAACAGTGTTCTAGGAAAGGTCATTGTTTTATAAAAAAGAGGGACAGATGTTGGTTTTTATTTGCAGACTTCACTAAGGCTGCGTCCAAAATCGCATACTTCCCAACTATATAGTAGGCAAAAAACAGTATGTGACAAAAGAAGTATGTCCGAATTCACAGAGTAGGCAAAAAGTACCCGGATGACCTCCTACTTCTGGCAAGATACTTAAGTGTGCATAAGATGGACACTTTACTATCCCATGAGGCCACAGGAGAGGATTTGTGAATGGCAGTGAAGCGACGCTGGTAGGTCACATGACAATATGGCGAATGTAGTACGTCTGGATACTATATAGAATGTACTTCTTTTTTTTTTTTTTTTTTAGAAGTCATTAAGTAATCGTTCAAAATAAGTACCTACTCGAGAGTATGCAATTTTGGATGCAGCCTAAGTTTTCAAACAAAATCACCTACAATACTGGTTGATCGAAATAAAGACGTTAAAAAAAAAATCTCATGGATTCAAGGGTTGACAGGACTCTGATTTCTGCTTTCCTTCACATTTTGTGCCTTTATTGACCTACATGATTCATACCCATAATTTGGTCAATGAGATGAGCTGTTAGAAATGTCTACTATATGAACAATGAAATAAGCTGTAAACCAAGTAATTAAACAGCATGAGGTCAAGACATTAGTCATTAATGTGTTACATTCATACACTAAAACTGGGGAAATGCTTTCATTCAAGTGAAAGAAAACATGTTGCGTGGTTAAAATGATTGCACTTAATACTTTTCTGAGCTCCCAGATCCCCAAAACATTCATTCGACACCACCACCAAGGCATCCAGCCTTCCTATACCGAAGAAGGTACCATGTATGTGAGCGTCTTTAGGCACAAACTTTTTTCTTTCTGGCCTTGGCAGCTGATAAACTCTTAAATCATGCTGAAGATTTTGATACCATTACACGTTGGGCTGTTTATTCGGTGTGTGTAGATTGTTTAGTTAAAGAATCAATTAAGGTTAACATATTAAAGAATTTGGCAAAAAAAAAAAAAAAGGAATTAGAAGGAAGTGTGACTGCTACTAAATCCTAAGAAAAAAGGCACGGACAGACATATAAACAGGAGACGAGTCTGAAAGACTATATTCTGCATGGATGAAAGAACTATAGAAACAAAAAAAACAAGACGCAGAAAGAAAAAAAAATCATTTGTAAATAATAGAATAACTATCATGTTTCATCTCTTTCTCATAGAAATAATATCCTTAAAGGTAGTTATATTAAAACTGATACTGTGGCAGGGAGCGTCTATAAATTCCTAACAGTTCTTTACATACAAGTTTGGAAAAAGAGTGTTTTCTTCTGAACGCGGGATCGGTCCGCCCCGTGCTGGCTCTCCCCTGCGTCTCTGGTCCCCTCGGTCTCCTTGCGTCCCATCTCAGCAGCTGCAGCCGTCACCAGAGGACACGGGTCTGTCATCTCTCAGTTTTATCTGGTCCGGGAAGTCGTATGTCTCCACCTCAGACTCCTGTGACGTGAACAGCTGTTAGTATCAGAGTTGAGGTGCAGTTACTGTACATGTCAAACTGCGCGTACCTGTTTGAGGGCGTTGCGAGCGATCGTTTGGAAAGCTTGGTCCACGTTGATGGCCTCTTTTGCGCTGGTCTCAAAGTACGGGATATTGCTTTTGCTCTGACACCACGCCTGGGCTCGTTTTGTTGTCACCTGCATAAGGCGGTCAATTGGTCAATATAGTAAACTGATATATGGCAACAGTGCCTGCCCACTCTTTTAGTGGTGTTGGTCCCAGAAGTATTTTTTCCATTAATTCATAAAAAAAAAGTCTTTGTTAAAGAGTTATAAGCCATGAACCAAGCCAATCAGCTATGAGGTGAATCACAACATTACAAACTTTGATTTGAAGCAAAAAAGTATTTGAAAATAGGACAAGGAAGTGAGGGAAAGAACTACAATCCCATGAAGCATTGCAAACAGCATAATTAAATAAAGAAAATGGAGAAATAAAAAACTAAACATTTAAAAATGTAGATTATCTATATATAAACAATGTATTTTAAGTTTACTGCAAATTATTTCAGAATTTTCAGGAAAAAAAAAATATGGTGATTCATGAGTGGGCGGAGCTAACGGAGCTAACAGCATCATGGGTTATGTAGTTTTCACTACAAATTCCGCTGTTAAACATGATTATTTTAAAACTAAGTTGAAATAATGTGGGTTGACAGCTTTAACAGAAACAAATACTATCATTTAACATCCTTTTAGCTCACAGTAAGGCTGTCTTTAAATGTTTAAATGTATAAATCAGTTTCCCTATGGAGTAAACTTAAATATAAACTTATTTTATTTCAGCTAATTAGCAGGATAACATTTCTCATTTTCATTTAGCTTAACTTGGTGTACTAAAATAATTAACAGACTGAAATAAAATTAATAAAAAAATACATGTAGACATAAAAAAAAAGAAATCTAATAAAAAAAGATGAAAACAACAAACTACTACAGCTTTAAAATGGAAAATATAAAAACAAAACAGAAATTCAAAATAATAGTAAAAAAACTATTGTATTATCATTTAGATAATATTATAACACTGATCAATACTATCCATTTTGTAAAACCAGTTTAACCATCTATCAATTCAGCATCATTTATACTACCAGTCAAAAGTTCAGAATAATTCAGTTTTTTTTTAAATGCTTTTGAAAGAAGTCTCTTATGCTCACTAAGGCTGCATTTATTTGACCAAAAATATTTTATATTTTAATATATTTTAAATTGTAATAATATTTAATTTTATTATTGTTTTACTGTATTTTTGATCAAATTATAGCAGCTTTGGTAAGCAGAGGAAAATAAAAAAAATCGTAATTTCTTATTCCAAACTTTAAAAAAAAAAACAACGCAAGAAAATTGTGTTGAGATGATTTTTTCTTTTGCGATTGAATATAGACAGACCTGTCTGTTCTCCAAGTCGATTTTGTTGCCGAGCACTACAAACGGGAAGTTCTCCGGGTCTCGTGGGCTGGCCTGAATGAGGAACTCGTCCCTCCAGCTGTCCAGGGTTTTGAAGGTGTTGGGCGCTGTGACATCATACACCAGCACACAGCAGTCCGCTCCACGATAAAAAGCCACACCCAAAGACTGGAAGCGCTCCTGTCCTGCCGTGTCCCAGATCTGAAACGGCCATGAGAATATTACAGGGCAGCATTTAAAGGGCCATTTAACGAGCATGTAATTTTCTTTGATCTTAAAAAAAAAAAAAAGGCCGTGCCCACCAGCATTTTTAGCCAGTTGAAAACGTTAGCATTCTTATTAAAAGCCTTGCTGCGGGCGCTTTCAGTGCTTTTATCAGTTGAGACGCTATACATGTTGTGATACGGAATATCCGCAGAACTGTTACTAGTATCTGATTTTGCTAGTTTGTGTCTGAATACAAAAATGACAACACAATGTAACGCACTTGCTCTGACACTAGTTTTTGGATGAAGAGATGTCCTTGTTGTTGTCGTTTGCTATCTTGCAATCTCGAGCAAGTCACCTAACCCCCAATCACTCCCCGGGTGCCACAGCTAAAATGGCTGCCCACTGCTCCAGCTGTGTGTTCACGGTTTGCAGTGTGTATGTTCACTACTCACTACTCCTAATGTGTGTGCACTAACTTGGATGGGTTAAATGCAGAGGACAAATGTATGGGTTGCCATACTTGGCCTTCACATGTAGGGTTGGGAACCGAGAATTTGGTAGTGTTTTTTGAAAAGTAACGGAACCATGCAAAAATTCTAAGTTTAGGTTCCGAAGACGGTTCTGGTGTGATGGGTGGGCGAAGTGCGAGGAGCGTATCCTTTAATAGAGGTTTCTCAGCTCATGAATATTACTGCAATGAATGCACTGAAAAGCCCTCATGCTACTCATACGTCAGATATCAATGCATAGAGAGAGAGAGATGCACAAAGCAGCACGATTAATCTTTAAAAGATCGCGTCTCGATTTCATAACCCACATGATCTAATTCCTAAACGACGATAGGCTTGTTCGGCTTGATGTAGCGCTGCACAAACCGATCGGCGGCTGACTTGAAGCAGTGCATGCCAGTAAGAAATTTTGTCCGACTTGAGACAGCGCCGATGCCATGTGACTGTGACGTATGGCTTCAAAGTACCGCGAGAGCGATTCAAGTGCAGTTTCTCAAGAGGAGCTGCACGAGCTCTGATGACGACACAGCTGTTTTATGATTGGCCGGATTCACCGCATGACAACGATCACGTGTGTTTCATGTCTATTGTCACGCCTTCAGTTCCACTAATGCTTACAAACCTGTATTTTTATAACAGCTCTTTTCATGTAGTCGCGATGTTATATTGTGTCATGTTTATCAAAATAAAACTGATAAAAAACGTAGACCCCACTACATTGGTATTTAAATAATATATGCTTATGTTGAACTTTATTCTTGTAAAAACAGATGCTGTAAGCAGTACATAAAGTACTTTACTTTACCAATCAAACTAGAATAAATCACTTTTTGAATGTATCAACTGCAATTGTTACGCCACTATTATTGTTAAAATGTATTTATCACTGAACAAAATTCTTTCATCAAAAAATAAAAATAAAAAAAATATTCTGTTTCACCTGTCTGGATCTTACGTGTGTTTAAGCATCTTATTTGTGTTGAATTTGTGGTAACACTTTACAATAAGGTTCATTTGTTAACATTAATGTATTAACTAACATGAACTAACCATGAGCAATACATTTGTTACTGTATTTGTTAATGTTAGTTAGAAAATACAGCTGTTCATAGTTTGTCCATGTTAGTTCACAGTGCATTAACTAATGTTAACAAATACAACTATTGATTTTAATAATGTATTAGTAAATGTTAAAATTAATATTAACAAAGATTAATAAATGCTGTAGAAATGCAGTTCATTATTAGTTAATGTAGTTAACTAATGAACCTTATTGTAAAGTGTTAGTGAATTTTTTGAGATTAGCAGTCTGTTAAACTTATTTTACAAGGACTGTTTGAGTTGAGTATTGTGCAATTTTTTTCCCCTTACTACTATTTTTTATTGGTTGAACCAGAATCAGAACAAAATTTCTTACGATTCCCAACCCTATTCACATCCCTTTCACTTTAACTTGTATATAATTACATATAAATAAAATATGCTAAACAAAAAATGGTTCCTAAAAATTATACCTGCATTGTCACCAGCCGGTCATCCACCATCACCTCCTTTGTAAGAAAATCTGCACCAATAGTGGCTTTATACTGATTGCTGAACTTCTTATTGACATATTGGTTCATCAGAGAGGTCTTCCCAACACTGTTGGACATAAATAGAAGAGCAATTATTGTATTTATCAAATATTGTAATTATCGAAAAGTTTGTGTCTCAAAACCTAAACATTGTCAGGCATGACTGTTTCAGAAGGCCATCACTTACCCAGAATCCCCGAGAATGATCACCTTCAGGAGCACCTTCTTACGAGAAGCCATCCTTGTGGACTAAACTGCGCATGAATAATAAAATAAAATAATAAGATCAACTGTAAAAGTCAACTTAATGTGTAATTAAGTCTTTTAGTATGCAACGTCCGTGCAAATGACATGCAATGACTGTGATTGCCAAACACACACATGTTGAAAAGGGAAGGTTGCTCGATGTCAGTCATGTGCCCAAGCGTAAAATCTGCCATACCGCGTGTAACACAAGCCGTGTCATGAATGTGAATAATTCTGTTTTTCCATTTATTCATAATAAAAAGATGTTTGGTGCTAAAAGATGCTTGCTGTTTGGTGTAAACGTCAATATTAGCTTTCAATCCATGCTAACCATCTGCAAATGTCCTGTCAAACATGAAAATGTCAGTGTTGAAGTGTACAAGACATTTCTGATTTAGATTAACCTAATAAAATAACCCCAAACCCGTCTAATGTTTTTAAATATTCAATTTAGCATCTCAGTTTTTGTGCTAAAGCTAATAAAAGCTAGTAAACATACCGCAAATTTACCACATTTACACATTTGATCTATATAAACAAGCATGTTTTATACACTTAAAACGTTTAAATCTTATATTTTATAATTTTAGAGCGTTTCAGTTAAGAACAGTTTCAATATTTTTTCACTTGTCACTTCTGCTGTGTTAGCGTAGACGGCTAGCATGTTAGCATGACAAAAACTCACTTTCTGAGGAGAAATCCCACCGTCGGCGCAACAATCTTCTGCTGTCATACAACAAAAACAACCAAACTCGACACCTCCACAGTCTCTGATCAGCTCTGGACACACTCTTTGGGTCGTGTTGCGTGTTTTTGGATGGTTGTCACGGTCAGTTCAGCACATCCGTGTGTAATAATGAGCCGCAAACACTCCCTCCCTTGACTCAGCTCAATACTCAACACCCATCATGTTTGTGTCTCAGCATAGTCACTGAGAATAAAATGTAAACGTGTATTATGCATCTCTGTAGTGCGATGTTTATGTCTCATATAAACTTATCTATCATTTTGTAAGTTTATAATGCACTGAAAACTCATAGTATTTTGTCTGTCTATCTATCAATGATGATGTGGTTTGTCTCGTATAAACTATCTACCTGTATATTATTTAGTAAATTGTGTAATGTTTTATCTTTTTCTTTCCTTCATATTATTGTCCATTAACACGTTCATCATTTGCATGGCAGGACTGTCCACTAATAGTATTTTGGGTTAAAAGTTTTTTTTTAGTTTTTTTTTTTTTTTTTTTTTTTTTTAAAGAAAGTGATACTTTTATTCAGCAAGGACGCGTTAAATTAAAGACATTTATAACATTACATTACAAAATATTTCTATTTCAAATAAATGCTTTTTAAGTTTATATTCATAAAAGAATCCTGAAAGAAAATGGTTTCACAAAATATTAAGCAGCACAACCGTTTTTAACATTGATGAAAATAATTCATGTTTCTTGAGCAGCAAATCAGCATATTAGAATGATTTCTGAAGGTTCATGTGACTGAAGACTGGAGTAATCATGCTTGAATTTAGCTTTGATCACAGGAATAACTTACATTTTAAAATATATTCAAATAGAAAACATTTCTTTTAAATTGTAATATTTCACAATATTACTGTTTTTACTGTATTTTTTATCAAATATGTGCAGCTTTGTTGAGCATAAGAGAACCAAAACTTTTGAACTGTAGTATATGCACTGAAAACTTATCATATTTTGTCTTTATGTAACAGTGTAAAATACGTTGATTTGATCATAGATAAAAATCATATTAGAAGTTGTATCATTTATTACATAAAAAACAGCACAGCCTAATGCCAAAATCTAAAGGTTCAGTCCCAAAAGGCTGTTTTAATCTTATGAATAAAGTTCCTTAAAGTGTAAAGGACCTTATTCCTCAAGAGTAACAGCTCAACAACAGGACAAAGAATGATAAGAAATCATTCAGAAGTGTTCAAAGGTTCTGCATGTGGAGTGATAAGATCAAAGTTTACAAGACATTTACTCTCACAGACTGATTTTATATACATTTGATTATACAAGGCAGTAATATAAACTCACAGAAACAAGCAACAGGAAGATTTTAACCATTAGAGTTCACTGCTGAAGTGACTACTATTTTACATTAGATAAAACTCAATCTCCAGCCTTAGAAATCATCATCATCGCAAATGTCCAGATACACGTCAAAAGCCTCGCGGTTGCAGTTTCCATCAGGGGTGAAGACATACTTGTGGAATGTCCCATCAACACATATGGCTTCAAAGAGAGATACATGTGATAAGAAAAACTGACAGATCAATAATGATTCACTCAAAGGTCTTGGGAAAAAAAACCCACGTACCAATAACAGAGTTGACGTTTTTGGAGGTGTTCTTCCCAAAGGCACAGATGCAAGCGCACTCAGCCGGTACTGTGAAATTAGCCAGAGACCACTGACTGTCCACATACTGTCCGATGACCGGACCCACCTTTCCCACACGTGCCAGACTACAGAAGAAAAGAAGCCACGCATAAATGCCAGGGACTACTAGGATATTTCTAACACTGTGAATGTAATATAGACTGTAATGAAATGAAAATTGAGTGTTTATTAGTAACATGATCAACTAGGAATGTTTGTGAAAATCTTACGCAGAGCGACGGTTCAGTTTGGTGTCTTTCAGAGCAAATATGTGCACAGTTCCCTTGTCACTTGATGCACACAGAAAGGATGAGTCGTGGCTGAAATTAATACTGGAAAACAACAGAATTCAATAAATAATAACTAATTTAGTATGAACTACATTAATAAAAAATATTAATAAAATAAAATAAAATAGTCGTGGCTGAAATTAATACTGGAAAACAACAGAATTCAATAAATAATAACTAATTTAGTATGAACTACATTAATAAAAAATATTAATAAAATAAAATAAAATAGTCGTGGCTGAAATTAATACTGGAAAACAACAGAATTCAATAAATAATAACTAATTTAGTATGAACTAAATTATTAAAAAATATTAATAAAATAAAATAAAATAATCGTGGCTGAAATTAATACTGGAAAACAACAGAATTCAATAAATAATTTTTTTTAAATATAAACGAAATGAGTAAATAATGAATTGAATTAAATTAAATAATATAATAACATCATAAAAAAAATCAAATCAAATCAAATTTAGTCGTGGCTGAAATTAACAGTGAAAAACAACAGAATTCAATAAATGATAATTATTTAAAATAAACTAAATTAATACAAATATTAATAAAATAAATAAAATAAAATGTAGTCATGGCTGAAATTAAAAACAAGAAATAATAACCTGACATTAATAAAATAAGATAAAATAAAATAAATAAAAGTGGCTAAAATGAATACTGGAAAACAACAAAATTTAATAAATAATTATTTGAATATAAATTAAATTAATCAAATAATTAATAAAATGAAATAAAATTAAATATCATCATGGCTCAAATTGATATTGGAAAACAACAGAATTCAATAAATAATAATCTGTCATTAATAAAATAAAATAAAATAACAAAAAAACAGCAATACACATTTTTATGTGAAATGTATTGGCCACTCTGCTGTCTAGATATCTACATTAAAAAAATGTCATATCAGTCAATCACTAATTATTAATACATTTATAATATCAGTAAAGAGTTGGTTTACTCAAACATAATATTACATGTAAGTTACAATTTTTTTTAATAAATAAATATTTTAAATTAAATTAGCTGTAGACAAATATAAATTGTTTATAGGAATTTCTTCATAAAACAATTTATTTTAGATAGTTTGATCAGACATATACGTGTCCAGCATATACATGAACTCCTTCAATACTGTTTAGAAAGTATCCCAGGATGCACCTCATGAAGTTGAGAGAATGTCCAGAATGAGCAAAGCTAGTTAAAAAAGAAGCTCCAATACTATACCAGTAGAGTGTAGCAGGGTCAGTTCCTCTCCGCAGTTCCACTAGCTTGTCTCGTGTTGTAGTGTCAAACAGACGGATCAACGTGCCCTTTCTGGAGGCAGACGCAACCACACTGCCCAGCTGGTTCAGAGCCAGGCAGGCAATTTCACTTTGGTGGGCGTTGATAGTGAAAGGGGCAGAAGATGTGCCAGGTTTTGTGTTGGAAAGTTCCTGTCAAAGAGTCATAAACAAAGTTAAATAATGGTAATAACACAACTTATGTGTTAATAAATGACTGCAAGTTTTGAATGAAATGAAATGCTCTCATCATTTACTCACCCTCATGCCATCCCCGATGTATATAACTTGAGAGTGAGTAAATGATGAGAGAATTTTCCATTTTGGAAAATATCCCTT
The DNA here is from genome assembly GCA_037101425.1 of Elopichthys bambusa. Taxonomy (NCBI): domain Eukaryota; kingdom Metazoa; phylum Chordata; class Actinopteri; order Cypriniformes; family Xenocyprididae; genus Elopichthys; species Elopichthys bambusa. Next base: position 42,248,782 of record CM074433.1, read on the forward strand.
TAATATGCAACATTTGATTTAAAACTGTAATAATATATAATGTATACGACTGTAATATTATATTATATATAAGTTGCACATAAATCTTACCACTAATTGTAGACTGCCACATTTGTGTCCAGGGAAAACCAGCAACTGCTTTTCCAAACTAGGACAAAGGTCACACAAACCTACAACCCCAAAAATACAGTGATGAAAAATACATCAAAAACAAGTAAAGCCTCTCACAAGCAATGCTTACAATACCTTTTGGGTTATCTCGAGTGTCAAACTCAAAAAGCTTGACAGGGTTGTCAGGGAAACTATAAACGTAGATCCTGTTTTTCAGGACAATGATGATTCTTCACATACAAGGACAGGAAATGAGACGTTATTAACACAAACAGCATTTTTTATTTAATTGAAAAGATGAAGCACTATTGTCCTAATGGCCTTGCATCTTACTTGTCATGTCTCATGCGCACAGCGAGCACTGGTTTGGTGAATGTGAACTCAAGCACCAATTTGTCCTTGGGGTCTCGCACTTCCTGAGCATCATCCCATATTAATACTGCCAAAGATAAAATGAAACATTGGATAATATTGTGAAACAGTTTATTCCAGCTTCAAAAACCTAGAGTGAACCATCTAAGAGGGAAGCAGTTTAAAGGGATAGTTCACCCAAAGATAAAACATTTCTTCTGTTTGAACACAAGATTTTTTTTTTTTCCTACTATGAAAGTCAATGGCTACCATCAACTGTCTGGTTACCAACATTCTTCAAAACATCTTTTTTTGTGTTCAACAGAAGAAATTTATACATGTTTGGAACAACTTGAGGGTGAATAAATGATGACAGAATGTTCATTTTTAGTTGAACTATCCCTTTAAGTGTAGCTTATCCAAGTATTAACGAGCAATTTTGACTCCCGGTGTACCTGAGATTTCAGAGAATTTGGGGTTGATGCCGCCTCCCACTACAGCCAACAGGTTTGATCGATGAAGCATTGAACACAAGGCGATGCTGCCCACCTGCTCGTGATCTATAACCAGTCAAATCACAGACAATTAATAGATAACTCTACACATAGGTTTTATTAATAAAAAAAATAAAAAAAATTTTTTTTTACCTAAATGACCTTTTTCCATTAAAGGTTCCACATTATAAATGCGGACACCTGTTTCCATGGCACAGCAGAAACAACCTACATAACATGGAAATCAGTACATGAATACAGTACAGATCATTAGTATATCATTAACAGTATTTTGGCTAATATGTTGCCATTTTTTAAGATTATTGGCTTTATTTCCCCATTAGTCGGTTTCTAATTTCTACCTAGTCAATAAATAATGCACTTTTTCTGTTTTCAAAAATGTTGTGAACTATGAGTAACTATTGTGTAAACATATGTATGGAAGCTTGTTTCTGCCACTAAATAAAAAATAAAAGATTTTTGCAAGATTTTATCCTACAATTCTGACTATTTTCCACGCAATTGCAAGTTTATATCCCACAATTCTGACTTTTTTCTCGCAATTCTGACTATTTTTCTCGCAATTGCAAGTTTATATCCCACAATTCTGACTTTTTTCTCGCAATTCTGACTATTTTTCTCGCAATTCCAAGTTTATATCCCACAATTCTGACTTTTTTCCTCGCAATTGCAAGTTTATATCTCGCAATTCTGACTTTTTTCCTCGCAATTCTGACTATTTTTCTCACAATTGCAAGTTTATATCTCGCAATTCTGACTTTTTTCTCACAATTGTGAGTTTATATCCCACAATTCGGACTATTTTTCTCACAATTGCAAGTTTATATCCCACAATTCTGACCTTTTTCTCACAATTGCAAGTTTATATCTCGCAATTCTGACTATTTTTCTCGCAATTGCTAGTTTATATCTCGCAATTCTGACTTTTTTCCTCGCAATTCTGACTATTTTTCTCACAATTGCATGTTTATATCCCACAATTCTGACCTTTTTCTCGTAATTCCGGCTTTTTTTCTCACAATTGCTAATTTATATCACACAATTCTGAGAAAAAAAAGTCAGAATTTTATGTTTATATCATGCAATTCTGAGATAAAAAGTCACAATTACCTTTTTTTTTTTTTTTTTAAATATTTTATTCAGTGGCGGAAACAAGCTTCCATATTTGTGTTCAATTGATTTGACAATTTTGCTATCGAGAAATTGTATTACAAAAATATTGGTATTAAATTGGCCACTCTGCTCTCTAGATATATTAAAAATTGTCAATCACTACTTATATGTGAATGAATACCTTTAGTAAAGAGTTACTCTGAAACAATATTATATATGATAAGGTACTAAGGCCAGTAGTTTTCTTAGATAGATAGATAGTCTAGCAGCATTAGTTATTATATAGCAGGATGATTTTGAAAGTAAATGTATTTCAGATTCACTCTGGTCCTGGTTGAACTGAAGGCTGTTGACTCCTCTCTGCTGGGCCATGATGTCAGAGAAGAGTTCACCGCTGCTTTTCTGATATCTTCAGCAGTTATATGGTCTATATCTGATCATCCTGGATGAGCAGAAGACAGCGGTTTAACATGTAAACACAGGTAAACAACTTCCTTTCATAATATAATCAAGTTGTCATGACATCTCACTCACCATTAAATATTCAAAAGACCCAACGAGACGATAGACAAAAAAATCCAAGTGAGTTTATAATGTTTAATGTAAATTTGATATCGCACATTAGGCAATAACTGCACAGCTGCCAGACGCTGTTGTTGTTGTTCTTGTCGCTGCTCTCTTCCTGTAGGATGACACGGGACTGTTAACGGAGCATTACTGCCCCAGTCTGGACTGGAGGACAACGCAAGTGGCGTAAGTAGAAAAGTTTTTTCTACAGAAATGAAATGCGGAGACCTAAATGGGCGGAGCTTACAGACCCAGAAGTCCGGTACGATAGGCAACTGTTTTAAATTCTCATGTGGTACCTGTAAGCTTTCTCCGCGCTGGCCATAACGGACCAATCACAGTCGTTTGTGGTTACTAGATAATGCAGTTCGTAGGCCAACAAATCATTCCATAGAGATGTAGCGGCGGATGTCTCATTTGTATGTCAGATACAAATCATTGTAATTAAAAGATCTAAAAGACACTTTTTAGTGCATAAATGTGTCCAACAAGAAGAAAACCCGGTCCTTACGCTTGAATGGGCATCAACAGAGAATGTAGTTGTCTTTCCCTGGACTAGGAATAACTTTTATTTCCCTGTACCAAAAACCAAACCATTCATGCAGCTGGATACTATGGATTCCTTTAACTTTTTCTTTTTTATATATATATATATATTTATTTATTTTTAACTGTCCATATTGGAATTATGGTTAAACATGACAAAAAATTACACAAATATTACAATGATCTTAATAATAATAATAATGAATTAATAACGATAACAATAGAGATATAAATAAATAAATCGCATGACATTATAATACTGAATATCCCAAAGTTATTTATTTACAAATGTAAACTGTCTAAAAAGCACTAAAACTGATTCATGTAATTCACTATTCTGACCAACAGGTGTCAGCAAGTACCTAAAGACGGTCTCTTCAATAATAACACTCATTCGTTTAATTAGTGAAATGATACAAAGGTAATGGTGGCCTTTACAGTGTCTACCTGATTACATGAGGATCTATCATCTCAGCGGTGTCTTAAAATTACCATATTTAAAAATAAAAAAAAATCCGTGGACAACACAACAGAGACATAAAGAAAACGAGGGCAGTCTGTCTCCTGAGTGACTCTGTTTCTCAATTATACAATTAAAATGTCTGCATAGGTCATAAAACAGGTCCCTGAGCTATTTGCCAGCCAGACACACATTTTAAAGAATGTAGCTCATATTAATAGGATTTCGAAAGTATATAGCTTTTCTTGGTTTTACTGCTGTGAATGCTACAATCTTTTGTTTTACATACACTTTGTACAGAAACATACTGGGTGAGTTGCTTCACATTGTCAAACTGATAAACGCTTTGAGGTATTCTAAGTGTGAACGAAAGTGATATGACAAGTGCTACATGATGCATTTACAGTTAAACAGCGGTTGATCCTCAAGACAAGGGCACTATATCGCTTAGAAAGTAAGTACATGATGTTTAGCATGTGCATTTTTAATAATGGTGCATGGACATATTAAAACACATCAAATTGTGAGGCTTATCCCTATAAAGACAGCATATTTGATACACAAGTTCATAAGGCCTCTAAATTATCAACATGATTAACTGAAAAACCTGTTATACACAATATACTACATGCCTTCTGTCGTCTGATATACTTTTTTAAGTAAAAGGCCTTTTAGTATAATTCTTCAGGTCGTTTTGCTGTGAAATATGCTGATTTTTATAAAGTAAATGTAAGATTAACTTTTATATTGTTAGTTATATTTCAAGATGAACACTTACTGTACACTGTAAACGATTTCAGTTGTTTTCACAGTATTATACTGTGTTCTCAACAGTTCCCTACTGTAGAATCTGAGTACAGCATATTACTGTAGATTTTGTCGTTTTCACAGCTTGTTACTGTATTCTTAACAGTTTCCAACTGTATAAGCAGTGTACAGTATGTTACTGTAGATTTTCAATGCATTCTGGGAAAATATTAGCCTACTGTATATCTAAATACAGTACTAAATGACCGCGAAAAACATCCACACACCTCCTCACGCATGACAGACTCATCATGAAGATGAAAGCCCTAAAGAGTATGGTAGGTTAACTTTTCATTTTTGTTTTATTCTGATGTTATTTGCAAGATATAAAGCTACGTTTTAGTTAATACGTTTCCATAAAAATACGTGAGCAAGCGTTCATTTTCTGGCCTTTTCCTCCTGCAGTGTGGTGAAGATGAAAGTCCTAGGACGGAGTAGGCCTAACGGTTACTTGAAATTGGTGGGTGGGTATACTTTAAAACACATGTAATTGCCTTATTTGTCTTATACAAATGTTATTTGCAAAGTATAAATACGTTTGAGTTAATAAATATATGTATGAACATCGGAGCGGGTGAGCATTTCCCATTTAAGCCGCTCTTTCCTCCCGCTGCGGCTCTGACAGAGACCGGCTGAACCAACGTGAGGCAGGCGGGAAGAGTCGTTGTAAAGACGAAACGCACACATGTAATCGCTTTTTTTTTTTTTTTTTTTGTACCAATGATGTTTGCAACTTCAAGGTATAAACACGTTTCCCAGTTAAGCAGTACTGACAGCATTTTTTTTTCCTGCAGAGGGACTGAACCATCGTGAGACAGGCGGGAAGAGTCGTCGCAATAAAGAAGACACTTTTCTTTATAGCATGTGGTTTTAAACGTTTTAAGATGATATGTATTCAATGGTTATTGTTGTATAATGCTATTAATTAGATGCTTTAACTCTTCAAACTTTTATTTTTATATCTTCAACATTTATTTTCCACTGGCACAATGTGTTAATGTGATTTTAGTGGTATGACTTTAATTGTATTTTGTGAATTGATGAAATTAATATGCTGGTAAATCTGTATTGAAGTTCAGAAATGTAAAAGATGTGACCTAAATAAAGTTGATGTGAAGCAATAACTTGAATATATAACAGTAAAATTAAAATAAATAATTAATAATAATAAAAATTAACTGTAAAAATAACTACAGTATATACTTAATGCTGTACTTTATTTTACAGTATGATTAAAACTACTGTAGTTATTTTTAACGATAATTTTACTGTGGTATGGAATACAGCAACTACTGGATAACTGTTGACAATAAACATTTTACAGTGTACTGAAGCAGCTTAGATTTACTTTATTCATGCATTATATTTGATAAAAATTATGTTAAAATGTGAGTATCAAATATCATACATCAGGTTTTAGTGGAACGTTTATTTGACCATCTGTCAATCATCACTGTATTGCATTTTATGTTTTTCCCCCAAAATAAAAAAACTACAGAGCTTTGATCATAAACTATAAGCATTTAAATTTAATCTTACAAAGACATTATTAGCAGACAGAGTAGCAACTATATTTATATATAATCAAGGTTAGATAAACTCTTCCATTAAAAACAAAACAGACTATTATTTCAGGCTTTACAGGGTTAAGAAGAAGAATGGTCATGTCACACTGGTTCTGAATTTAAGAACACAAACAGGGTAACACCAGTTTGGCATCCTGGGACTCAAACAAATCTTCCCAACACTTTGACCTTTATAACATGAAAGCCAAATGGCATATGACCTGTGGCTGTTCACTGCTGGTTTAGTGAATCTGAAGAAGAATTTGATTCCATTGATTCAAAGTTAAAAATGAATCCATTGTCCCACAGTCCCACGCTGGATCACAAGTGTTTGTATCAAGCTTAATGGGCAACTAATAACTCTGATGTTATCTCAACCCCTCCAGATCATTTTCTTGGTGGGTCACATCATATGAGTCTAAGATTACTCATTTTGAACAAACAGCCATTCTTCTGCTTCTCTTCACAAGTTTCAACTCACCTTTGATTCAGTTCTCAGTCCAGCGGGCATATTTATTTTATTAATTGAGAACAGATGAGGTTTTGTGAAGAAGCCTGATGTTATTTTGAGAAGAAAACTTGTTTGAAATGGAGAGAGTTCACTTACAGTCAGCATTACATAATTTATGTATGTTGGATATAAGATTAAACCCTAAAAATTCTGAATGTAATGTGAATGTGAAAAGTGCTTTTTTTTTGCAATTATAATGTGCAATTTAAGTTACATCAAGACTGATTGACACTACATGCATTTTTCTGTTATCTATTCAAATTCCAAATCTATAAACACTAAACTTACTGTAACATGGGTTAATAATGCAATGCTTTAGGGTTAAAGTTAGAGATAACAGCTATTGGTACTTTCCAAGGCTTTAACCACATTTACTGTATAGGATTGGGGTAATATTTTACCACTGGAAACCCATATTTGTTGACACATCCCCTTACGATAGTCCCCTAATGTTTATGGTGTTTGTAGTTTGAAAATCTGATCCCTATGGAAGCCATTTCTGCTACTTTTTGCCAGAATTATGATAGTCAAAATTGTGACATTATCCTGACGCATCCGGGCTTTATAATGGCTGTCAATGAGTATGAGCTGAATAAAGTGCCTCCATACACATCCATCCATCATAAATATGTGCTCCACACGGCTCCGGGGGGTTAATAAAGGCCTTCTGAAGCGAAACGATGCATTTGTGTAAAAAAAAATCCATATTTAAACAAGTTATGAAGTAAAATATCTCGCTTCCGCCAGACCGCCTTCAGTATTGAAGTTCACTGCTATTATAAAGCTTGGATGTGTCAGGATATTTATCAGTATTTCTGCAATTATGTTAATCAGAAAGGAGAAAGTCATATACACTGTAGGAAACTTTCTCCTCGTCAAAGCAGAGACCAGGAGACGTTGGGATATCTTTCAAGCAGAAGTTACTCTTTATCCAAGAGTTATATACTCATCATATGTAATTATCCAAGTCTAACTAAAGCAGTAATACTTTGTAGTTTATATACAGTCAAGGGGGAGGGATACATACAGTATAGGTGGAGACAATCTAAACAAAGCATGCAAATGCAGTGCAGGAATCAGCCCATTTCCGGCATTTCCCCAGTCCTGATCTAATCAGCATAACAGTGTCATTCAGATGCATAGGTGCTAATCCAATCAGTCTGTTTTGAGCTTGTCACGCCAAATGGTCAGGAAGTGCATACCTGGTCTGCAAGACTTGATCTCCTTAGAATGTCATTATCTTTACCTCAAAATGTAAAACACAGTGTATTTCACCTTAGTATTTCATGTGATGTTATGTCAGGACGTAGGATCAGCAGATCTTAAAAAAAAGAAAGAAAAAAATTTCATTTCAAAGTGAATTAATATTTTAAGTCATAATTATGATTTAGTAAGTTATAATTATGAGATTAAAGTCATAATTATGACAATCATAATTTTGACTTTGTCTTTTTGTCAAAGTTGAAATTAAGTCAAACTTATGAAATATTATGTCATAAATATGACATACTAAGTCAATTTTTTGTCATCATAATCATGACATAAAATGTTGAAATTGAGATGAAGTTTGAAATTGAGATGAAGACATGAAATTGACATACTAAGTTATAATTATAAATTGTTATGACATAATTATGACAAAAAAGTCAAAATTATGAGATAAAAGTTGAAATTCAGAATTATGTATTACATGTACAAGGAATTTGTCTTATTTGTCTTATGAAAGAAAAGCATGAAACTATAAAGAAATAAACAGGAAGAACAATAAAATAGACACATTAATATACATTAGTGCAGGATGTGCAAAAATAGGTTGTGTTCATTAATGTTTTTGTGGCATGAGGTTTTAGTCTTGATGGGCCGCAGCCTCCTGCCAGAGGGGAGTGCCTAAAAGAGTTTGTGCCCAGGGTGAGAGGGGTTGGCCACAATCTTTACTGCCCGCTTCAGAGTCCTGGATGTGTACAGGTTCTGAAGAGATGGCAGCTGTGCATCTGTGGAGAGGCCTCAGCTCCTGCTGTGGTGGAGGTGGTGAAGCTGATGGGTTGGAGCTGGAGCTGATGGCTGGTATCACAGTGGATGGTGTCAGGACTGTCCAAATTAAAGCGACAGTAGAACTCATTCAGGCTGTTGGCCAGACGCATGACGTTAGCAGTGGGGGGCTTTAGGTTTGCAGTTTGAGCCCTTTTCAGACCTTTTTGAGTTTTCATATCATAATTGCAAAAGCAATTTTTTCTTATATGGCAGAAATTGGCTTCCATTGGGTCCTTTTTGAAATTTAACGATAAAAAATAACTGAATTAACATTTTCATCAAAATTTCTAGCACAAATGACATTCAAACTGAAGTTGTGATGAATAAGGCCAGCAGGTGGCGCTGTAAAGATACTTTGTGTTGTTGTTCTTTAATAATTAAACGAAGTTAATAAACAACTTCCTGGCTTAATTTACATGCAATTCAGAGGCGGCATCCTTTGAATGCCACATTATAAGGCCGATTGCGCCACTGCGGCGCAACAAAGTTTGTCCCAATTCAAAGGCTCCTTCAAATGCAGCCTCCAAATGCGTCCTTTGTTTCCTGTGAAATGAAGGATACAACAGATGTATCCTTCGCGGCCTTGCCTACCACAGAATTCATTGTGCTCTGGTGACGACAGGATTTTGTTTGAGAGAAATTGCAGAATTACACTTTAAACGTCTGTATTGGGTTTCAACTTACTCAAATATCTAATGATACAAATGTAAAAATAAAACTTTAAATCGGTTCAAATGTTGACATATCTTACTAAGATGCGATTACATATTGGTTATACTCTTTATTATATACAGAAATGGTTCATGGTGAACATATATATAGACAGTTTGTAAACCCTGTTTTGTTTTCACAGTTTAATGTAACTTTCAAAAAAGTCCAGTACAAAGGTTACTGCCACCAAAGTCTTTATTTGCTGCCACTCATCAATGGCAGATATCACAGTTGCTAGGTGACAAGAACAAGTAGGCTAGGCCATCCCGTTTAACAACGCTCAGTCTGACCTTTGCGGCCTTCGAAGGATGCAGCCTCTGAATTGGGATGCAGCTAGTCTGTCGATGTTTTAATTAGCATTCTGATACACTTCTGCAGAGTGAACTACTCTAATTATTGAGAGAAGTTCATGACGCAAGTGGGTTTACAAGCATCTGCACTTTACAAACCCTTAAAAATTCTGTGCGGCAACAAATGATCAGATTTATTTCCATTACGCTTTTCTGTCTGCTTTGATTGTCGTTTGTCCTGTCTAGACTGATTTCTGGATGAATCCCAGAGTGGAATAGACAAACAGAGATGTTGCCAGAAGCAGCTATTGCACTGATAATGCTAATGCGCTTCTTTATAGAGTCAGAAGAGACAAGAGGAAATCTGGCCAGCCATTAAGACATTCTCCCAGATTTGACTGAAATTGCAGTAATTTTCCCCTTGTGTTTATATAATTTTTAACATTAAAAGACACTGAGACCTGTGATTTAATTGCAACCACAGGCTCATTTCTATTACTAACTGCTGAGAGAAAAACAAAACTGACTTTATTCCCTTCACAAAACATTCAAATCATATTAGAGTGCAAAATAAGAATAAATGCCTATGAAATCAGGGCTGTTTTTAATTGTATGAATGAACCTAAACATGAAGTGATAAATTTAGCTAGATGCTAACACTTAATCGCCTTATTTTTAACTTAAAAGTAGGCGGGGCCATTGTGACATGAACGTGTCAAGGCTTCCGGTCTCATCCGATTTCATTTTAGCTGTACAAAAACTGTCTGTTATGCTGGATAAGTTCAAATGGTTTATTAGCATACTGTCTTACTACATACTCAAAAGTATTGTTTGCAGTACTATAGCATATTAACCTACAACTATGCTATTTCTGCAGTATACAATATGTAGGCTGTATTATGCAAATTTTCTATACATAAATTACCAGTAGCACACTATGCTGGGTTCTGTATGTCAGGATGCTTTGTATTCATCCAGATTTTCCATTTAATGAAATAATGTTTTTGTTCAGACCACCAAGAGTTTTCACACAAAACTGATCTGTACTGTAACAACAGAAATATTATCATGTCATCACATTATGGTGTGCAGCAGCTGTTTTGCATTCAGATTCATGCAGCAGGAAAATCTGCCACGCAAATTGTAAACAAGTTAATTAAAACAAATGAAGCAGTGTGCGGTTCGAAATAAAAAGTGGTTTATAACAGAACCTCGTGCACAATGGTCCATTAATATGTGCTTCATCAAACGTTACACTCCGACTGAAAGAAGCTCCTTAAGATCGCTTGACTCCACAGGGTTTTGCTTGCACAGCTTTAAGTTTAAAGAGCCAGGCCTAAAGCAGTTATCCAGAGTGATCATGGAAAGAACACTGTGGGTCAGTGTCCTCCTGTGTTATCAAAAAATTCTGTGGGAATGACCATAAATAGAAATGAAGTTTCTGGAGCCAGACTATTTTGTATTTCACACACACCATATTGAAGAACCCTATATTAAAGGGGACTTATTATGCCTTTTTACATTTTTTAAACTTTCTTTAGTGTGTAATGTTGCTGGTTGAACATGGAAAAGATCTGCAAAGTCACAAAGCATAAAGTCCCTCCAAAAGGAGTTATTCTCTATATCAGTGCGCACTGTTTCCGAACTCCCTGAAATGCTTCAATTGTAGTCTTGAATTTTCCTCCGGGAACAAACATGTTCCTCATTTAAATAATTCTAGAAAAAATACTAGAGCATGTGTAACCGGTCCAACTCGATTTCCTCCGAGAGGGATTTGAACCGGCATGGGAGGCAGGCACACTAACAAGTACGTAGTCTCTAACATCAGTCGCTAACGTGCCTCTTAAGGCCAGGGGAGTGAGGTTTACATTCACAGCTCTTACTAGCTTGCCTCCGTTACACTCACCCCCCTAAACCTCACTCCCATCTGGGTCACAACACCAAATGTAACCAGTCCTACTCGACCCGCTCCATGCGAAACGCGAAAAGGTGTCTCCAGCATGGGAGGCTGGCATGGTAACAAGGACACCAAAGACCGCAGTCTCTAGCGTCAGCCACTAGCGCACCTCTTGAGGCCAGGGGAATGAGGTTTACATTCTCAGCACTCACTAGCTTGCCTCCGTGACACTCACCCACCTAAACCTCACTCCCATCTGGGTCACGGCACCAAACTGGTCCTACTCAACCTGCTCTGAGCGGGACTTGAACCGGCATCTCCAGCATGGGAGCCAGGCATGCTAACACTAAAGACAGCAGTCTTTAGCGTCAGTCGCTAACATGCCTCTTGAGGCCAGGGGAGTGAGGTTTACATTCATAGCTCTTACTAGCTTGCCTCCGTTACACTCACCCCCCAAACCTCACTCCCATCTGGGTCACGGCACCAAACTGGTCCTACTCAACCTGCTCTGAGCGGAACTCGAACTGGCATTTCTGGCACGGGAGGCAGGCATACTAACAAGGACACTAAAGACCGCTGTCTCTAGTGTCAGCCACTAGCGCACCTCTTGAGGCCAGGGGAGTTAGGTTTACATTCTCAGCACTAACTAGCTTGCCTCTGTTACACTCACCCCCCTAAACCTCACTCCCATCTGGGTCACGGCACCAAATGTAACCGGTCCTACTCTACCCACTCCATGCGAAACGCGAACCGGTGTCTCCAGCATGAGAGGCAGGCACGGTAACAAGGACACCAAAGACCGCAGTCTCTAGCGTCAGTCGCTAATGTGCCTCTTGAGGCCAGGGGAGTGAGGTTTACATTTACAGCTCTTACTAGCTTGTCTCCATTACACTCACCCCCCTAAACCTCACTCCAATCCGGGTCACGGCACCAACTCTTCAAAAACAGCGCTTTAATTCCCTTGACAAACTAAAAGACACAGAATGAATTTTGTATATATTTGAAAACAAAGATATAGAATGTAGTGTATGTTCATTGTATTTTGCTCAAGAACATGATCTATGCAAGTCCACGTCATAAAAAAACAAAAAAAAAAAAAACTGTATTTCTAACCACAGGGCAAGAGCTGCAGTTCTAACAACCACACAACTTTGCAATGCTGTTTGCGAATGTTTGTTGGAACAATGAATCGTTGAACTACTATGCTGGTCATGATGGAACTTGTGACCATAGTTGGCTAACGATGCTTTTGGGAAACACACCCCAGACCATTACTGACAGTCTGAAAAATAATGTGTATTCAAGCATGAGAACCTAGACCCCAAAAACATATGGCCTCTTTAGTACACCAACATGCATATGGCCTCACTACAAACAGATATGGATTAAACATCTCCAATTTTAATTTCAAGGGTCTTAAATACACAGAAATGTGAAGGTTTTTTTATAAACACATTCTGAAAATCAATTGTTTCCTTTTGAAATGACTAATTACTGCAGACAGGATGGGAAATGCAATGCTAATCAGGTTGTTGGGCATGGATCCAGCCCTGAGGGGCGCCGTGGCTCGCTCACTTCGCTGAGAGGAGAATAATGTTTAGTATAATGCTTTTTGCATGGGTGCCTGAGAAAAACATCTTTGCTTGTTAATAATTTGATTCCAGAGAAAGTAAACCTTCACCAAACAATAACACTCACAAATTATTCATTTACTTGACTGAGAGTGTAAAGCACAGTTCAGCATAAATATTGATGATGTGCCCTGGTGAGGTGCTTGTTTCCTCTTGTGGATGGTTGTATTTACAATAAACTCATAATTAGTAACATAAAGGCCTGAAGCCTTTATGACAGATTGTTTGTCATTTGCCCTAAACAGTGAACACAGCTCATAAAAGAACTGCTTTAGAGCTGATATTAAGTTGAAAGAATATCAAATCTTCATGATTAGTTTAGAAATAAGAGAATGACACCCTGAACATGACCATATTCAAGAAGGTGTTCAGAACTGGACTATAACATACACACACTAACAAAAACCAAAATAATCTTTTTTATCGTTTTATTATTAAAAAGACATAATGGCATTAAAAAGGTTTTTGTGTTGTTTAAATGTAAAAACGTAATAAATGCTATATGCAAGGTTGACATACTCAAGGTCCTACAAAACAGTGTTATTTGAGTATTATTGAGATACTATTGTAGTTTTATATTAATATTTTTCTGTTTTAACTTTAATTGTATTTAAAGTTTTGGTAACTTTGTGTGATTTTGTGATTTGTGTGATGTCTATTTAATTTTATTATTTTGTATTTCAGTTTTATTTTAGTACATCAACTTAAACTAAATGAAAATGGGAAATGTTACCTTTCAACTATAGCTGAAACTGAAGTTTATTTCAGCTAATTTAAGTTTTTATATTGTTTTGTTTTTATTTGTTATGTTTTATTTTATTTCAAGTCACATAAATGTTTTTTATGGTTTTAGTTTTAGGTAAATACACTGAAAAAAATGTGGTGTAGGATTTACTTTTAAACAATTTTCATTTAGAAATTATTAGTACATTTCACAAATAATTAAAAAGAAACAGTGATTTAAACATGACATTTTGAAGTCCAAAAATTGAAATAGTATTTTAATGTAAAACATTCTCCAGTAATCTTTGTTTTATTTACAACATAAAAAATAAATGTTTAATCCTGCTATAAATTTAAAATTGGAGTTTTGAGTTGTAGCATTGAGGCTAAAGTGTAAAGAAAATTTTAGCAGATAAATTCACTTAAAATTTACATACTTTCACTTTCAAGGAATGAATTTTTGTCCAATCAAATGCATTCTAGATTAAGAAAATCCCTCACCACACTTTTTTTTTTATTAGTTCTGCTCCAACCTCCTGTTTCAATATGAAAGAAATTAGTTTGAACTAGAACTTTTGATAAAGTTGGGCAGCTGGAGTCTTCAGTGAGTTCACTCAGGCCTGTCAGATGAGATTACAAATAATTCTGAGCTGAGGTGGTGTATGAAAACACAGCCTTAAAGTTTTTACCATATGGGAGGTAAACAACACTTCATGAAACATTGTCAAAACAACAACACTTAATATTCCCCTTAATGCCAACTCCACCTGAATCAGAAGTCTCATGAGTTTTGTTACTTGGCAACAACTCAAACACACAGAAACATTATCCTACTCTTACAAAATAATACTGCAGTGGTACCGTGGTACAGTGATGGGATCAGATGATAATACTATGGTATTTACACTACCGTTCAAACATTTGGGGTCAGTAAGATTGAATTTTTTTTACAAGAATTTGATACTTTTATTCAGCAAGGTTACATTAAATTGATCAAAACTGACATTAAAATAAGTTACAAAAAACGTTTTTCATGAACTCTATAAAAAAAATGTATCAGTTTCCACAAAAATATAAAGCAGCACAACTGTTTTCAACAATGATCATCATCAATATCTGAATATGTAATATTTAAGAAAGCAACCAAATATTCAAAGTTATTCAAAATGTAAGTAATTTTACCAAACTGGTGAAAACCCCATATTGATTTCACCATTAATATGAATATTAAGGGAGATGTGTGTCCACATCAGTATCTTTTGATTATTATGATCTTGCTAATATTTAATTGTCAGTAGAGTTGCTTTTCTCTATGCAACAAACGTTTATTCACTCGGTTACTTTCAGTTACTTAAAACCATCACACCAGTACACTCAATAAGATCAAGTAAAGCAAAGAAAAACAAAGAAGAAATTGGCTGAACACTCCCTCCCTCTCCATCAGCATTAACATCTCCTTACCCGGACTGCTCATTTCAGTCTAATCCTGTTCATCACTTCCAAGATGAGACGGGCTCCCAGGGAACTGCAAATCGATAGAAGTGTTCTCAGGGGCCCGAAGATTAATGTGGGAATCACGGGCTCTGGGAAGATGGTTAAGTAGAACAGACTCCCCACAGGAAATCACTCAGATCTTAATTAGCTGTTAATGTGGCGGAGCCTGACATGGGCCACGCTAAGAGAGGAGTGACACGCTTGGATGAAGCCGTAACAAACTTATATAAATATCATGTCAATGGACCCACTGCTAGGAAGCTAGCACATTTGTTTTAAAGAAACAATTCATCCAAACTGTCCCTGCATTTACTTTGATGCTTCAAAAAATTCATAAATAGACCGTAAAACTAATCCATATGAATTGAGTTGTTTATTCCAAATTTTCTGAAGAGACACGATCGCTTTTAGTTTAAACGTGCTGCGTAACATGAGAATGAACCTCATTGGTTTGATTTGATTACTTTATTTTGAGCCATAAAAAATAAAAGTATTGTACCCAGAAAAATAAATATATTGTACAATATTATACATTATACCCACACTGGGTAGAAAAAACAAACAAAAGAAACAATCGGAATAACAGTATCTATAAATATATTTCAAACACGTTCACAGTTTGTATATTATTATAGCTCAAAAAAGAGTGGGAAGAAGACAAACTTATTTAACCCACCCCCTATTCATCATAATGAATGGTTAATAATATAAATAACAATGTATTTATATACAATATCTGACATATATCATACAATACACCTTAATAATTACATCTAAGTATAGTACATTACATACATATGCAATGTAGATGTTTAATTCTATGCTTATAATACTTGTTAATATAAATATTACTGTTATAACTCATTTTACCATCGTATATCATCATATATCAATATATTAGTTAAGAATTATGAATAATACTTCCAATTATGTACAATATACTATAACTTACTATTTAAGCATGACAATTGTATTAAATAATTATGATGGCTTAATGGTGTTGAAGGTAATAATAATTAGTTCGATTGTGCATTAACGGAGGCCAGGTGTTCTTGTGAACCTGCTGTCAGAGAGAAGCAGCCTCCTAACAACAGGACCAGTCTTTGCCTGTTTGTCTATGCTGTGCATTAAAAGAGACAAGATTTTCAGCTGCCAGAAGGGGGCGCTCTCCGAGCAACTGAGCCACCACTTGCCAGCCCTGATCTGAAAATGATGTTGTGTGCAATAGATTTAATTACTAAAAGTGTTTTTCCATGTAATTATCTCTATATTTTTTTACCATCAACACGATCACCACTTTCTTGAATTGATTCAGTTCACGCTCCTGACCACAATTTGATTGTTATATATTGATATAATAATAACGACGATGATAATCATAACAGCAGCAAATATCAAGCATAGAGACATTATATAGACATTATATGTTGATCATATGCAATAAACCACACTACTCACTTATGCCTACACTGTAGGTTATAAAACATTATCTCTTCTGGGATGCTATTTTTTATCTTATTATCAAATCCGACTACTATATTAACATAATAACCGTTATAATATAATCATGATAATCAGTCAGCTTAAATCACATTATGTTTTCAGAGACCAGTATTAAAATATAGTCATATTCATTCATCGTATAATATATATATATATATTTAGCAAACTCCATGCGGGCTTTCATGTGTCTTGCACTGAGGAGAGGCTTCCGACGGGCCACTCTGCCATAAAGCCCCGACTGGTGGAGGGCTGCAGTGATGGTTGACTTTCTACAACTTTCTCCCATTTCCCGACTGCATCTCTGGAGCTCAGCCACAGTGATCTTTGGGTTCTTCTGTACCTCTGTCACCAAGGCTCTTCTCCCCCGATAGCTCAGTTTGGCCGAACGGCCAGCTCTAGGAAGGGTTCTGGTCGTCCCAAACGTCTTCTATTTAAGGATTATGGAGGCCACTGTGCTCTTAGGAACCTTAAGTGCAGCAGAAATGTTTTTGTAACCTTGGCCAGATCTGTGCCTTGTCACAATTCTGTCTCTGAGCTCTTCAGGCAGTTCCTTTGACCTCATGATTCTCATTTGCTCTGACATGCACTCTGAGCTGTAAGGTCTTATATAGACAGGTGTGTGGCTTTCCTAATCAAGTCCAGTCAGTATAATCAAACACAGCTGGACTCAAATGAAGGTACAGAACCATCTCAAGGATGATCAGAAGAAATGGACAGCACCTGAGTTAAATATATGAGTGTCACAGCAAAGGGTCTGAATACTTAGGACCATGTGATATTTCAGTTTTTCTTTTTTAATAAATCTGCAAAAATGTCAACAATTCTGTGTTTTTCTGTCAATATGGGGTGCTGTGTGTACATTAATGAGGAAAAAAAATGAACTTAAATGATTTTAGCAAATGGCTGCAATATAACAAAGAGTGAAAATGTAAGGGGGTCTGAATACTTTCCGTACCCACTGTATATATATATATATATCAGTATCTTATCTACTTTACTATTCATAATGTAAAGGTTCTTGCAGAAGTTTAAGCGTGCTGGGTAACACACGAGAATGAACCTCACTGGTTGAAGCGTCAAAGTGTCAGTTGCACATGAAGTGTCTTCATTTGTGTTCCAAAGATGAACGAAAGTCTTACGGGTTTGGAACAACATGAGGGTGAGTAAATGAGTGAAACTAACCCTTTAATGTATGCTTCGAAATTATGATTTTATTTTATTTTATTAAGTCTTTTATTGAATCAGTGTTTTCTTTTTGTGTCATAGCTTGGTTTGGCACTCTTGCATTGTCAAATAGGAATAGGTTGAATAACTTTGTCAGGGTGGCAGGAAAAGTCACAGGGGTAAATCAATTGACATTTATCATAGACAGGTTTTAAGTAAGGCACATTCAATTTTAAGGAAATTAGATAATCCAATTATATAAATAATTCCATTTGTTGCCTTCTGGGCATCGTTTGAGAGTGCCAGGTGGAACAACAAAACGATTTAAGGTTTCTTTTGTATCAGTGGCTGTTGGCTTTTTGAATTCTTCATAGGTATATTACGTTGATTATGAACCGTTTTTATTTATGTGACGTGTATTAAGAATTATGTATTGTCTGTCTGTATGTCTGTTATCCTCTTGCAAAACTAGTTTCCACTAAGGGGGACAATAAAAAGTAAACAAACAAACTTTCAAAACAAGCAGCTTTTAGTCTGTTAATGTGGAGATTTCATGTGACAAACCTGAACATGAATTTACCTGACACTCCCGATGGTGCGGATTCCTTTAAATGACTGGATTTCACCTGTGAAATTTCGCCAAACAAAAAAAGCAATATTAAATTTTTTAGTAAGGAACAGATCGAAATATAAGTAAGTTTTTGTGAAAAAAAATGTATCTTCACTGAGCCATTAGTCACTGAATCATTGATTTGAACTCAAGAACCTTGATCCATTAATGACTCATAATGGATTTGTGAAATTAATCAACTGGTTAATCGAAAAGACCTGAACTCATTCACGAATGGGAAGATCAGCATTAAACTCTAAAATGAGACTGTCAAGTAAGCGTGCATGGCTACGTCACACATTCCTGCATGCCCCCACAGCCACGGCACGAAAATACTATTAAAACTTAATTTTGTATTAAAAATCTTTAAAGGATTAGTTTAATTTCAAATAAAAATGTCCTGATAATTTACTCACCCCATGTCATCCAAGATGTCCTTCTTTCTTCAGTCGAAAAGAAATTAAGCTTTTTGATGAAAACATTCCAGGATTATTCTCCTTATAGTGGACTTCAATTGGCCCCAAACGGTTGAAGGTCAAAATTACAGTTTCAGTGCAGCTGAATCTATTAGATTTCCGGCAGTGTAGACGCTGCTAAGTGTGCTACTTGCACTAGCATATTGTATATGACAATTTAGTTCAAACTTTGACCTGTGGAGGGCAGTAATACACTTAGCAGCATCTACACTGCTGGAATTCTAACAGAGAAGAAGAAGAAAAGAGCTAGTACAAGACGAGTGTCTAAACGTATATAATTTTTTAATTTTTTTTTAGAGAATGACATGATAAAAAAAGCATTTATCATTGTAGCCAATCACAGACATATCTGTTGAGTGCGTGAACACAATGGCCAATCAGAGGTGTTTAAGAATCTGCTCAACAATGCTCAAAATGCTAGGGGGAAATGCTGGTATTGTCACATTTTTTAAATTTCAGTACCAACTTGGTACCAAAATTGGTACTTGTGACAACACTACCACTTGGTTTTTCTCATTAACTCCCATTGGTTGTTTGTTGATAGTAAATGGTGTTCAATAAACACTCAACCTGAAAATTGTGGAAACAATCAAATTGTTATTTTAATTTATATTGGACTAAAAATGCAAAGAGAGAAAGGAACAGTCTTGAAATTATGTCCAGTGATGACATTTCATACCTTTTTTTTTGGAAAAACTATTTGAATGTCTCACCCAGGTCGCATAATTATTGAAATCAGCTTTCAAGCAGAGTTATACATCAAAATCCCGACAAATATGCTTTGTCAAGTATACCGTTTCAGTCAAGGATTAAAACTCTTGGATGTATCAGTTTCAGGTTATTTTAAACCAGATGAGTCACATTATTATACAAGCAGGACCAACTTTAAACAGCTAATGCTGGTCGCCAATTGCATAAGCACACCTTTTCAACATTTCCTTGATTTAAAGTTATTACCAAACACGGTAGTTAAAGCGATGGTTTGTGATCACAATAACATGAGTCACACTCCCTGGATGCCTGTTTAGGACGGAGATTAATTGAATGAGAACGATTTCCCCCTCGTTGTGCATTCTTAATATGATATATACTGTGAAACTCTCAAGTGTGCTCATCTGCTTTAAAGCCGCTGAATAATAGTTCATTTCTATGGCATTTTTATAGTACTTTGAGCCGTAAAACAGGGATGATGAGACATTTTATTGGATCCCCAAAACACTTAAGTGAGATATCGCTTTTGCTGGTACATACAACAGCCAGAAGGCCAACAACTAGTAAAATGACAGGATTTCTCTGAAAACTCATAAGTACCCATCATTATCAAAAGTATCTATTATTAGATATTGTTGACACAATGAACTTTTGTGCATGTAAAATACTTTCGATGTCAAAATAACTTCTCCCTAGGCTGCTCATTTTCTTCGCACAGCCTCCACATCGTGAAACAGAAGGTCTAGTTTTTAACACATTGACTAAATATATTATCTAATGAGACATAACTGGCATTTTCTCCCATGCATGGCTTTCATTTTAGACTTCAGATGCATTTTTACTCTTGGTTTTTTCTTGCCTCGTACAGAAAGACATGTCTGAAGCTGGTGGCAAATGCGTTTCCCGCTAGAAACAAGTAAAAGGCTAACCGTGCTTAACCCCATCTGCTCATCCTCATATTTAAGACAATTTATGAACTTCCATTTTCCAGCTAGCTTGAGTATCTCTCTCTCCAATTATTGCTCTGTCAGAGCCAGCATGTAAACAGAAAGATGGAGGTGGACTCTCTCTCAGCTATCTGTGAAGACGTGTTGTAGTACGTTTAGTCTGTTTTAGCATTCACAGCTACTGCTGACCACTCCATTTGGTATTTATCCATTTATTAGACATTTAATATTTAATAACATCTGATGGCCCTTCAATAAGATCATAAAATATAAATCAACAAATCATGTAGTTTGGTGGCCTGTCAAGAGAGCAAAACCTTGTGTGCCTTTCATTTTTTGTAATTTGCAGCTTCTTATTGACCTTATGGATGTGGGTGCTAACCTCTAACCCACTGTTGTGTACCTTTCTTAGACTTAGTTTGGTGTTACTAGCGATTAGCGCTAGATTATTATCTTACATTCCTGCTACGTCTGCGATAGGTGCTAAAACACTTTGTGATGAAAAACTTGCCAAAATAGCAATATCTCGCCAAGACACGACGAAGACTTGCTGTGAAATAATAATTGCTTAATATTATGCAGGTCACAGTCTAACTGAGATGTTTAATATGGAGCAGATTACTGGTTCGGGGAGGTGTTAACCTTAGCAGGTCATCTCCGGTGTGAAATGAGGCCGAGTTGAGACACCAGCGGCGTGCCATCTGAATACATGAATAAAACGCGTGTTTTTGAGGGAGTCAAACAGCAGTTCGCTAACCACATTTGGCTACACAGTGAATACGCAATGTTGACGTGGGCAGATATGACATTGACAGATGCCACACCAATTTAACGCCAAGGATTTACCTGCAGTGTTGGGGAGTAACTTACTAAAAGTACCAATGCTACTAAAATGAACTACATATTTATAGTTTCCACAATTAAAAATTGTAGCTTTTCCATTAACAAACTACTTTTTACCAAAAACTAATGGTGTAGTAGAAAAAAAAAAAAAAAAGTTTTATTTTTGTACCAGTTTATTGCACTGCTATTATTCAGAAATTTAAAATAGAAAAACAAAATCATGCTCTCTGATGCTCAGTAGCACTGGGAAGTGATTCATTTTAGTATATTAGTTAATTCACACTGTTCATGTAAATAAATGATTCATTGATCAAATGATCCACTAATTCATTTAAGCCCTTGCATCTTATTAATTAGTTAAACATGGAACATTTGTGAAACGGTTAGTTAAATGCTTATGTTCATCTGAATCAGTTCTTTCTGTTCATCGAATTTGTTCATTCACACTGTTCATGTAAATAAATGATTCACTTATTCATTCAAGTCACTGTCTTTTTTAAGTTAGCATGCCCCTATTATGCCTTTTTCAAGGTTCCTAATATTGTTTTGGGAGTCTCCTACAACAGATTTACATGCATGCAAGGTCAAAAAAACACTTTCGTTTTCTCATAATATACATTTAATTTCACCTCAGTTCTCAATATTTCGTAAACGATTCATTAGAGACGGTTTGAAGAATCAGACTCTCTAAACCCCTCCTTTTCGTGAGCCTACACTGCTCTGATTGGTCAGATGGCCCAATCCTTTGTGATTGGTCTACTCCACGCACCTTGCACCCATTGCCACAACTAAATGACGGCTGTCAATTCGTAAAACATTGTATACAATGTATGGACAGAAAATATAGCATCGATTTTACCGTATCAATTCGAGCCCGAGTCCGACGATGAATTGTCTGAAGTAGTCGATCAATCAGAAACTGATTCGCAATTACAACTGGAGTAGGACGTTTCTCTTTGTTAAGTGTCACCTTAGTTTGCGTTATTTATAAGACGTAATAGCAGCGTCACTGTTATAATTAAATGTAAACATACTTAATTAGTCAAATATTGACAATTCCTGAAATGAGTTCAACACCTCTGTTCATCTGAGTCAGTTCATTCACTATTCATGCAAATAAATGATTCACTGATCAAATGATCCCCTCATTTTAAGTCCCTGTGTCACCTTTATAATTAGTTGAATATCTAACATTTGTGAAGTAATGAGTTAAAATACAACTGTTCATCTGAATCAGTTCATTGATTCAAATCATTCACACCGTTTATGTAAATAACTGATCAAATGATCAGCTCACTGTCTTCTTAATAATTAGTTAAATATTAAACATTTTAAAACAATTAGTTAAATAATTCTGTTCACCTGAATCAGTTCATGTAAACAAATGATGTACTGACCCATTTAAGTCAGTGTCATCTTAATTAAACACTGAATAATTAGTAAAATAATGAGTTAAAATAGTTTTCTAATTCTGTTGTATTTAATGTAAAAGTATGCTAAATTCAATGCAGTAACTCTAGTTTAAATCCGTGTTTTTGTGGCAGATAAATCCTCTGACTGCAGAATTATGTACAGTAATATCATATTATTTGAATTTTACATGTATTAGGATTAATTAATTATTGCTTTAAAGGGTTAGTTCACCCAAAAATGAAAATGATGGGCGATTTCAAAACACTGCTTCATGAAGCTTTGAAGCTTAACAAATCATTTGTTTCGAATCAGTGGTTCAGAGCGCATATCAAACTGCCAGAGTCACATGAACTATTGAAGTTTCAAAACACTTATGACGTAACAAAGCCTCATTTACTTAAATCATGGGATTTTGGCGCTCTGAACCACTGATTCGAAACAAATGATTCGTAAAGCTTCGAAGCTTCATGAAGCAGTGTTTTGAAATCGCCCATCACTAGATTGTGGAATAAAGTTGCTATTTTGTTATTTTTGGCGCACAAAAAGTATTCTCGTTGCTTTATAATATTAAGGTTAAACCACTGTAGTCATATGAACTGTTTTAAATATGTTTTTAGAAGCTTTCTGGGCATTGAAAAAGAGAGTGTTATTGCTGGCGATGCCAAAGATGAACGAAGGTCTTACGGGTGTGGAAAAACATGAGGGTGAGTAATTATTGACATCATTTTTATTTTTGGGTGGACCCTTTAACTTCAATGTAGTTAGCTTCGTTTGGTAGTAATTTGTAGTGGAAAGACTGCTTTTACAAAATGGTGGCTTGACTGTAGTTTAACTTAACTACTACAAAGTAGCTTCCCCAACACTGTCAACCTGACATGAACTTTCAGCAGCGAGAGAACTGCTGGTAAATGAGTGCTATGGAAACAAGAGACTCGTGCAGCTGGTCACAGCATGACCTACATCGCCTCGCTTTAACTATGCAGGGACTGTTTATAATCACAACATGGACACAAGAACTCAAACATTCATATAAATCTGCACTGAGAATGACTGCTGGCAGTAAATCCAGTTTTCAGACACAAAGGCAAAAAAAGCCGATAAAAAAAAGAGACAGAAGATGACAAAGAGACAGACAGAGAAGGATATGAAAAAAGGGAGATTAAAGTTTTTCTATTATGTCTTTCCAAGGCAGCAGGAAAGATTTTGGCGGTAGTTTCTGAGGATGTCTAGAATGAAATGAGTGTTATTGCCTGAAGCTCAACAGCTTAAAGGAACAGTTCTACACTAAATGAAAACCCTGTCGTCATTTACTCACCCTCACATCATTACAAATCTGTTTGATATTTGGGAACAGTTTTCACATTTGTGCATATTCAAACGGGGTATATTGTGATCAGTGTTGATATCGTTAACTAAAACTAAAACAATTAGTATTAGATGAAAAACTTGAAAACTTGGCAACTAACTGAAAAAAGTTGGAGTTGAAGTACTAAAATTACTACAACTAAAACTGAAATAAAAATAGAAGCTAAATAGAAATAACAATAAAAATCTAATAACATGACAAAAGCACAAAAAATGACTAAAACTTAAACTAAGATTACATTGAAAACTGAAAATATAAAAATAAAACATTCAAAACAATTATTTCAAGAAACTTTGAGAAACTTTGCATTCACTTGCAAAGAACACAAGTTTCAAAAGACTTGGAGTATATTGCCCAATTCATAGAGACAACTTTTACAGTACTTTTATGCCATTTTGTTTTTTGTCATTTTTGCCACATGCTATCAGGAATCTACAAACCTCAGAAAAACGTAATTGTTTTAGTTAAAAGTTCATGGGTTCATTTGTTACCATTCATGAAGCAATTTGGGAACTGGATGATGCCTAGTGATGTGTAAACTGTCATTATCTCTCTCGATTTCACTCATATTTCCAAGGCAAAGTCACAAATCACTTCACACTTCCTGTGACTGGCGGTTTTGTGTATGAGCTTAAACATTTGACCCGATCTGTGCAAATCGTATTGTGGCATACTGCGTTTTAAAAAGCAAATCTCTTCCGTAACCTGTTATCTATCTATCTACAGTACCTCTGACATACAAATTTGTCATTCAGAGATTTTCCTCCTCCCCAAGCCATTCCTCTCCCACTTCCAGCAGATGTCCATTTCTCATCTCCTTCTCAATTCCTCCTCCAGCATGTAATCTGTACTTGACAGATTCCTTCGATTTCTTTTGCATTAGTGGCAGTCTCTTCCCGGGATCATTATCTTGACAAACACACAACCCCTTAAAATAACAGTCTACCTGACAATGCTTATAATGACACGCCACTTATAACAGCTGCTTAGCAACCTACTTCAAGATTAAAGGAAATATCTCAGTCAAAATCACATTGCGCAATTATTTTATATTACACACATCCCCAGTTACCATTTTATCAGCATCTTAAAACACCATTTCACTGGATGTGCAGAAAATTCTTTTCTCAGGTGCTTCTGATGAGGCAGACATGTTTCAGGTCTCTAAAGAAATCCACTGATTGACTGCCGGACGTCCATGAGTGATTGAACTCAATTACAGTATCTTGTTTTCTCTGAAGACCATCATCTCCGCTACCTTCGGAAAGAAGAGAATTGGAGAGTCAATTAACAGACATGGCATGAAATCTGATGACTTGAGAACCTGATTGTCTGTACTCAGATGCAAATGATACCTGGTGTTACAAACACTACCTTGTCCATCTTCTACAGCTCAAACATCTGATTGCCATATTGCTGCTGGCAGGATGACTGGTCAAGAACCTTGTGATATAGCAAAGAGGAAAAGATGAGAAGTTAAGGCAATCCCATAATGCATCATGGCATAACAATCTCAGGGAAAAAAAATAATCCAAGAGAAATGTTGATTAAATATACTTACAGTGTAACTTCGCCGATTTTCAACCCACTTTGTATTGTTACAATGTTGGTAGTATATGTGAATGAACAATATTTACTCATTCTCCGTTTTACCTAGACTGAAAAATTCACGTTTATTTGTCAGTAAAAGTCTGCCGCAAGAGGGGAAATGTGTCATCCGGCGCTTCAGGGCTTTCGTGTAAACTACAGATTACACTTTTTTATCCCTGGCCACGGACAGTCGGATTGACAGAGGTTTATTAACAGAACAGTTATTGCAAGGGTATGGTTTATCACTGAAAATTGTATCGTACTATGTCTAGGGCCGTCGCTAGAGGGGCGAAAGGTGGTGACGGTTCTAGGGCCTCCCGGAACGCAATTTCAACTGAGGGGGCCCACAGCAACAACCTGCACTGGGGTTCCAGATACCCTAGCTATAGCCCTGGGTAAAAATGTAACACTATGGCAACAGCTTTCTTACCTGTAAGCGACGCCGTTTTGCTTCAAGGGGTTTGGTGGAACTGACAGAATGACAGGTTCTCGTTGCGGTGTTCTCTCCGCCTTTAAGATTCTTTGCAGCTTTTAGCCACTGCCTACAATGCGCTGGATCCTTCACTGGAAACTGAAAGTAACTAATTCCTGCTAAACATTTACTGTAACAAAGTTTAAAGCTCAGGTAAGAAGGAGGGAACTGGTGAATGTTCAATGTAATTTTAATAACAATAAAATAAACAAACAACAAAATGAAAGTAAAGCGGCAGCCCCTCACGGACAATTGCTGCATAAACTAAAACAAAACACCAACATAAAGTCCAGGCCTGGTCCTCTCTCATCCTTTACTGTCGTCAGTCCTCCTTTTAACCTTCCGGAGCTCCTCTGTGAGACTCGAGACTCGCTCCGTTCCCACGGCTCTCGGCCCCGCCCTGCATGCCACATTTACTCTTTGAATTCTTCTGATTTCTGTAGTCAGGTAGCACCGATTTCAATTTTTTTCACCTTTCTACTGCATAGGCAGCCAAGTTTTATTGAAAGCCCAGTTTGCCAGCAGGGAAGTACCTTTAATTCAATATTGATTGATAAGTACTGATGAAGGCGAAGAGCCGAAACGTTTGTCATCTCCTGTGTGTAAGTGTTTTAGAGTGCAGGAATTTTCCGTATTTTTATTGTGATATATAGGTCTTAGCACCTAATTAGCTGGGTGAGCGTGGTGAATGTTTTGATTGCATTATTGTTTTCAGTAAATGAAATAAAGCTGAAATGAAATAATAAATTAGATGAAAAACTAAAATGATAAAAATAATGATATAAAAATAAATTAAAGGTATATAGAATAAAAATGACAAAAACATAAATTACTAAAACTGAATCTAAAATTAAAAAATCTGAAAATATAAAAATAATTAAAAATCTTAATAATAAATACTGTAATATTCAATAATTAATACTAAAATAACACTATCCTAGAGTATTGGGTTGTTCCTCTCACCTGTCATGTTCTGTTTGTTTTGGTTTTCACTCGCCACGTGTTCCTTTGTTCTATTTTCCCGCCACAATCTGTCACCATGGACACTAACCCCATTCATCACAGCTGTTCATCATTTTAGTTAGTGTATTTTACTTCCTGCTTGTCCTCAGTTCAAGGTCAAGTATTGTTTGTGTCAAGTGCACACTGTCTCGCATTTTGGCTTGTTATCTCGTTCGTAATAAATCTTATGTTGTTGAATCTTCATCCTCATCTTCATTGGACCCTTAGAGAGCATCGCGTCCCGGAACAAAGCCAGAACCAGAGCAAGTTTCACCACCATCAACCACGGAGAAGTCACGTGAGCCCCCCGCAGACCAAGCGGCACCACCCGGTCCAACAAGTGAGCCAGAACCCGAGAATAAGTGGAAAGGGCTTGCCATTGCCCTGGAAGCAGTTCCTTCCAGGGCAATGGCAAGCAGTGTGAGCCCAAGACACCAGCAGCCGAGGGAACTGAGACAGAGGACTGGCTGATAGACTTCTATGGGGACTTGTCAACCCCCACCCTATTCCACCCGGTATCTAAATCATCTGTATTATCAAAAGAGAACTTTGAGAACTGGGAATAATTTTTTGCTCTAACCTGTGTGGACTGTGTCATGATTACCATTAACCTCTCAAGTCTCGTTTCATCGCCACCACCACAGAGCTCAGCCAGTCCTCTAGTCCCATTGCTGCCGGGTGCCTCCACCCCTTCGGCTGCAGCAGGTTGCTCCTTCCCATCGGCATCACCTCTGTCCTCAGTCACACCATCATCGCTCCAGCCTTCGGGTACTCTGGCTCCACCTACAAAGCTTGTTGTCGCGACATCCCCTAGGTCTCTTGCACCAGCGATGTCACTCAGCTCCCTCGACCCTCTGTCTGCGCCATCAGATCCACCGGCTCTGTCTCCGTTGGTCATCCCCCAGATGTCGTGAGCCAAGCCAGCAACATCCCTCCCTCCCTCATCTCTGCTGTGGGCTGTCAGCACTGGGAAGCTCGGGGCCTGCGCCAGCGGGACTCCTCCACCTTCTACATCGGGGTCTCGTCATCCCACCATCACCATCCCATGAATCCTTCCACCTCCCGTGACTATTCTGTTGGACCTCCTCCAGGTCGTCCGTCCACCTCCCAAGCCACCACCTGCTGGTTTAGCCATCCCTTTGCCAGCCCACTTCTCCCACCCCTTTGCCGCCTCCTCCTCATCCTCCACTCCATCGCTTCACAGCGCGTGGACATGCCTACTGGGAAGAGGCGTTATGTCACAGTAATTTTCTGTTTGTTTTGGTTTTCACTCGTCACGTGTTCCTTTGTTCCATTTTCCCACCACAGTCTGTCACCATAGACACTAACCCCATTCATCACAGCTGTTCATCGTTTTAGTTAATCATCTGTTTATTTAAGTTCCTGCTTGTTCTCAGTTCAGGGTCCGATATTGTTTGTGTCAAGTGCACACTGTCTTGCAAGTTGGCTTGGTATCTTGCTCGTAATAAATCTTATGTTATTGAATCTTCGTCTTCACTGGAACCTTAGTGTTACATCATCAATCAACTGCCAAATCAGTCGAATCTCTTTTTTTCGCTTTGCAAGCAGGGTTCTTGCCTATGATTTGCAGGTCATCTTGGTCTTAAAATACTGCACAATCCCATAATGCACTGTGACAAGCTCAGTGAAAAAATTTATCCAAGATGCCAGATGAACCGTGAGAAATTTTGATTATAAATATTCCTACTTTCCAATACTGAAAAATAGAAATAAAATTAAATGATTAAATCAAATCATTAAAAATTTAAAAAAAAAGTTTTAAATACATAAAAAGTACTATTTTACAAAAAAAAAAAAAAGGTTACATTCCTCACCAATTAATTGTGTGTCAAATCTCACTTTATTACACATGCTGCGTCTCTCCCATGAACTGCAGGGCATCTCGCTCTTCAAATATTGCACAAGTACAAATACTATCTGTCTTCCCCATGTCAACTGGTTAGTACATGATGTTCCTGCACGTTTAGTCCTCAAAAAGAGGCTGACTTTGGCTCTTGGGATGGTTGGAGGGTTTTCAAGATTGATGACAGACCCCGCTAAGGATCCATCTACTTATCTCAGTCGCACAAATATTCCCATGATGGCTAATTACCCGCCGTACGCTGCAATGTGGCACACCAGTACAACCAGCGGGAACCAGTACAGACAGTGTGGTAGCGGTGGGAGGGGGACGGCCCGCCCGTGTGGCACACACCGCCTGTGTCCTCATTTTCTGCAGTGGTACCACAAAGGTTTTCAGATCTCAGCATTCACAGTACAGCCCTTCGTGCTTCAGAGATCTGCCTTCAAACAATGAAGCACCTCACAGGAAAATCAAAGAGGAGTTTATTATCCAGGTTAACATTCTCTGAAGCACTCGTCCTAATTTGGATGTACTTCTCTAGTGGGAAAGTATATAATCGGGGCTAATTGTCAAACTTAATGCAGTTATGCAGTTAATATTTATCAGGCTAGCCTTCAATTTCTGTACACTGTAAAAAAAGAATTGTTGGTTTAATTAAAAAAGTAAGTTACCTGGTTGCCTTAAAATTTTGAGTTCATTGAAATTAAAAGTTTTAGTTAATACAATGAAGGAGATTGATTTAATCAACAAAAACTCAAAATATTATGTTATCTGAACCACATTAATTATCTAAGTTGATTTGACAAAAGAAAAAATGTTGTGATAACAAATCATGAAATGTATCATGATTTGTTGCAGTGTTTGTTGAAATGTTTGCAGTGTATACATGTAACAATGTATACACTGCAAAAATATTACTTTCCTTCTCAGTAAAATAAAAAATGTGTCAATGGTGTTAGAAAAATAATCTCCCTTTGAATTAATTTTATTTTTCTTACTCTACTGACAGATATTTTTTCTTGTTTTAAGCATAAACACTTAGTTTTGATATTTTTGTTATTTAGATATTTAATTAAATATTTATTATATTTAATACATATATTTACAACATAGTCAATCTAAAAATGAATAAATATTATTATTAATAATAAAATAATATAAATAAATATAATAAGTTATTATAAATATAATTATTATTATTATTATTGTTATTAAAAATTAAAATATAAAATAAAATAGTAACATTTTTAAATAATTAGTTTAAATGTATAATTCATTATGATAACATTTCTTATTATTATTATATTTAAATGCTTATATTAAATATTTATATTTACAGTTCC
The DNA here is from genome assembly GCA_037101425.1 of Elopichthys bambusa. NCBI lineage: Eukaryota > Metazoa > Chordata > Actinopteri > Cypriniformes > Xenocyprididae > Elopichthys > Elopichthys bambusa. The sequence goes on from CM074433.1 coordinate 42,279,409, forward strand.
CCTCTGAGAATTACTATTATCATTAATATTATTATTATTAGTAGTAGTAGTAGCAGTAGTAATAAAAATAAAAAATAATATTGTATAAAAATAATAATATAATAATAAATACATAAAAATAATAAATATATTTAATGTTTACTATACACATCTTAAGAATAAGAATAATATTTATTTACTACAGACATGAAGATTTGAGAGTTAAACAATTGATATATTTTACAATTTTGCAGTGTAGGCAGGGACATACTTTAAAGTCTTGGCTACAAAAACAGCAAACATCTCCAATAGGGGGGCATGTTGTCACGAATAGGGACCTGCCAGCAAAATATAAACAGTAAAACACAAAATGAAACATAAAGCAATTATTGAAACACAACAAATGTAAACAGTATCATATAATATATACAACATATAAATTGGCACAAACTCATGCATATGAATAATATGCAAAATGGGTCACAATGTCCCTTTCTCACTTTTCTTTTTATAGATCCTGTACATACTTACTGTACCTAAAGCTACAAACAAATGTAAAGTAATTACACTATCTCCCTTAAGAAGGGTGTTCTCAATCTTTAATTACAAAGGAAAATGGAAATGGGACAGAGAATTCAATGGTTTCTCTGGGGATTATTAAATCCAATTCATGCTACAGGCTCTATACGCAAGACTATCTACTGTACCCTGCCCAATTTCACAATGAGACTTCATCTGGAACATTTTGTTCTCCTAAATTAGCTGACGCTTGCATTATACAAGAACACGCATCTAGAAATAAAACAGTCCTAAAGTGGAAGATGCCATCAGGAGGACTTAAAAATCAGTCAAAATATTTCTAGCATACTGAATGCATTTTAGGTGCCAAGAACCAAATGAATCATTTGCAATTCAATCTTAACAGCAAAATAAAGGAATTGCAGAGCTCAAATAAATATTTCCATAAGAGACGCTCAAACGATTAAACATTCAGTCCGTTTCAATGAAAGCTTTGCGGAGAAAAATAAAGCAGATATTCTAGCAGACCAATTTAATTTGTTGCTATGTTCGATATTTTATGAGGCGCAGTCTTCACAGCTCCCCTCTGTCAATACAGCGTGAGTTCAGCATCATTCGGCCAGTAAACCGCTGTTTCATGCACTGGCAATCCAATAATGCATATATAAACCAGCACGATGGAGCACGGCCACTCAAAACAGCACAAAACTAGATCAAAAGAGGAGAGAAAGAAAATATTGTCCTTCACTTTCCTTTATGATACTGTATGTGCATCAGCAAGTCAGTGACATTAATTGTTTATTTAATTATAGAAACAGATATACCCAAATGCAGGAAAATGACATCATGACAGTCAAGGCAGAAAGATGCTTTCTGGGCTCAGATGGTGTAGCTGAAGTTAAATGACATCCTAATCTAAAGCTAGACAAGCACCAAAGCAGAAATTACCAGCATAAATCAAACAGCATGGACATTTTACCAGGCACTGTACTGTAATTATGAATAATATTATTTAAAAATATAAAACAGCAATATAAAATAATAAAAATGCAATAGTAAAATATTTTAAAATAATTTAAATATGTAATTGATAGTATGACTAACATGTAAAATTATTATTATTATTATTATTATTAGTTTTCAGATGGACTATATTGCACATATAAATATGTGTTAAATATAATAAATATTTACACTTTATTAACAAACAATTTATTAATTAAACACCTAAATAAAATGTAAAAAATAATAATAATACATGTTAGTCATACTATCAATTACATATTTAAATTATTTAAAAATATAATTCATAGTATGACTAAGATGTATTATTATATTTAATATTAATATAGTCTATCTGACAATTATTATTATTAATAATGATAATAAACAATACTAATTATTATTATTAATAAAATAATATAAAATAAAAAATATTAAAATAATAATTATTAAAATAATTAATGTAATGTAAATAATTCAAATTATGATTTTATTATTATTGAATGTTTATATTAAATATTTCTTCCATTTGAGAATTATCAATATTACTATTTATATAATTTTTTTTAAACAAATAAAATATACTTAATGTTTACTATACACATATCTAAATAATAATAATAATAATATAATAATTGGCACAAACACAACTGTCACACCCTCACACCACATGAACTTTCAGTTTGTTTGTTTTCATTAGTCACATGTCATGGATTTTGTTTTCCCGCCACAATCAGACACCACGGACACTGACCTAATCGTGTGTGTATTTAAGTTCCTGTCTTGCCTTAGTTCAGTGTTGGGTCTCTTGTGTTGTGTTGTGTATTGGATTATCTAGTAAAGATTTATTGACAGTTATCTTCTTCGTCGTGTGAGTTCCTTCACAGCCACCACGTTACAGAAGACCCGACCAATAGTGAAAGTAAGCAACGTGATTGTAAAATTTTCTTTTTCTTTTTCGTGTTCAGTGTTTTTTTGTTCCGTTTTCACTCCTGCTTGCACCATGGACTTTCCACCAGTCAGACTCCTGTGCCTTGAGCAGGGAGAAAGCTCCCTTGAGAAATATTTAGAAGAGTTTCTGGATCTCGCCCATCAGACCACCTTCCCGGACTACTGCCTGTGCTCGTTCCTTTATGTCGGACTCAACGCCGTCACGCGTGCACAGCTGTCCGGTGAGGGTCCTCGAGAGAGCTTTGCGTCCTATGTGGAGTGGGTGCTGGCATCCTGCGGATCAGCATTCACCGTCGAGGTTGCTGCCAGCCCCACTCCCCATCCAGTGCCCAGCCAGAACCATCCAGACTGCGAGGATGAAGGACCTGAGCCCACCGCAGGTAGTGCGACGGAGACCACCACGATTGATGAGCCCGCGCCCACAAGAGCGACCGGGGGTTACACCGCCACGAAGCCCGAACAGTGTGCGCCTGACCAGGTGTGTGAGCCGGCCGAGCCATCCATCGCCGAGGGAGTGTTGGTGGACTTCGAGGATTCGGAAGTGAGCCGCGCCCACACCCCCCTCTACTGAGAGTGAGTTTTTTGCTGAGACACTGCTGGACTCTAGGTGTGGAGAGGACATTTTTCTAGCCCCAGTACTTTTGCCTGAACCTATCTGTCTTCTGCCTGGCCAACTGGTCCCACCCAGCGTGCCTCTCCCACCATCTCTCCAATCTGTTTTGGACACTATTTTTTGGGGGGGGTTTTTGCATGGGACTTGAGGCTCCGCCTCCAGCCTCTGAGCGTTACGAGCTGCCTCGATCCGTCACCCTGGCTCCTGCGCCTCTTCCGCCCTCGACCTCAGAGTGGACCATCGGTTGCTCAAACTCGTCCTCAGACCTCCGGATCCCCACCTCGATCTCGGGAGGTTGTCGCTGCGGCTCCATCGCGGCCACCAAGATCTTCGCCATCCATCCACCACCTCGGCTCAACGGCTGCGCAGTGGGCTCCATCCTTGCTGCTTTGTCTACGGTCATCCCCATGGCGGCCTTCATCAGTGTTCCACCATGGCTCCTCTCTCCATCAACGTCGCCGTGGGGCACTACCCTGGCTGTGGCCTGGATGAACATCCAGCAGCCCCTGCTCAAGGCCATCACTTGGCTTTCACCACCATCTGCTCCACCCTAGACTCTTGTGTTCCGCCTCCTCCCGGTCGGCTGTCCACCTCCTGAACCACCTGCCCGTTTCACCATCTCGTTGTCCTCATCACCTCCTCTCTACAGCACAAAGACGTGCCTTCCGGGAGCGGGCGTTCTGTCACACCCTCACACCACATGAACTTTCAGTTTGTCACATGTGCTCCTTTGTTCTGTTTTCCCGCCATAATCCGTCACCATGGACACTGACCTACACAGCTGTTTTGCCTATTGGATTATCTAGTAAAGATTTATTGACAGTTCTTTGTCGTGTGAGTTCCTACACAGCCACCACGCTACAACAACATTATCTATTATACAGACATGCTATATAACAGATTTGAGAGTTATACAGTTTCCAGTAGTAAACAACAGTGATAAAAGTTAGCTGGGTAGAAAGTTTCTTGCAATTCCCCAGCTTCTATGTACAACAAAATAAATGTTTTGCATAACTTGTTTCCACAGTGCATTAGCACATTAATGCAAGCTCATATTGTTTTTATTTAAGCATAAGAATGTTTAAAGGATTTGTTTTTAAAGAGAATTGCGTGTCCCAAGGGTGCCCTTAGACTACATTGGTTATTAACAGATGAAATTTAGGTGGTTTTCAATCTAAACAGTATTCTAGTTGCTCCAGGGGTGTCTGAGATGATATCAAAGTACTGACGTATTTCACATTGGGCATTAAACAACGCCTCACAACAACAGCGCAGTAATTTTTGATTACCATCTACCAGCAGCTGCTGCTGGGAACACGAGTGTGAAATGAGCTCTGTTCTCAAACCTATGAGCTACCTATAGACAGCAGAAGGTGTGCTGTAGGATGTTGGAGAGTTTAAAATAATTATACTGCCTTCTAGGATAACTTCTTTTAGTTTATTCTAAGGCAGAATCATCCTCAGAGTAAAAGTTATTCCCATAATTTGGCTAGAAGAGAACAGGCTCTTCAACTGAGTCTGGTTTCTCTCAAGGTTTTTTTTTTTTCCTCTCTATTTCTGTCACCTGATGGAGTTTGGGTTCTTTGCCACTATCGGCTTGGGCTTGCTCAGTTGGGGTTTAAAAGACAATTAATATTCAGCAATATTATCCATGTAGTGCACTGACACTATCAGATGAGCAGTAAAGCTGCTTTGAAACAATCTGTATTCTATAAAGCACTATATAAATATTATATAGCGTATATTATATACTGTATAAACAAAAAACTATTGGTGGAGATAAATATTGTTGTATCCACTTTTGCTAGTTTAACGACGGGAAAAATGGACGGCCTGCCCAGCGCATGATCTAAAAGGGTTGTCCCTATTCTCCTATTGAGTAACGGGTGTGTTTTGGGCGTAACGTGCAATAAACCAATAAGAGTCTCATCTCCCATTCCCTTTAAAAGCCAGTTGTGCTCGCACCATGGCGGATTTGCTATTTACATGGCGGAATTTGCAAGCGGAAAAACTGAACGCTTCTTTTGCGAGGAAACGGATCGTGCACAAGGTTAAAGTAGACTGTCTACGAGACAAGCCGGATTCCACCAAAGCATTTTTATCTTTATGCACACAATAATCTTTTACATTGTAATCCTTTTATTTTTATTATTTGTCATGTTTGTGTGTACGCGCGTTGTGCACCTGCCTAGAGGCCCATATTACTAACGCACTCTTTAAATAACAAAAAAAACATTGTGCCATTGACTTTAGACCAGGTTTCAGTTGCCTCAAATAAGTAACGCGCCAACAATGTGCCTGAAAACACCTTGTTTTCAGACCAGCATGCCCATGGGTGCACACATGAGCGCAAATGCATCACTCAGCTTTAACTTCTTCTGTCATTTTTGACCAAAATTCTTTTTTAAATTCCTTTTTATTTTTTATAGAATTTATTACTTCATCAGAATGGTACGAAACTTGGCAAAGGTTTTATCACTTGCTATGTGAAAAAAAAAAAAAAAAGTCACACTTGTACTCCACAGCATTGGAAACGAATGGGAAGTGAATTTCATTTAGTGGAAGCTTAAGGTACTGCGCCCAAAACAAATCTTACTGAAAGCTAATTTTTTCGAGATATCAACCTCAAATTTTGATTTTCTCCTAAGATTTTCTCACAGTTTTAGAGTAAAACATGTTTTGGAAAATATATATTTCATATAAAAATTGTAAATAGTATTAGTATATAGTATACTAATAGTATACTAGTATTTTTAAACAATTTCACTTCAGCAGTTATCTGCCATATATTTTCTTTAAAAAAAGACCAAACTTAAATCTGTGCTCCTAAGCATTCAAGACTTAAGACAGTTTAAGTTGGAAATTTCCTTTTAGGTCTATGCTCAAAAAGTGAATAAATGGATTATAACTACTGCAAAAAATATAATTTAGTACCATAAAATCCCCTAAAAATAAAAAATGTTAAATAAAAAACATTATCGAAATAAAATATAGTACATTCATTTAATTAAAATGAAAAAAATAAAAGAAAAACAGCACCAGATGGTTAAAATAGAGCTTGATAGAGAGAGTCTGTTTTGTCTATATATCCGTGACTCTCAGGGCAAATAATAATTTAAAAAAGGCTATTCATTTAATGTTCTAATTTAGAGTAATTAATGGAAAAAGTAAATAATCACATTCACAGACAGCTAAACGAAGTGCAGAATCAAACAGAAATCAACTGATATATTGACTTTTAAAGCCACTTTTTTTTGTAATGTGTATTAAATGCTCCCAATAATGCAATGTCTTTGAATCATCATTAACTGAGGGCTTTAAAATCACCATAAAATCAAAATGGTCAATTCTTGTTTTTTTTTTTATTGAATATTGCAGTATTTATTATAAATGATTTACTCTCATACATCTTTTTTTTTTATTCATGTGCTCTCATAATCTTTAATCAAAATAACTTCCCCTCCCTCTCGAAACGACATCTAAAGGCACAAACTGTAACTCATATGAGATCTACCATTAGCAAACCACAATCCAATAAATTCCAAATGGACAAAATCGAATTCTGCCTTTCATTATTTCTTGTTCGAGAAGCCATTTCACTCGGATACATGTCACAATAGGGAAAAGACCAGTGCAAATTCCTTTTTCATGCCGACTTCAATCAAGCAACAACATGTTTGTGTGAATCAGACCTTTTATCTGAAGAGCGCGGGCACAGGTCCTCAGCGAGTCATGTGGGTTCAGTCTGTATGTCAGGTCTCTGTCTCTCTCTTGTCCATCACTAATAGCTCCTGCTTGTGTGCGCACTGAACCGCAGCCATGCGTCTGACCTGCTAAAGACAGGCATGCATTATGGAGCATGAACGAATCAGATCACAGCCGGCTGCTCATGGGGCACAGTCAAAAATGCAATATGAGATATTATAATGTAGATGTAAGATATTTCCCAAAGCTTTCTGTGACACCGGCTGCATTAAAAGAGCACAAGCCTCATCAGGATTCTGTCACAGATTCATATATGGGAGATGAAATGATTCAATAGAGGTATTGTGGACAAACATACCGGACAATGGAGGAGCGTTTTGTCATGTACAAGTGGTGAATGTTCGTTTGCTTTGGATAAGTCCGTTCACTTCAAAATACAAAAACATTTCAAAGCACACAATAGATGAAAAAAAAAAAAAAAAAAAAATCACAAAAGTGAAGTGGTAATTTCTGGTCCTCGGGCTCCTGAAGAGTTTTAGTCATGCAAAAACAGTGTTATCAGTAAATTAAACTGGGTTATGATTTCGCCCACGTGCACTAAATACAGAGGTGCAAATATGATGTTTTTCCGCATCTTCACTCTCACAGTCTCCATGTTGTTTGGCACTTGAAGGCTGCTGGAAAAGTTCTTTTCCTGCCTGCAATTAATTAATAATGAACACAATTAGCATATGTTAGAGGATATACGATTATTATTCAAATGGAGTCACCCTGACAGCTTTTTCAAAAACATCTGCATTGTGTGCGCAGAATGCCAAAATAATTCTTTGCTCAATTAGCCAATCCTCGGAGCAACAAGACGTCTGGGCCCTTCATTTGTCCGACAATCTGCCTGTTCCTCACACGCACAGCTCACGCAGAGAGTCCCAACACACAATGCTCATTTAAACACCTGAATCCTTTAAAAAAAAACACTCGCTCACTTTACTCATTAGCAAGAGCTGCTGAAGGAGAATGAAAAATTTCTCTCTAACAAGGATAAAAAAATAAGTGTGTTCTAAGTCGTCTCATTCAGCATTGGGGAATATATACATATATATATAAACACAGTAAAAAACAGTATATTGTGAAATATTAATACAATTTAAATATACAAGGGTTGGACAAAGTAATCCAGCTCCAGGGGGTTAATAAAGGCCTTCTGAAGTGAAGCGATGCGTTTTTGTAAGAAAAATATCGCAAGTCGAATTCCAGCAGAAGAGTGACCTCTGACCCAACGCATGATGCATTGACAAACACAGAAGGACAGAGGATAGAGCGAAATAAAACACCGGTCACAAATTAGAAGTCTAAAACATGAATTTTTAAAGAGATGTCGGAGTAACTTGAGTTCTATTTGTTTGAACCGCGAGAGGCGTCTACTCTCACCTAAGCTTACGCTACTCCTACATCCAATGTCATAAAAAGTCTGAATATTATCCAATTTAACTGTTATTCTTAATATGATTACAAAAAACATTTTTGTTCATCCTACAAAGATTGTCCTCATTTGTAAAACTAAAAGTCAAACAATCAAAAACCACAGCCAATCAGAACACAGTGTGGGTGGGCTCTCGCGGTATTTGCACAGCATCAGAGAATAAACCAAAAGTCCCTTTAAAGGAAAGTTCGTTCACTCGGCAGCCATTTTGCAACGCCTCTGGGCAGCTATTTCAGGCATCCAATTTGAATTGGGGAATCCTGAAATCTCAAAAACTGCTTGGCAAACTCACAATTAAATAACATATTTTAAATCAGCAACTAAATCTGACATGAACTGTCCCATAAATGTTGTTTCTTATGCACAAATACAGTTAAAAAAGCTTATTTTTCAGGCTAGACAAGCCAATGCGCATGTGCAGTCCTAAGCGCAAGTCTCAGGTTTCTATGAGAACTGGAGCCTGTAAAGACAGCTGCAGTGATGCAATGACTTTATCAATCAGCGATTGGCTCAGAAGGCAGGACTTATTCCACCATATTGCACGCTGCAGTTTCTCCCATTCATAACTAATAGGAGTGAACCTTCTTTCTATATCTGGAGTCTTTGATTAAACTTGATAGCACTTGCAAGGAAATAGATAAATACATAGTGAAATTCATAAATACCTACACCATTTAAACATTAATAAAATAAAAAAAATACATACTGAGCTACTAAAACAATCTTTGTCATAGAATACACTTGCTTGTTCACAGTTTGAACGTTCCTGTTTCCATTTGTTTCATTTCAAGATCTGAGGTGAATTATCCATTGTTGCTTTTACGACGGCTACAAAGCTGTGAGCAATAAATGATATTCAAAGTCACGTTAGACGCTTTTAACATTAAATAAAGGACATCAACATTACCTGAGATTGTCATTGGCATACTTTGTGTCGTTGTTCCATCCTTGGATTCGCAAAAATAGACACACTGGCAGCGCCGTTGATCTTAAGGCAGGAACACACCAAGCCGACGGTCGGCCGACTAAGTTTCCTCAGTGTGTTCCGCACCGTCAGCTTAAGTTGGTCCTCGTCGTCTTTTTTTCGGCCGATTCGACATGTTGAATCGGCGTCGGAGCTCGTCATTGACTTGACCAGGCAGCCAAGGAAGCCTACTCAATTGATGCCCCTGCTTTAAAATATCAGTTACCACTTACTATTCACTACCATTATAGAGCTGGAAGAGCCAGGATATTTTTTTATATATAACTCCGATTGTGTTCGGCTGAAAGAATTAAGTCATATATGTAGTGGTTAAAAAAAAAGATTAATATGATCGTTCAAACTATTACAGTATATAACTATTATCAGTTTGAGTTAACTGCAATATAAAGAGTGTTAAGTCAATATGATTAATGCACTATAATGTGATGTTTATTATTAATAAAGTGTAATTCAAGGAGTGTCTAGTAGGGGGAACTCAAAGGCTGCCGGGATATGCTGTGCGTCACAGCCAATACAGCTCAGCACGCAGACAGCATGTCTCTTCATTTTCTGGTTTTATTGTTATGTTAACCATGCTAACCATGTGGAAATTGTGGGTGAAACTGTACTGTCTAACTGTAATGTGAAAGTATATTATAGAAAGACTCTAAAAGCAGCCAGGGCCGAGCATCTCCGCAAACTCATAGAAAATAACCAAAACAATCCAAGGTTCTTGTTTAGTACAGTGGCTAGATTAACAAATAAACAGACATCACCAGAACAAAACATTTTGTTACAGTTTAGTAGCGATGACTTTATGAATTTCTTTACTGAAAAAAATCGAAAGCATCAGAAATACAATTGTAAATGTACAACCTTTGACAGAGTTCAGCCTCAGTTATCACCCCTCAAGAACAGTTTCAGTGCTTTACAACTATAGGACAGGAAGAGCTAAATAAACGTATCACTGCGTCTAAACCAACAACATGTTTATTAGATCCAATACCCACTAAACGACTAAAAGAATTGTTACCTGTACCTCTTCTCAATATTATTAACTCGTCTTTATCTCTAGGTCATGTCCCAAGACCGTTCAAGCTAGCAGTTATTAAGCCTCTCATTAAGAAACCACAATTAGATCCAAATGTATTGGCAAATTACAGACCCATTTCAATTCTTCCATTTATGTCTAAAATACTAGAAAAAGTTGTATCTGCTCAATTGTGCTCCTTCTTGCAAAAAAACGCTATCTGAAAAATTTCAGTCAGGATTCAGGTCTCATCATAGCACAGAAACTGCGCTCGTTAAAATTACAAATGACTTCCTTCTAGCTTCTGACCAAGGCTGTATCTCAATACTAGTGTTACTTGATCTCAGTGCTGCGTTCGACACTATAGATCATAAAATACTGCTAGATCGACTACAAAATTACACGGGTATTCAGGGACAGGCATTACGGTGGTTTAGGTCGTATCTATCAGACCGTCACAATTTTGTTTATTTAAACGGGGAAAAATCTAAGATAACGATAGTAAATTATGGAGTGACGCAAGGATCTGTGTTAGGCCCTCTGCTATTTTCAATATATATGCTGCCACTTGGTAATATTATAAGAAGACATGGAATTAGTTTCCACTGCTATGCCGATGATACTCAGTTATATATTTCAACACAACCAGATGAAATCTCTAAATTATCCAATCTGACAGAGTGTGTTAAAGAAGTAAAACATTGGATGACTAGTAATTTTCTTCTACTAAATTCAGATAAGACTGAAGTATTACTTATTGGGCCAAAAACCTGTACACAGAATCTCTCAGACTACAATCTGCATTTAGAAGGATGTACTGTTACTCCATCCTCGACAGTTAAAGACCTGGGTGTTATATTAGACAGCAATTTGTCCTTCGAAAATCATATTTCATATGTTACAAAAACAGCCTTCTTCCATCTCAGAAACATTGCTAAGATACGGAATATGTTATCTGTTTCTGATGCAGAAAAGTTAGTTCATGCATTCATGACGTCTAGACTAGATTACTGTAATGCATTACTAGCTTGTTGTCCTGCTTCCTCAATAAACAAGCTACAATTAGTACAAAATGCAGCTGCCAGAGTTCTTACCAGGTCAAGAAAATATGATCATATAGCACCAATTTTATCATCTCTTCACTGGTTACCTATTAAGTTCCATATATATTATAAAGTACTGCTAATGACCTATAAGGCCCTAAATGGTTTAGCTCCTGTGTACTTAACCGATCTTCTATCGCCCTACAATCCTTCACGCTCTCTAAGATCACAAAACTCTGGACTTCTGGTTGTACCTAGGATAGCTAAGTCCTCTAAAGGAGGGAGAGCGTTTTCACATTTGGCTCCTAAACTCTGGAATAGCCTTCCTGATAATGTTCGGAGCTCAGACTCAATCTCCCAGTTTAAATCTAGATTAAAGACGCATCTCTTTAGCCAAGCATTCACACAATGCATCTCATATCAGATCAATTGCACATGACTATCTTTGCTTAATGTTAAGAACAGCAGCTACGTTAATTATTCTCCATTTGCTTTTCCGTTGACTAGAGAGTACATCAGCTTCAGTTTGGATCCAGCATCTTATGAAGACCTCAGATGACCAACACCTTTAAAGAGACGGCGCCAACTCCTGCGAGGACTTCAGAAGACGCAACATCTGGATCAACATGCACATTCCCAAATTTCTATATATCCTAATTATTGTTAATATGTAATTCATTTTTCCAGGAGCTCATTGCTTCTACCTTTAGTTAAATTGCTAACAGTGACTGTAAATAAATTGCCTAAATTATTACATTATTAGCTAATTGCATTTTCTAAATTGCAAAGGTTGACATGCATTCTCTGTAAAGCTGCTTTGAAATGATATGTATTGTGAAAAGCGCTATACAAATAAATGTGAATTGAATTGGATATTAATTGAGTCTGGATATTAATGTGAACCAATGTATTGGTGTGTGCACGCAATTTTCTGTTATATGTTATGTGTTTTGTGTAAGAAATTGGTAACAGCCAATACAGCTCAGCACGCAGGCGGCAGCACGATTCATTTATTAATATATATTTCCCCCCTTTTCAAGGGGTGCAGCATATACACCTAGGATGGCTTGAGGGTGAGTAAATTATTAATTATTTTTGGGTGAACTAACCCTTTAAATATCTTCAATGTACTTAGCTTCTTTTTACTAATAACATGTAGTGTACCTACTTTGGTTGAATCTTACTGTATCTATTTCTAGTCTTCAAAACAACAACAAAAAACACTTCAGTCTTCTCCAAAGACGTGCTTGTGTAACAAGACTACAGTGTGTTTTTTATGCAGTCTCTTCCTGTTTTGCTCTGAGAGATCTGTCTTTTTATGCAGGAAATTGGGAATTCAGAATGCATTGCATGCCACACGTGCAGCCTGTGTGTCATTTCATACAGGACAGATAAGAGTTTCTGCACTGCAGGTTTCTACTTGATGTGGTCTATATGGAAATGTACAGTATACACATTCATCTCTGTCACATTTTCAGTGTACATTAAGGCAACAGCGCGTCTGAGTCGGTCAGATAACAGTGAAATCCTCATGGCACACACATTTTGAGCCCATCGATTCTGTGTTGCCGATACGTAAAGATGCTTTTAAACATGCTGACAAAGCAGCGCTGCAGAAGTGGCTTGTGCAGTTCTACGAATTGCAAATTTCAAAAACATGTTTAAAGGGAACACCTTAATTAAAATACTGTCAGGTACATCGAAACAACATGAGGAATACATTATGTTAGAGTCAAAAATTGCCTGTATTGTAAATTTATTGTATATATTTATTGTATAAATGTATCCACACTGAGATCTGATCTCTCCATCATCGAATCAGTCTTTGATTACATGAAGAAACGGATGAAAATACGCTTTCAAAAATACTGTCATAAATAGATTTTATTTGTTAATTAACTTCTATTAACTAAATCAAATCAATATTTGGTGTGACCACCCTTTGCATTTGTCCAGGTACACTTGGGCGTCATTTTTCAGGTAGCTTTGCAGGTCAGTTTCTTCAAGTGTCTTGGAGACACGGCCACAGTTCTTCTGGATTTAGTTTGTCTGGATTTTTTAGTTTTTTTGTTTTGTTTCTTCACGTAATCACAGATGGATTTAATGATGGTGAGATCAGATCTCTGTATAGAGCACTGGCTATTGTCAGACTCCTTGTGTATTCAAAAATCTCACTGGATTATTACAATTAATGGAAAAATGAATGTTTGGAAATATAAACTGATATTTCCTATTGACACACTACAGCAAAAGATATAACCAGCTTAAAACCGTTTTTTGGGGGTGAAAATACTGACGTGTCTAAGACTTTTGCACTGTATGTATATATATATATATGGAATGGAAAAGGACTGGAAGGCCAAGAAAACTTTCAAAATCCTAAATACTGTTTTCTGCCATTTTGTTCTGATTTTTTTTTTTGTTTTTTTGTACATATTTCATGTATTTTCTGTTTGTATCATAATAAAGATAAAAAAATAAATATGGATGGTCATTAAAACATTGCTAAAACCATTTGCCATTTGGGATTCAGCCAATGAGAGACAAAAGCAGTGGAGCCCTTATTATATTTTATTATTATTATATCATTAATAAATGCTGGGTGGCTTGTGTTGAAAAATAAATGGCATGCAATTAATTTTAAAACTTGTTCTATGATGGAGAAAATGCTGTATTAGCCATTTTACATAATAGTTTTTGTTTTTTTTTTGTGGTGTGGTACTCTCGGAAAATCAAGAAAACTAGATTTTGACAAAAGACTAAATGTGTTGAGCTATATAACAATAATTCGTTTTCTGTCTATAAATGTAACCAAACAGTTGTTCCCCTGTCTAATAAAACATGTAATATATTAAAGCGTCTTTGGTGTTTCCATGGTTTCTACAAAATAAAACCGAGGGTAACGCAGATACGACGCCACTGACAGGCGACTCCCGTACACATCCCGTATCCTCGATTTACAAATAGTTGGAAACATTTGGGATATTGAAAGTACTCAAATGAACAAAATTCATTATATTTGTGTTATTATGTAACACTGGCCTAGTGGTTTTTGGATATTTTACTGCAAAAATTTTACATATTGTGCCTTTAACACTGAAATGTAACTTTTTTTTTACTCTTGAGAGCCAACGCTGCCCGATTTCCTCACTAATAACTAAAAAATAATGATCTAATATTGTGATTCCTGTGCTTTCTCCAGACTAACAATGGCTATGTCAAGGTAAGAGATGTTTACAGCTCTTTCATCACGTAAAAATCAGTTATCACCTGAAGTCCTTTATATTCAAATATTGTGACCATGAGAATATCTGTGCATCTCTCAAGATGAATATCAAATGTGAAACTGAGATGCTTTTGTGTTTTACGGGCCGTGTCATTTTCATTCTTCAGCTCAACGCTTTCATAAAGCGACTTGAGCGAATGGCACTTGGATCTAATGATACAGATGTCTGGATCAACAGTTGCTGAAGTTCAGCGGTGGTTGTAACCTTCACAGCACTCCTGATCTTCATTCACATTCATGTATGATCCGATCTGTCCCTTCTCTTCCCTCGCTGCTTTGATAACTGACAGCCCTGCTGCTAAATAAAAGAGAAGCCCATTTCAAAATTTTCTTCGAGGAGTAGATCGATTGAACCCTCTCTGCCTCTTCTCCTTCAAAAGATCCTTCCGCTCTTGAAAGTCAAGGGAAGTCTACAGCGCGGACGGCTTCCACTCCGAGCAGGAGATGAGGCGTGCCGCATCATAATGGCCTCCAAATAATGAATGATACCGTGAACAAATGCTCAGCAGCAGTTTCCTCCAAACACGTCGATGTGACATCGATGAGAGTGTACATTTCCCAGAAGGTCATTAGCTTTACTCTAGATGAAAGACAAGAAAGTTTCATGAAATACTGACAAAAGTTTCAACAGAACAGAAAGGGGGATCTTGACCAAAACACACTCAGATCATATTTCTCCCATTTAAATCAGAAGAAAGATATATATATATATATGAAGTCTCCATTGCCAGCAAGATAATTAACACTTTCAGATGCCCAGAAAGCTACTAAAAACAGTTAATGTGACTACACTGGTTCAACCTTAATGTTGCTTCGAAGCTTTACGAATCTTTTGTTTCGAATCAGTGACGTAACGAAGCCTCGTTTACTAAAATCACGTGACTTTGGCAGTTTGATACACGCTCCGAACCACTGATTCGAAACAAAAGATTTGTAAATCTTCGAAGCTTCATGAAGCAGTGTTTTGAATTCACCCGTCACTAGGTATTGTCATAGTCGTTTTTTTTTTGGCGCACAAAAAGTCGCTTCATAACTTTAAGGTTGAACCACTGTAGTCACATGAACTGTTTTAAATACGTCTTTAGTAGCTTTCTGGGCATCTGAAAGTGTTAATTATCTTGCTGGCAATGCAGGCCTCATTGAGCCATCGGATTTTATCAAAAATATCTTAATTTGTGTTCCGAAGATGAACGAAGGTCTTACCTGTTTGGAATAACATGAGGGGGAACTATTTTTTTTTTTTGGGTGAACTAACCCTTTAAAATGGCTGATTTGAATATATTATAGAAAAATGTAATTCAAAGCTGAATTTTCAGCATCATTACTCCAGTCTTCAGTGTCACATGATCCTTCAGAAATCATTCTAATACATTCTGATTTGCTGCTCAAGAAACATTGTTATTATCAATGTTGAAAACGGCTGTACTGCTTAATTTCTTTTTTGGAAACAGAGATTAATTTTTTTTTTTTTTTTTCCTTCTTTGATTAATAGAATGTTTAAAAGCATTTCTTTGAAAAATAAATCTTTTTAACATTATAAATGTCTGCCACTTTTGATCAATTTAATGCATCCTTGCTGAATAAAAGTTTTTCTTACTGACCCCAAACTTTTTTTCCCCTTTTATTTTTGTATAAAATATGATTGTCTCAATAGGCATGTTCTTGTCAGGATTTTAGATTCACCCAGAATCCTTATTTAAATTTTATGTGAAGAAGGGAATTGATGACCTGCTGAAAATATAAGGGCATTTAAAAATGACAGACCAAAGAGAAGCAGGAAAAAAAAAGAAAAAAAAAACAGCACAGAAAAGTCAAAAGTACAGGAACTTGAAGAAAACTTGAAAAGTGGCAAGAGATCAGAGTGGAACACTAAAACTCAGGGTTGTGAGCAGATGTAAACAAAAGATGATGAATAAGACACATCAAATATACTATACATGAATGAAGGATGCCTGAATGAAAGAGAAAAACAAAGACATAAAGAATAGGCACATAGACACATTAAGTATTTATGCATTGAACTGTTCCTGAATGGCCTTGTCTCGAACACTTTTAAATATGTATGCAAGAACACTTCTGCTTACCTGTTCAGAACACCTAAGTGCCTAGACACAGTAAAAGAGGCAAAGTAACAAACAGTTCTAAGGCCTGAAACATGCAAAAATATGTTATACAAAGAATATTTTAATCTTCAAAAAATGTTGTATCCAAAGTACTTGATTCTGAATACTAAGGGTATGTTTACACGACAACAATGTACTAAAAACTGAAAAGTTTCACGTACAGAGGACAGCGTTGTCAAAATGATACCTGTTCACAGAGATGACTAAAAATGCTGTATTACGCTGCCAGGCCAGTAGTTGGCGTGGCGATGTCACTTTGTGAAGAAACACTACGTGAACACGTAATACGCATGTGCATGACATCACCGTTATCACAGAGGCAATAACAACATTGTTTTCAAAAACTGGCACTCTGAAACCAGTTTTCAAAAGTTTGCATTTTCAGGCCCCCAAAACGCTGTTGTTGTGTAAACGAAAAGCCAAAACGCATGAAAAGTTTTTCATTTTTTGTTAAATACGGTGTCGTGTAAAAGCCCCCTAAGAAGAACAGATTGAAGTAAATATAAATTAGACTTTGCATACATTTTTGCATATATTTTCATGAATATTCACCCCAATTTCTCTATCCGCAATGTTACGGTAAAAATATTGTAAAATAATGTTTTTGAGTATGAAGGCCTAGGAGGAGTTCGACAAAATAGGTAAAATTGAATTTGAAAGCAGAGACTTTATATTATATCAAAAGTGACCTGCTCTGTCTTGTCTGTCAGCCATCATTGTCCTCTTTGCTCTGCAATGTTTTTTTTTTTCCCAATGTTTTTCAAAACGAATGCGTGGTGTGAGAGTTGGCAGCCCTGCAAAATGTATTCTTTCTATGAGTAATTTTACCACCTAAAAACATGAGGAAGTCTGGCTGACCGCCTACTCATTCAGATGATGAAATACTCCTTGCTGCATTACAAACTCAAACCCTCCAGACCATTGCACCTGGACCTGTGAAAACACACCATAACAAACCTCTACCTCCTCACATCCCACCACGAAATGAAAATTCAGTCCACGAGGCACAATTCCCAATACAGAGCTACACTCTTCTTCAACGCTGAATCAATTCATCTCCACAGCTGGAAAAACACCATACCAATTACAGAAGCCATCCGCAGCAGGTCTGCTGACACTGAGCCATGGCGTCAAGCTACGGGGATGATCTTAGCGACAAGCTCAAGACTAAACAGGCATCTGTGCGCGCAGCCACGCATATCGAAGACTTGTTTCGGGCCTCTCGAAGCCCGGGGAATAAAGGAATTGTCAGTCCCTGAAAAGGCGGCATAAAATTAAATACGTGTTCAGCGATGAAGCAGGACACTGTTGGGTTTCAAACTGGAAGTGGATGAAATTGAGTTTGAGTGTGTGTTGACATTATTGGCCATGAGCAGTAAGATTAGATGTGCACAGTACACAACATATGACATATACTGCAGCAAAACTGTATGCTAGTACATGCTATTACTTCACTTTTATTCAAGTTATATCGATTTTAGCCTGTTTCTGTTTGGGTTCTTATGCAAGTCATCTCTGAGGGCATGATTTCAGACATAATCTGAAGCCCACGAATGCCTCAAGATACTGTACCGCAGTGATAGCCAGCATTATGCAACTTAGTTGCATTTGTCCATCCCTTTTGTTCTCATTTCTTGCTTCTTTCACACATTCAAAAAAACATTTCTCAGGTCCGAACTGTTTCAGGCCCTGTTTCCACCTGGTATTTCCTGTTCAAAAATGTGGGGTTGTGGTTAAAATCAGTCTCAGCCAATGAACTCAAACATACACTGTTTTGGTGGACATGACAATGTGGAACACATTTTTTTTTTTTTACATAAATGTCATGATTTACAATGAAAATATACAATTTTTTTTTTAACTTCACCTTCAAAATGATATTTTTAAAAACAACAATAGAAAAAAAAACGCAAAAAATATTTTAATATCATTTTCATAAGTCAAAATGTAGGAGTTAGGGTTCAAAACAGCCACCTCCCAATTGAAAGTACCCAATAAATTATGATTTTATATATATTAAGCTTATAGATATTTTAAATATCATTGTGGGATTCAGTAGATAATCTAAGATAACTGACATCTAAGATTTGAATACTTCAATTCAATATATATATATACACACACACACACTCACACATACACATATTATATATATTTAAACCCCTGCAGTAAACAAAATGCTAATATACAGTTACAGTAAACTACAGGCACTAGGGGCCTGTGAATGGAAACATTTAATTCTCTTACACTTAACTAACTTATTAATTTATGCATTGGACATGAACGAATGACAGTAAGTAATGCGCTTAATTAAAAAACATCTGCAGCTCATACAAACACCTTCACAGCACCTGTGTACCTTGAAGATCGATCCAGACTGTGAGGGTCCCCGGCATCATTAGAGACACAGCCGCTAGAGCTCAGCCGTTTTCTAAATACCTCAGCACAGCGAGGGCCGCGTCTACGTCTGTGTGACGACTCTCATTTTGTGAATCAGATGCTCTGCTCTCTAATTACACTCATTAAGAGCAGTGAGCTCACAATCTCCCATTATGCCACAGAGAGCAGGGATCTCATTGCACCTCATTATCATTATGGCTGCTTGTGTTACTGCCTTTGATTCCAATAATATCACTCTCAGGGGCTTCGAGATAACCTGGACGTCCTGTGGGAGATACTGTCCGATGAAACATATGGCAAAATCAACACATGAACCATTTTCCAATTGCAGCCCCGTGAATCATTAGCTTTTTTAAAGAGCAAACCAGAAAAAGTAAACTAAATGTGCACAAGTAAAATATTTGATTGTTCACATTAAACAAAAAATGAATAAAACATAATACTCAACTTTAAATAAAAACAAAACAAAACAGTAAACTTACATTGAAATGAACTCTTTTGACCTAGCAAGCACTTAAACCCCTTAGCAACTGCATTGTGGCACTGACTTTTGCATGGGTAAGCACAGCTTATATTTTCTTCAGGAAAGCAGTTTATAACTGTACATCCATGCAAGGTTTTGACAGACATATAAAATAACATTAGGGCGACGATATGAAGAAAAACTTTCATGGAGAGATACAGAAAAGCACATCATTTATTTCACAGCCCTCTTTGCCTCTGCCAGCTCAGCACTATGACGGAAAAAAAATTGCGTTTTGAAAGATTTTTCAAGCTAGGAGAACATTCGCCTGTCTCGCCTGCTGTCTCATATTGAACTATCGCTGATATAAAAGATTTGATGCCTTTCTTCCCCTCATTACTCAGTCGATTTTACTGTCAGTCCAACCCAAACTCATTGTAGGCTGCGACGTACAGTATAATTTACATCTTCACACTTTCTTTGTTAAAGCTGCAGTCCATAACCTTTTTTTTGGTTGATTTTTGAGCAAGTATAATAAAATCGGTACTGGTGGATTTCTGTGGGAAATTCGAGCATGCAGCCGTTCGTCTTTGCGTCATTACGTCACGTCTGTAAACAGAAGAAGGAGTCCCAGCTAGTAGGCTATATCATGTGAGAATGCTGCTGGAAGAGGATAATTTATAGCCTTTTCTCACAGCAGCTGGAATAATTAAACCTATCATTTTAATGGCGGATTGTAATCCAGAAAGGTCCAAATGACAATCATCAGTGACAACTGGAGATTCACCCGTAGTCAAAAGAAAAAGACTTCGGACTGCAGAGTGGCTACAGAAATTGAAATCTACAGGTAATGCTTGTTAGTCGGTGTAACATTTCATAGTACACCTTTTAACCCTAAGATTATTCAGGTAGGGTAAGGTTAGTCAAATCTAGTATAAACCATAAAGTACTCATCAGCCGGCAGGTTGAAGTACTTCAGGAATGACATAGAAGACTACCTTGTGGTTGTTCTTTATTGAGGCTCAGATTGTAGTTATAAGTAAAGTCTAGGCAATCATAACAATAAAATGTCTCTTTTATTGGTTACAATACAAAGCAGTTAATGCAAAATAAAACAAAATAAAACTTAAATCAGCTTAAGCTAAAAAGCTCTATAACCTAGCTTAATCCAGCAATATTGGAGATGCTGTTAAGCGCCCCTCATTAGGGTATCAAGTATCCTTCTACGCTTAACGCAGGCAGCTTCTGAGGAGGCCTTTTACTATTTTACTTTTTATACTACTTGTTTGGAAATTCCAACTCCATATTACTCATCAATTGATCAATGCCTTGTATGATGTAGGCGTATCAGTCTCTTTTGTCTTCTTCTAGCACTCTTCCTCTTCTTCACTGAAGTCTTTGTCTGGCTCACCTCTGCTTGAGATTGCAACATGCTCTCTTCATCCTTATTGTTACCCTTTGTGGTTGGTTACAAACATCAAACTCAAAAACCTAACTTTCACAACTGTTGCTTAGTCATCTTATCTTATAACAAACAAAGTAAGCATTGCAGTCATTTCGTAATCATTCAAGCATAAGGCCTTAACTTAAAAGCAAGCAAATAACATTTAAACAGGTAAATAGCAATATCAATATTTCCAAAACACACTAATACACACTAAATACATATAGTCACGCAATGCTGATGTTGTTAACATTAACAATTTGAGAAAAAGTATAACAGTAATAATAATTTGCACGGTTTGACGTGATCCAAGCTAAGCAATCGTTAGATTTGTTTACCATTGGCAGCACAATTTTTTGTAGGCCTAATGCGTTTTTTCTCAGTTGGTCAGAACAAAAGTGGCAGACAAGTTACTTACTTGTTCGGGTGACATTTTCCGGTGAAAATTCTTATATTGGTCATACTCCCAAGACGTAGAATCTGTGATTCTGAAGTACAGTATCCACACCGGTGCGGTGACTGACAGCAAACATTAGATTCATCCGCACTGAGCCGTGCCAGTGTACAACCCATGTAAAGATGATAATTCTGCAAATAACTGCAATTTCAGGTTTCAAACAGAGATGGCGACAGAGGCAAAACTTACGAACTGCAGCTTTAATGAATATAATGAATAGGTTTGCGTGCTCTCAGCTACAAAACACATGATAAGGTCACAATAAGACTTAAAGGCATAGTTTGAAAATGAAAATTCAGTCATCATGTTCTAAACTTGAGTTTCTTTGTTCTGTTGAACACATAAAAAAAAAAAGATATTTAAGAAAAAATGTTGGCAACCAAACAGTAGATGAAAATATATATATATATGGAAGTCAATGGGGACCAGAAACTGCCAAAATTCTTCAAAATATCTTTTTTTTTTATGTGTTCAACAGAACAAAGAAACTCAAACAAGTTTAGAACAACTTGAGGGTGAGTACATGATGACAATCCCGATACAGTCATTAATGTACATAAAGTAACTGGATTTGTTTGCAGTAGCAGGCAAATTCTTCACGTTCAATGAGATGCAGATGTTTTTTGTTACCTGTGGTGCAGTGAGAGGAGAATATGTTTCTGAATCCCTCGATTTATGAGCAGAGAGGATGAGACCAAAAAGCGCCACTGCAGAAACACCCAGATCCCCAACAAATAACATCCAGCAGCAGTGAATGCGGTGGAAAAAACAGTAGTTATTTCCAACAGTCACTGAAAAACGAAAAAACTTAAAATCAATGTGAGAATATTTTATCATCAACATTTGAGTCACACCACATTAATCATGTTTAAAATGTCAATGAATTTCAAATAAAATTCAGTTAACTAGTTAAACATTTACAAGATACATTTCTAGTTTAAACATTTTTTATTCTTCAGACATTCCTCTTTAAGTGCAATAAGTTTTAGCTGTATGCAGAGCGAATCACATTTGGTTTTCGATCACTGAAAATGGGTAAAATTTGAATGTGGAGCTTTGAGATGCCCATATCTATAGGACTGAACTATATAGGGCCTAGAAAATGAAGATTTCAAAAGGAAAGTTTATTAAGAATGACAATCTAGAAAGATATCTTGAATACTTTTAGAGTTACAGGCATGCAAACTTTGGAAAAGAAATATTTATGGCACAGGTATGTTCAATTCAATTGAGTTGATAGAAAAACACAAGATACATTTCTAGGTTCAACATTATTTGTTCTTCCGATATTCCTCTTTAAAAGAAAAAAGTATCAGTTGTATGCAAAGTGACCCACATTTGTTTTTTACCACTGAAAATGTGTACAATTTACCAATTTACTTATGGAGCCACATTAAGATCCCCATATCTCTGGGATTGAACCATCGAGGGCTTTTAATATGAAGATACCAAAATAAAAGTTTCTAAAGAACCAGAATCTAAAAGGACACAGATATATTTAATATTTTTTTTTAGTCACAGCCATGCAAACTTGAGGCTGAAAAAGTGCTTTGTGCCATTTCTGAACTGTCACCGTTGGCATATAATGAAACAAAGATAGCTAAAGTCAGCAGATTTATCTAATAGATCTACCAATCTCTGTGTAAAAATAAAATAATGATGCTGCTTTCTTTCTAAAGACATTTACACCCCTGTAAACTGGCTCCAAATCTCAGGTGAAAATAACCCCCCATATACATCTGTGACATTTAATATTTTGAATTTCATCACTATTTATGTTTGTCTTTCTACAGATTTTTTTTTTTTTTAACAAAACCAAAAATTTGACTTGATTTGGTTGATTTGACACAGAATGACCCAGGAGCAAACTAACACAAAACCACATTAAACAAAGAGGATGCCGGACAATGAAAATACACGGGAGAGTAATCAAGGTACGACAGAACAGGTGCAGGAACTAATTACCTACCAGAGAGACTAATGACGATCAAGAATACAGGCAAAATGGGAACAGGGAAAACAGCACCAAAACACAATGAAACTAAACAGACATAAAACTACACATTACAGGTGCTGCGCAAGTCCTGACCAAACAAGAGCGAAGAGATGGAGACGGATAGAAGGGTACAAATGTAGCTCTCCAATAACCCATCATGCTTCTCACTTATATACAATGCTGCGGCTCACCACCAGCCACTTCAAACAAGGAAATCTGTACATTAGTGCAACGTTTAGCAGAATCTCCTGTTTAGAAAGGCTCAAAAGCAGCCAGTCATATACTTACATGACATTATCTGCTGGATTTTACAATAATGGCTTGAGAGAAGTGGGCAGGGATGGTTGCTGCAGTTGGACATAGAAAACATGATGACATCTGAAGTGCTTCTTTAGTGCATGATCGGAAGAAGGGAAATGGATGGGTAATTGGATGTTGTTTTGCATGTGTTTGTGGTTTTATTGCCCATGGATGGTGTGCAGACACACACAAAGCAGCACAGCAAAAGCAGGTAAACGCACTGTGGTAATATGCAGAATTCAGGTAAATTGGGCCATTTTTGTCACCGAGATAAGTGGCGAAAAGTGGCCCAATTTACATGACGTACATGTAAATTTAAGATTCATGAGATGATCTCACACCCTCCATCCACAGGACAGAGCAGCATGGAGATGCTTTTGGAGAGTGTGAGTGTATATTGAGTTTCCTGCCACAGGGAGAATGATTGCACTTACACGACTCCCTCCTGCATGAATGCAACACTCATTTCCATACTGACCTGTATGTAGCTGAAACAATCCAAAACAACAAAGACAGAAACATTTCCAATGTTTCCCACAAGGTTTATTCCAACAGAATATATTCCCTGTGAGAAAGTCGGAGTAGAATTTGCTACAGTAAACCAGAATTCCTATTTTTTTTTCTTGATTAAACCAGTTCCCTTGATAGTAGCGATGGTGCAAAAAAACAACAACAGAACAGAGGATGAATCAGAAAAAAGTTACAGAGCTATTAAAGTTCAACACAACTATAAAAAAGGACATTCCTTCATATAAAACTTATTTTCATTAAATGTACACTACGTAACTTTTTGCCCTCTGGCAAACAAAAAAAACATTTTGCAGGAGAACATTGTTTTGGCTGTGCGGACGAATATGACCCTTCACAATAGATAACGCTTTAAAATTACGGCAATTTATCTGTTCAATAAAATACCATACTCATCTGTTGAGTAATAAAAACACCTTCTCCGAAAAGCCAAACCAGTGTTGATTCTTGTTTTATTACGAATTCTGTCATGTTCTCTTTTTGCCAGCAGACTCTCCTCTGTTCACCGTTTGTTTAAATCGGGTGATTCCCCGGAGGTTGGAGATTTAGCTGCTTCATGTCAACATTCCTCGCTCATTGTTACAACTAAGCTATGCCACTCCCACAGCACACATGCGTTAAAGTAGCCGAAGCAACTTTTCTCTATTTTCCGAATGAGACTAAACACACATGAGCGAGTGACGTATGTATGCACTTTTCCACGAAAACCATGCCGCCCGGTCTAAAATATAAACATAGGCTTATAATAGGCTTACCATAGTGAATCAGGGTTAGACAAAAACATGTTTTTGAAGAAGGATTGATAATGTATTGACTCATTATTTAAATGTTGTTAATTCTGAAAAAAAAAAAAGTTACATAGTGCACCTTTAAGTTTAACTCAATGTACTAAAATAAGCTAAAACTATTGAAAAATGAAATATAATTCAAAACTAATTCAAAATATTAAATATAAAAACTATTATAGAATCTCAAAATAACACTGCTTACAGCTTTCGGTTTCATATAGTAGAACCAAAAATTATTTGGAAGCATATGTATTATTTTTATTACAGGAGACAGCGACATGTCAAACAAAGTGGCATCTGAAAACAAATGCTTCTATAATGTCACTTTTCTTATTCATTTTTCAAGACAAAAAGCATGTCTTGCTTTCAGCATGTCTTAGTTGTGCCTCTGCATTTTCTCTCTTTCTCTCCCTCTGTCATTTTTCTCAGGCTCAACTCCTCGGGACTGCTATTGGTTCAGGAAGCTGCCTATCATTGTTAACCTGACTGATGTCACAGCCTCTAAAAAACACTAGGAGCTGGGTAACACAAAAACTACCCAATCTGGGTTGTTTTCAACCCAAGGGCTGGGTAAATATAGGACAGAACACATGTTACCCAGCATAATGGGTTGATTCATTTTAACTATAATACTAGCTTTTTTGTCTTTTTCTTTTACTTCATACATTGTTTACAGATTACCTTAAATCCTCTAAACTTTTTAAATACTCCACACAACCACTGGTTTGCATGATAATTCCTTTATTTTCTATCATATTTTCTATCATTTTTAATACATATGCCTACATTTAAGCTTGTTTAACAAATATTAGAAGGAAAAATTAAACATTTATTGTCCTTTTTCCACCGTAATGGGGCTGGATCTCGTGCTGGAGAAGGTTCGCGCGCGGCGAGGAAACTGCTAACTTCAGACGGCCACCCTGTGTTTCACTCGTAGCTGAAAAATGCTGTGACTGACTCCATAACTTATCCATAAATAATCAGTGTACAATTTCCATCATGCAAAACGACCGATGTGACACTCGTTTAGGTGACTCACATCACGCCCCTGTATGTTGCTTTGCATAAAATTAAATGATATACAGAACAATAACACATTTTTAGATCAAATAAAACGTACACAAACCTGTATTTTACTGAAGACATGCAACAATTTGACAGATCTGCACTGGTCTCTCCTGAAAAGGGTGCAAAAAGCCTGCGATAAATAACTCAACCCCTGGGTTGTTACGTCTGACCCAGGATCTGGTTAACACAAAAACTACCCAAACACTGAAAAAAGAACCCAATAAAATGACCCAAAAGGCTCAACCCAGGACTTTTTACAGTGTAGGTAAGTTAGGGCGTGAAAACACTGAAGACTTGATTTTCTTATTTTTCTTTTCATTAGTTACGTTAGATACTGAACTTGAGTTAGTTTGGGTTTGTTTTGTTCTTTTCTTTGGCGTCACTTGCATCCTTTTTTCTTCTTGGGTTTATTATTTTGTTTTTGTCTCTTGCACCATCATTACAGCAAATATCGGTCACAATCTCAATGTTACCTCTTCTATCCTAGACCAAAATTAAGAAGCTGAAAAATTTCTTTTATTGAGATGTTTTGCGTGTTTGTGCTGTGCTGACAAATATTTTATATATATATATATATATTATATATATATATGAATAGAGCTGCTTTAGTCTTCTGTCAACTGCTATTCCAATGTCTCTGGTCCTTCATCGAGGTTATGATAATGTCCATGAACAGCTCATTTATCTTTCCTCCTTTATAAGGGGCATAATTGGTTGCTGAGAGATACTAAGAGAAACTAACAGAAAAAAAAAAAAAAAAAAACTCTTAGTTACTGTGTATATAAATATATTTACATATAATAAGATGCAAAACCAGATAAATTAGGTGCATTAGGATGTAAGTTTCCTCCTACACAGGATCTTTACAAAACACTGATATATAGAGTACAAAATGCCCCACGTTTCTAGAAAATTCAGCATTTAATTTCATTTTCTCTTTATTTTATCAAGGTTTTGACATTAACACTCACTAACCCCTAAAACCAGCTGTGCTCAGACAACAGCAGAATAATATCTATCTTAACCGATGAATTAAGCTTAAAACACAGAAATATAAAAATGGCTCTTTAGAAGAAACATTGCTATGTTCTGACAGAAGAAAGAGGTTCATTTAAAAAGATGACCTCGTTCACAAGGTTTCACAGCTGTGTCCCTACCTTTTGTCAGCACAATCAGATATTTATGAAAACATTTATAAAATAAGGTCATGTCAAAGCCAGTCTCCATACTAAAGGTCCTCTTTCCATATTTTACATACTATGAGTTCAACAAGGTCACAGTCTGCAGTGTGTGAGTTTGTGTTCATAATATACACATATATGGGTCATTGACAAATAAGGTTTTTAAAAGTGTAAAAAAACACAATGGAGAAAATTAATTTTGAAATTTTATTAAGTGTTAACAATGAGATCATGTGGTTTTTATAATCAATTAACACTGCTTTTGTCATTTTTTACAAGATGGACAAAATTTGTCAACAAAAAAGTCATTCGGTTTAACCAAAATTTCGATTTTACCGAATTACACTTTTGGTTATACCAAATGACAATATTTTCAAACAATGCTAACACGCTGATGTCTATATAGCTAGCTAGTTAGCTTGCTGGCTAGCTAACAAAAGGACAATCAAACATTTTTTATTTAATATAAGTTTTTTAAATATTACAACATTTTCCATGTCTTACAGCAGTTGTACCGAATGACCTGATGTTTCGGGACGTGTATGATCAAGTGAAAACAAGAATTTTTCAAACAGTTAAGAGAGAGTTAGTTAATTTGCTTCATGACCATGTGGTCCTTTGCAGGTGTCTGAATGATGTCACATCCTGTCGCATGACATTCAAAATAGTCCCTTTATATTAGTTACTCCAAATGACATCAATAAAATTCATTTTTCCGGACATTCTTTCTCATTACAAAGCAACGACTTCTACACCTAATTTTAATACCATTTTGCACTATGTTGATAGTGATGTTATAAAATCATGCCAGAATAAAAAATGTATACATTTGTTACATTTTTAGATATTTTAATCACAAATGAAAAGGCTGTATTGGCCTTTGGACGGTTAAACCATATGACCTTTTGACACTTCAAAATCTTTAAAATACCTTTATATGTAGCAAAATATAATTAAAACCTTTTGGATTCAATAAAAGAGTTCTAGTTGTACTACCTTACATACTTTGGATGTCATATCTTTGTTCGTTATTATTATTAAGGCCTTTGGACAAAAAAAAAAAAAAAAAAAAAAAGACCCGTCACGTCATTGGCCCATAGATAAAAAGTAATATTTGTATATTATACATAAATGTAAAAAATAACTACACTAAGAAAATTAATTGTGATCATATCAAATAATATATGTAATATATTTTTAAAAATACTTGACACATTAATTTTATATCTGACAAAGGCAACTAAAGATTGCACCCAAACACAGATAAGCACTTCTGAATATATATATATATATAAAAAAATGTAACTTGACACATAGCCTACACTTTTATTTTTCAGTTCTAAAGTCTATTTTGTCCCTAATGATGTATTATTTTCAGTTATTTCAGCTCAAAAATAGGAACTCTGAGTCCAAGGTTACACAAAATCAATTGGGTGTTCCTGTCAAAGCGCTTAAACTGGATGCTCCACCAGTGTTAAAAGAGCAGTGATGAACAAGCCTCCCACCTTCCCACACTAAAGCAGTGCTGCTGAATGTCAAAGAAAGCATTGATTTTGCTTTTTCAATATGTCTGCTGATTACTCATTCAGTGCGACTATGCCACAATCAGTGGAAGTGATTCAGTACTGGATGTTGCAGGTGGGAGGTGTTAACGCCCTCACACACACATCTTATATAGGGCTTAGACCTCCGCTATCACCTGTAACCAGTGTGTGGGAAAGTTACTTTTAAAAGAAATGCATTACAATATTGCGTTAATCCCTAAAAAAAGTAACTAATTGCGGTTACTTTTTATGGAAAGTAATGCGTTACGATACTTTTGTGTTACCTTTTCTCACATGGGCTTGGCTTGCTTGTTTTTTTAATAGTAAACAAATTATATTTTTGGCAAATGCAAAGGCCCTTTGCATCAAAAGTGAAATGAATAAGCCGCATACCAATTCACACCTGTACAGTAGAGGGCGCAGCTCAAACAAACCTGTCAGCTGTGCTGCCATACTGGATTACAGAAGAATAGGATGCAAAAGAAAGTTCTCTTACTTCAACAATAAAAACTCATTTTTGCTCATTAGTATGGTTGAATTGGATCATTGAAGGTCAGCAGCAAAGACATTGGTTAATAAAGTAAGATTAAATACAAAGTATATTTGTGTTAATATGTGTAATTATTGCAGGTTTGCGTAATATTCTGTGTTTGCACTGTACTGTTTTTATTCGTTTTGGGGCATACTGAATCTGTGTTTGTGCAAGTGAGATGAGTAAGCCTCATGTTTACACAGCACACACAACTCTGTGCTTACTCCAGATATCTCTCAACATGGGGACAGGAGAGGTGTCAGTCAATAAATGGGAATAAAACTTGCATTACTTTTTTGAAAAAGTAACTTGGATATTGGATAAAAAAAATAAAAAAAAAGAACAGGCACGTGGGTACTGTGGGATCTATTTTATGCTGGTATGGAGGCGGCATCTGTTTTGTTCAAAGAAAAACAAAATCTATATTTTATATTATATATATATATATATATATATAAAATTAAGTTAAAGAACTCTCCAGTCAACACAAACAGGAGCAGAGAGCTAAAATACTTACAGTGTAGCAGTAGCATCAAGTCAGACGTTGTGAATTATGTTATTAGTCCTCAGAGCAGTGTCGTGTCCTAGCGCTTAACATACACGTTCCAGTGTTGGGAAAACTAAATGATGAGTAGCTTCCAACTTGATAATACAAAGTAAATAAACAGTAAAACAATTGCTCAACAAGCAAACAAAAAGTAGCTAACTACATGGGGGTTACTTGAAAAATAAATGTGCGCGAGTCAAAACACTACCCTTCCACTATGAAACGAGCAGTGACTCAAATCGCTGAATCTTCTTCTAATAACTTTTTACGGCGGATGGCAAACCAACTTTTGGCCACCAACTGGACTGGAGTGTGAAGCACTAATAAGCAGCTACCATACATACACCCACAAAAACCAAACCAAACCAAAACAATTAGATTAGATTAGATTAGATTCTATTAATTATTCCTATTTCTTTAATATATTTTATAATAGCAAATCGCTGAATCGGTTGACTTGCACGAAGTGTATGAACAAAGTGATTCATTCAATGAATCGGGCTTTCCAGCGCTGCGGATCAGTGGGTTTACAAGAGCACATTCTCTTGACATGATTTTTTTTTTTTACTTGGAAAACAAATGTGATTATAACATAAGTTTTATAACGGCAATAAGCATAAACAAATAAAACCACGTAACTGTTCAAGATTTATTGCGAAAGTGCGCGCTGTAATCTGTGGAATGCATGCCGCGACAACACCCACCAGACCACTGTTGCCAAGTCCGCGGTTTTCCCGCGAAATTTGGCTACTATTACACTGTTCCCGCGGGTTGTTTTTCATGTGATCAAGCGACATAAATAACATGATATTTACCCCCCGCAACGCAATTTTTATTTTATTTTATTGTTTTACTAGTTTTGAGTAGCAATTGGGAGGGTTTAGTTGTAAAAACCTGGCAACCCTGCAACAGACACCACTGAGAGACGATTCGTTATGATCTTCCACTTGTATTGGGTGTTTGTGGCTAATCTGAACCCAGCAATGGTGAAAAGTCATTCAGAGCCTCACCGTATGCTGTGCTGTGGAGACAGAATAAGTGCTGGCTCGGCAAAAATGCGCGCCCTGCTACGGTTTTGTGGATACAACGGGAACGCGCCGGCGGCTGCAAGCGCAAATCCGCAAGTACTAGCAGTAGCTACAAATAAACTCCGCCATTTGGGGCAGGGGCACTGTGGTATTTTGCCGTTTACCTGAGTTTTTTTCCCCTAAAAAAACTACATTGTTTATAAAATAAAAACTAAATAGGCATATTAAAGTTTGTAAATAGATCAAAATGTTCTATACAAAATATAGTATTATATATTTTAAATAGTATTTCATATACAAGTAAAATATTATATTTTTACATTTTCATTTGTTTTTATAATCACTTTAATCCGATATATAATCAAAATATAACACCTCTCATATCTTAATGCTTAATTAATGCACTGAATGGCTTAAAAATGTAATGATAGACTACTGAAGGCCAAACTGCTTCACAGCATTGGCAACAGGGAAAAGCGTATGCCATTTGTAACAAATCCTCATTTCACTAATGAGTTGACACTGTGCCTGAGTGTATCAACTAATGGGTTCTATCATTACATGCTTACCTCGTCCATTAGCACATAATTATATTCAAATCCTCCTCTAATATTTCCTCAGGTAGAAAAAGGGTTTTTGGGCATTATTTTTCTGCTCTCGGGTTTGTCTCCTCCTGGGTTGTTCCCTTTTTACCTTTCTTCTAGCTTGTACATATATTTATACTGAACTGATTTTTTCCTGTTCTGTTCAGTGTTATTGTGATTCAAACCCATTCAACTTCCTGCGTTTCCAACCTATTAAAAAAAAAAAAAATCAAATAGGGTATAATTTTCTATTTTGCTAAATCACACATTCTGCAACACATTCAAAATAGTAATTTAGTATCGTTAGCATCACAAAAGCAACCATGCGTGACAACAAATATTTCTCTACACTAAAGAAAGTTTGGCTAAAGTAAAGAAAGCATTGCGATCACTGTGCAGTCTGGTCATTTGTGATGATTACAGCCTACGCGTTTTTTATTACACAGAAGGGAAAAATCCACATCCATTTCCTACGCACTCAGAAACATAATGAATGCAAACTAAGACAAATGTATGAAGCTTTGTGCCGTGATGCCAGAACACACTTCAGATATTCCTCTAGCACTCTCATATTGCTCAAGAAATATTTGCTTCTGTAAAAAA
Source organism: Elopichthys bambusa (assembly GCA_037101425.1). Lineage (NCBI taxonomy): Eukaryota > Metazoa > Chordata > Actinopteri > Cypriniformes > Xenocyprididae > Elopichthys > Elopichthys bambusa. The sequence continues at coordinate 42,311,567 of CM074433.1, forward strand.
GCGCAGCTTTCTTCAGGAAAAGCTATAAAATTTCATTTAAACAGTAGTACAACTGATAATAGTAGTAGTAATAATAATAATAATAATAATAGAAATAATAATTTCAGGATTTAGTATTTGCAAAGGCTGCTATAGGAAAGGTCAAACCGTACTATACCTAAAGTGAGAATAATAATCATTTCTAAACCATGCACATTTACTTAGCCTATTGTATATCAATATGTACATACTGTACCACAGACTTCTACACTGTAAAAAATCCTTTTCATGATTTATCACAACATTTTTTCTTTTGTCAAATCAAATTCAATAATTAATGTGGTTCAGATAACTATTTTGAGTTTCTGTTGATTAAATCAATCGCCTTCATTGCATTAACTTAAATTTTTAATTTCAATGAACACAATTTTAAGGCAACCATATACTTACTTATTTAAGTTAAACCAACAATTCTTTTTTACAGTGTTTTTTTTTAATATATTAAGTTAATTATATTTGCTACCAAATAACCCTCATGCTGAAAGAAAATATATTTAGAATAAAACACGTTTTGTTATATTTAGCTAATGTCTGGGGGCAAACACACACACGCGCACACACACGCGCACACACGCGCGCGCACACGCAATAAATCACATTTGTACGAGATGTAAGATGCAGAAATCAGTTTTCCTGGTCTGGAAACTTTCTAGGGCTTGCAAGCTTATGTCTTTCTGCTTCCACATAATCTAATCTAGTTTGGCTGAATTGTCATGTTCATGTGTCTTGGCTCATTGTTTGTCCCTTAGATGTAAAAAATAAAGCAGCACAGACATATGTATGCTAAATGAATTAGTTTACTGTGTGCATATCATGCTATTTTACCAACATAACCTCTGCTGGTTTGCTCAGCTTGTGATGAAATCACACAAGGGTGAATGCGAATGGAATTGTCCCTCGCTAAATTTGGGTTCTTCCCTTTAGTTTTTTCATGCCCCTATTCAAACTAAAGAACATTTACATGTATTCACTTGATGTGTTTGTCCTAAGCTACTTAAAGGGATAATTCACCCAAAAATGAAAATTCTGTCATCATTTACTCACCCTCAAGTAGTTATAATTTCCCCTCCTTCTTGCAGTGACATCTCTTCTCTGATGACGTGTTTACTGGTGTGAGGGCAGGGCAAACTGTCACTCGCATGAGATCGACCAATAGCAAACCACAACCATCCAATCAATTCCCCAATGGACAAAATCAAGTCATTTTATCCAAACCTGTAAAAAATTGGTTTGGATAAAATGACTTGATTTTGTCCATGGGGAATTGATTGGATGAGGGCACATGTACAGTATCTCAGTGAGTACACCCCTCACATTTCAGCAACAATTTTATTATATGTTCTCAAGGGACAATACTATAGAAATGAAAATTGCAGCTTGTATAGCAGTAAAGATTTACTGTCCTCTGAAAATAACTCAACATACAGCCAATATTGTCTAAATAACTGGCAACAAAAGTGAGTACACCCTAAGTGAACATGTCATAACAAAATATTGACACTTTGGACAATTGTTATCTAGCACTGCCTTAATCCTCCTGGGAATGGAATTCACCAGAGCTGCACAGATTGTTGCTGGGATCCTCTTCCACTTCTCCATAATGACATCACGGAGCTGCTGGATGTTAGACACATGGCGCTTCTCCACCTTCCACCTGAGGATGCCCCACAGGTGCTCAATAAGGTTCAGGTCTGGAGACATACTTGGCCACTCCATCACCTTCAGCTTCCTCAGCAAGGCAGTTGTGATCTTGGCGGTGTGTTTGGGGTCATTATCACGCCGTTCAGCCCAGTTTCTGAAGGAAGGGCACCATGTTCTGCTTCAGAATGTCACAGTACATGTTGGAATTTATGTTTCCCTCAATGAAGCAGAGCTCCCCAGTCCCAGCAGCACTCATGCAGCCCCAGACCATGATGCTACCACCACCATGCTTGACTGTAGGCAAGACACAATTTACTTGGTACTCCTCACCAGGGCGTCGCCACATGCTGGACACCATCTGAGCCAAACAAGTTTATCTTAGTCTCATCAGACCACAGGACATTGTTCCAATAATCCATGCTCTTGGACAGGTTGTCTTCAGCAGAATGTTTGCGGGCTTTCTTGTGAGCCAGCTTCAGAAGAGGCTTCCTTCTGGGATGACGGCCATGCAAACCGACTTGTTGCAGTGTGCGGCGTATGGTCTGAGCACTGACAAGCTGACCTTCTGCTTCTGCAACCTCCAAAGCAATGCTGGCAGCACTCATGCATCTGTTTTTTGAAGCCAGCTTCTGCACCTGACGCACAGCACAAGGTCTCAACTTCTTTGATTTAATTTCTTTGGCCTGTTCCGAGTGGAACCCATCTTGGAAAACCACTGTGCTGTAACTCAGTTTCAGGGTGTTACCAATCTTCTTATAGCCTAGGCCAACTCTGTGGAGAGCAACAATTCTAATTCTCAAATCCTCAGAGTTCTTTGCCATGAGGTGCCATGTTGAACATCCAGTGGTCAGTATGAGAGGATTGTACTCGAAGCACCAAATTTTAACTGCTCTAATAAAAGATCCACACATTTGTATGGTCCTGTCAAGCTGACAAAAACATGAACATGATGAATAGGACATGTGGCTTTGCATGGTTAAACAACATACAACTGTTATCACTGAGGGTGTACTCACTTTTGTTGCCAGCTATTTTGACAATAATGGCTGTATGTTGAGTTATTTTAAGAGGACAGTAAATCTATATTGCTATAGTATTTCTATAGTATTGTCCCTTGAGAAGATATACTAAAATGATTGCTGAAATGTGAGGGGTGTACTCACTATCAGAGCAACCTGGGCTTTTATAACACCTGAGCAGTGCCACAGACTGCCACAGACTGATGAATGCGGCCAAGTACAGGGATATCCTGGACGAAAACCTTCTCCAGAGTGCTCAGGACCTCAGACTGGGCTGAAGGTTTACCTTCCAACAAGACAATGACCCTAAGCACACAGCTAAAATAACAAAGGAGTGGCTTCACAACAACTCCGTGACTGTTCTTGAATGGCCCAGCCAAAGCCCTGACTTAAACCCAATTGAGCATCTCTGGAGAGACCTAAAAATGGCTGTCCACCAACGTTTACCATCCAACCTGACAGAACTGGAGAGGATCTGCAAGGAGGAATGGCAGAGGATCCCCAAATCCAGGTGTAAAAAACGTGTTGCATCTTTCCCAAAAAGACTCATGGCTGTATTAGATCAAAAGGGTGCTTCTACTAAATACTGAGCAAAGGGTCTGAATACTTAGGACCATGTGATATTTCAGCTTTTCTGTTTTAGTAAATCTGCAAAAATGTCAACAATTCTGTGTTTTTCTGTCAATATGGGGTTCTGTGTGTACATTAATTTGGAAAAAAAAATGAACTGAAATGAATTAAGCAAATGGCTGCAATATAACAGAGTGAAAAATTTAAGGGGGTCTGAATACTTTCCGTACCCACTGTATATTGATGAAATATATGATGAAATTCTTTCAAAAACTCTGAATGAAACAAGTCTTCATTCTTTAATTTCAAACGATTTTACATAATTAATTCATTTAAATTAATAAATATTTTTAATAGACTCATTTATTACATTCATAGACATTTATAAATTGACTCATTTATAAGATTAAAAGAACATTTTGTCAGAACCTATTATTTTATGTTTTCAGAATCAGGGAGAACCGTGATCTCTATATCCATCTCTCTCTAAAAAACAAACAGATTATCCAGTCATAAATTAAGCTTAAAAGAAAATATAATATATCTAGCATCCAATTTATAGGTCACTATTAGCACTAAAATTAAAAAAAAAAGTCGCACAGTCTTACAGACTAGAATGTAAAATGTACAATACAGACTAAGATAAAGTCTTTATGTAGCCTACATTAACAGTGATTTTGGTCAATTAAAATGCATTATAATGGAGGATTATGAAAAGTTTTTCTTATTTAAAACATGACGCTTTTCATCCAACGTGCAAAGAAAAACTGCATAAAACAGAACAGACCGGAGCTCATGCAAGCTACAGCAACGATGGAGGCCTACATAGACAAGAGATTGATCTGTACAACTCTAGCATGAAAGAATACAAATATATTTGCATGGGTTGTATGGTGAGCACATGCGTCGAATGCCTGTGTATGCGTACGAATCAAATGAAGTATGCTTTGCAAGGCTGTGTGTTCAGCTGCGTGTTCAACTGTGCGCAAACCCCCCCCCCCCCCCCCCCCCAATGTACTAAACGAGCCTCATGTAACCTTCATAATGATGCCTCATTAGGATTCTGTAAGAGTAAATACTGCATAAAACATTTTTTTAGTCAACATGGGAATAACGTTTTGTTTTGTTTGTCGTACACCACCTCACTTTTAGCTCCCGTCACTTACAGAACATGTTAACAACCCGGGGCTAAAGCACGAGACACATTCACTGTCAGGTAAACAAAGATAACATGATAATCTACTTAGACAATTTGACCTAATGCATTATTTATAAGGGAACATATATAATCAGATGGAGATAATCAAGCATATGCGACCAGTTGAATAAACGAAACTAATTCACTAGAGGAGGAGGTTAAATTAATTATGCAGTACATACTTAAAGCAAAGAGTCCAAACACAAACAATACACAAAAACATAATACACACCAAAAAGTGCCATGGGCCAAAAGGTAAGCTCAGTAGACGCGCTTTCAAAGCTCGGATGATTCTCTGGTGGGTTTCATTTAAAGGGTTAGTTCACCCAAAAAATTAAAATTCTGTCATCATTTACTCATGTCGTTCCAAACCCATAAGACTTTCATTCATCTTCAGAACTCAAATAAAAATATTTTTAATAAAATCTGAGAGACGCAACTGACACTTTGACTCTTCAAAAAGTTCATAAAGAGATTGTAAAACTAATCCATATGAATTGAGTGGTTTAGTCCAAATTTTCTGAAGAGAATCGATCGCTTTAAATGATGAATAGATTGAATTTAGTCTTTTATTCACATATAAACACTGATCAGTGAACATACACAGAAGCTCAACCGAACCTGCTTGATGCGTGAGAACAAATCTCATTGGTTCTTGTGAAAGCTCAAACGTGATGCGTAACACACAAGAACAAACCTCATTGGTTCTCGCACTTCAGGCGAACATGCTTGAGCTTCCGTTTACCACAACTGATGTCTTGAATTGATGAATGTTTAATAAAAGCCTAAATTAAATCTGTTCATCATATGAAGCGATCGAGTCTCTTGAGAAAATTTGGACTAAACCGCTCAATTCATATGGATTAGTTTTACGATCTCTTTATGAACTTTTTGAAGAGTCAAATTGTCAGTTGCAGAGTTGTCTATGGAGGGACAAAAAAAACCTCTCAGATTTCATTAAAAATATCTTTATTTGTGTTCTGAAGATAAACGAAAGTCTTATGGGTTTGGAACAACATGAGGGTGAGTAAATGATGACAATTTTCATTTTTGGATGAACTAACCCTTTAAGTATCAACTTTCAGATGTTTCTGCTTAATAGCCACTAGAAAAAACAACAACAACAAAAAAAAAAACAGAGACACTTATTAAAACTTATTAAAATAATGTAGATAACACAGCTCAGATAATTTGTTTTTGAGACAATTTAATGAGAAATACTTGAATTCATAGTGAAATCTCTGACTTGCCATTGCAGATGTTAAGATGGCTTCTGACAGGGATTTTCTTTTTTTAATTCCTTTAGATGGTTCTTTTAAAGTTTATGCACAGTTTTTCTGTGACATTCTAGCGTGCCATGATGGATCATTGAGCACATCGCCTGAAAAGGTTATAATTATTCAATTAAATCAGAATTAATTAAATGAAGAGCCACCATGGCTAACCCTCATTCAACAGACGACAGTATCTCTATGGCTGGATAATCTTTAGGAACATGCCGGAACTGATCAAACACAACACTATTTTAAATTCATTTACTCGCTTAAATGAATTGTGCATATTAAATAGCTTTACACATAAAATCGAACATGACTACAACCCTCATTCTTAATTATATTTTCATGAAATTTAGCTTGGTTCAAATGTTGTGGATTTTAATCCTAGCTGAGCATCTGGTAAGATTTACTCACGGTTATGATTTCATATTTTACCATTCAGGACGAAGCATGGAGGACAGCATTTTTATGATTTTCAATATAAATTTCCATTTGATTGGTCAACTAAACTGGTCTAAAGTTTTGAATAATTTAGAATTTTTTTTTTTTTTTTTTTTTTGTTGAAAGAAGTCTCTTCTGCTAACCAAGGATGCATTTATTTGACCAAAAATAAAGTAAAAGCAGTAATAGTGATTTTTTTTTAAATTCTGTATTAATATTTTTAATATGTAATTTAATTTACTTAAGTCTTCAGTGTTGCATGATCTTTCAGAAATCATTCGTACATGCTGATTAAATTATTATGAATTATTATTGATGCTCTATTACAAATAATGATTATGTTTGAAAAAAGTGTTTGCTGCTTAATATTTTTGTGCATTTTTTCAGTGATGCTTTGATGAATAGGATGAAAAGAACAGCATTTATTTGAAACAAATATTTTGTAAAAAATATATCTTTACTGTCACTTTATTATAATTTAATGCATCCTTGCTAAATAAAACGATTAATTTCTTTTCTTTAAAAAAAAAAAAATATATATATAATATATATATATATATATATATATATATATATATATATATATATATATATATATATATATATATTGTGAAAAGGTTCAATATTGAAGACACCTGGTGCCACACTCTAATCAGCTAATTAACTCAAAACACCTGCAAAGGCCTTTAAATGGTCTCTCAGTCTAGTTCTGTAGGCTACACAATCATGGGGAAGACTGCTGACTTAAGGTTAGGGTTAGGGTTATTACAGTTCTCCAAAAGACGGCCATTGACACCTTGCACAAGGAGGGCAAGACACAAAAGGTCACTGCAAAAGAGGCTGGCTGTTCACAGAGCTCTGTGTTCAAGCACATTAATAGAGAGGCAAAGGGAAGGAAAAGATGTGGTAGAAAAAAAAGTGTACAAGCAATAGGGATAACCACACCCTGGAGAGGATTGTGAAACAAAACCCATTCAAAAATGTGGGGGAGATTCACAAAGAGTGGACTGCAGCTGGAGTCAGTGCTTCAAGAACCACTACGCACAGACGTCTGCAAGACATGGGTTTCAGCTGTCGCATTCCTTGTGTCAAGCCACTCTTGAACAACAGACAGCGTCAGAAGCGTCTCGCCTGGGCTAAAGAAAAAAAGGACTGGACTGCTGCTGAGTGGTCCAAAGTTATGTTCTCTGATGAAAGTAAATTTTGCATTTCTTTTGGAAATCAGGGTCCCAGAGTCTAGAGGAAGAGAGGAGAGGCACACAATCCACGTTGCTTGAGGTCCAGTGTAAAGTTTCCACAGTCAGTGATGGTTTGGGGTGCCATGTCATCTGCTGGTGTTGGTCCACTGTGTTTTCTGAGGTCCAAGGTCAATGCAGCCATATACCAGGAAGTTTTAGAGCACTTCATGCTTCCAGCTGCTGACCAACTTTGTGTGCAGGTGCCAAGACCTGTTGGAAAATGAAATCTGCATCTCCATAGTGCCGAAGCTACCAGTACCTGGTTTAAGGACCATGGTATCCCTGATCTTAATTGGCCAGCAAACTCGCCTGACCTTTTGTGAAGAGGAAGATGCGATATGCCAGACCCAACAATGCAGAAGAGCTGAAGGCCACTATCAGAGCAACCTGGGCTCTTATAACACCTGCGCAGTGCCACAGACTGATCGACTCCATGCCACACCGCATTGCTGCAGTAATTCAGGCAAAAGGAGCCCCAACTAAGTATTGAGTGCTGTACATGCTCATACTTTTCATGTTCATACTTTTCAGTTGGCAAAGATTTCTAAAAATCCTTTCTTTGTATTGGTCTTAAGTAATATTCTAATTTTCTGATATACTAAATTTGGGATTTTCCTTAGTTGTCAGTGATAATCATCAAAATTAAAAGAAATAAACATTTGAAATATATCAGTCTGTGTGTAACGAATGAATATAATACACAAGTTTCACTTTTTGAATGGAATTAGTGAAATAAATCAACTTTTTGATGATATTCTAATTATATGACCAGCACATGTGTACATATATACACACACACACACACACACACACTACTTACCCCAACATTTTAAATTGTAGTAAATTACAGTTTCTGCAAACAAATTAAGTAGCACAACTTTTCTGTTAACATTGATAATAATTAGCTCTTTCTTAGCAAATCAGCATATTAGAATGATTTCTGAAAGATCATGTGACACTGAAGACTGGAGTAATGATGCTGAAAATTCTGCTTTAATTACAGGAATAAATTATATATTAAAATACAAAACAGTTATTTTAAATTATAATAAAATTTCACAATATTACTGTTTTTACTGTATGTTTGATCAAAAAACTAAAAATACAGCCATTGTGATCTTAAGAGACTTCTTTCAAAAACATACACTGGTGGTCATAATTCAGATTTTTTTTTATATTTCTCCTCAGTATTTTCAAAACACAACCAAGATGCCAAATGCCTATTTATACGCAACATTTTCAAAAATTATTTATTTAACGCCGTCTCATCAGTCATCACACAAGAAAGTGCAAAACGTCAACAACCTTTTTTCATAAAAAAAAATTGACCATCTAGAGCATCCTTGTGTTGTTTGGTTCACCGAGTCCTTTGAGATGATGAATTGTTGTATAACAGCTGTTAAAAGGTACATTATGTTCAAATAAGCAACCTCTACATTTAATTAATAGTGTTTTCTTTCTAATGGACACTGTTCGGTGGCGTGAACAGAACTAGTGTGGGATGACTGACTCATGAGGCCAACATGTGGCACCATCACCATCAAACCGACTGGCTGCTTCAATCATCTAATGCATGTACAAAAAATGCTAAGCATTGTGATTGAGTTACGACAGTTTTATCTCATTCTTTTACTGAGGTGACTTATGCAAATCGTGTCAGAAGATACACCCTGATCCAAGCTTTTACTAGCAGTAATAGCCTGTGTGGGCGGTGCCAATAAATGTAATTTATTAGTGGTGTTTGCAAAGGTTAGCATCACAAATACTATTTAAATAAACCACTAAGTCTGTCCATTAAATTTTAGCCTGTGACTCGTCCCGCATCGTTTGTCCTAGACATGAACGATACCACTGATTGTGTTGTTTGTTGCCATTACTTCAAGTAAATGTACATCGGTGGAAAAACAAGTGGAAAAAATACCATGCACTTACATATAATATATGTATAAGCTGATAGGTCCTTTACATGCAATCTGCAAGCAATCACAGTGGCTTGCTCAACATTTAAATAGACTGGTTCATTGTTTGCTGTAAGCTAGTCCTGCAGTGTGTTATCAGAGTTCCTCTGAAACCCTCTACCTGCTATGGGATTGACGCATGTCTATTTATGCAGCATCAGCACATCTTACATGCTCACAGCAGAGTGTCTGTGTGTCTATTAGCAGTAGCAAGTCCATACTTGCTCTGCAGCATCAGCGTAGCAGAACTACTGCGACAAGACCAAATATATAAACACTGCCATATTCAAAAATATCGATCTATTTATGCAGCAGCATATCATGCTTACAGCAGTGTGTCTGTGCATCTATTAGCAGTAGCAAGTCCATACTTGTATGTATCACACAGTCAAGTTCTGAAAAAGTGGTAAGAATTACTTCTAAGAATAGAAGTGCAAACCTTTACCCATAAACCATGAATTCATAAGAAACGGAGGTGAGGTGTGTTTGAAAAAAAGTGTTTGCTGCTTAATATTTTTGTGCATTTTTTTCAATGATGCTTTGATGAATAGGATGAAAAGAACAGCATTTATTTGAAACATATTTTGTAAAAAATATAAATATCTTTACTGTCACTTTATTACAATTTAATGCATCCTTGCTGAATAAAACGATTAATTTATTTTCTTTAAAAAAAAAAAATTATATACATACACACACACACACACACACACACATTACTTACTCAAATTTTAAATGGTAGTAAATTACGGTTTCTGCAAAAATATGAAGTAGCACAACTTTTCTGTTAACATTGATAATAATTAGCTCTTTCTTAGCAAATCAGCATATTAGAATGATTTCTGAAAGATCATGTGACACTGAAGACTGGAGTAATGATGCTGAAAATTCAACTTTAAATCACAGGAATAAATTATATTTTAAAATATTAAAAATACAAAACAGTTATTTTAAATTATAATATTTCACAATATTACTGCTTTTACTGTTTGTTTGACCACCAGTGTATATTTCTCCTCAGTATTTTCAAAACACAAAGATTTTCATTAATTCTTCTGAGCTATGAAAAAGCAAACTGAGCAATACCCACAAACCATGAATTCATAAGAAACAGAAGTGAGATGTGAGAGCAGCACACCAACATCCTGTCGTGTATCGCTGGTTTATTCCCCTCGCTGCAGCATACAGAGGCATGCGTTACCGCCAGTAGCAATTTCTTGGCAAGCATTCAGCAGCTCTTTAACAAATGATGCATGTAAAAATGAACCCAACATGATTACATAAATTAATTATGGGACAGACCTTAGACTGAATATGCTGAAGCCAGTCTAGATAACTAGAGCTGTGTAAGTAAATTCAGATGCATAGCCTGCTTTAACAGCTCTTAATAGCGCCTGAGAAAGCCCCATTCAGCGGCTCTGATCCAGTCTGTAAACACCGCCTTTGAGTAAGTGATTGTGGAATGCATTCGCTCAGCCCAGCTCCCTAATTAACTCGCAGCAAGATGCTTCCAGACAATCTGAAGTGATAAGACATTGAAAAGATAACTACAGTGGGAGGACAAAATGATTATCATAAATTTAAGAATCTTAGAATATTGGAACTGAGCAAACTGATTCTTTTCAGGACAAATGAAAATATGAGGGGTCCCACAATTCTATAGCGCTGCTATAGAATTAGAAGCACTAAAAGGTGCTCTGAATGTTCTTTAGAGTGTTGCTACAGTATGTGGTTGCTAGGATATTTTGAATAGCTAACCCTTTCACGCATAGAGGTCAATACAGTGTACAGATATGAAAAAGCCATTTACTTTTATGGCCTAGTTGCTAATCATCCACTACAGTGGACTCTAGTGCATCATCCTATACACTGCCACCAAGTGGCAAGCCTTTGTATGTGAATTATTTTTTCTGCAAACCAAGATGGCTGACAGCCAGTCAGAAATGCCCATCTGGCCATATCTGACAATATCAATCCATTCCTTCTATCCTAGGGGACTCCTGCAGGTAAACATTTTGTAAATCAGGTAACATCTAAGGAGTCATATCATTGTTAAATTTTCCAATTACTGATTTTAGATTGTAAGGAAATTCTGATTAATCATCTGTCCACTAAATTGGACATCATTCATCACTATTTCAGCTACAATTCAACTGTGACTGTTCTTGAAAATACTCAATTTGCAGGTAACTCTCAGCTGTGAATAAATGTATGTGTTATTAGACTGTAATTTGCAGTTACATCAAAAAAGTAATGTGATTACATAAAGCACGTAACTTGTAATGTGTTACTTGTAACGTCAAAAAGTAATCTGATTATACAGGTGCTGGTCATATAATTAGAATATCATCAAAAAGTTTATTTATTTCACTAATTCCATTCAAAAAGTGAAACTTGTATATTGTATTCATTCATTACACACAGACTGATATATTTCAAATGTGTATTTCTTTTAATTTTGATGATTATAACTGACAACTAAGGAAAATCCCAGTATCTCAGAAAATTAGAATTTTGTGAAAAGATTCAATATTGAAGACACCTGGTGCCACACTCTGCAGGTGTTTTGAGTTAATTAGCTGATTAAAGGCCTTTAAATGTCTCTCAGTCTAGTTCTGTAGGCTACACAATCATGGGGAAGACTGCTGACTTGACAGTTGTCCAAAAGACGACCATTGACACCTTGCACAAGGAGGGCAAGACACAAAAGGTCATTGCAAAAGAGGCTGGCTGTTCACAGAGCTCTGTGTCCAAGCACATTAATAGAGAGGCGAAGAGAAGGAAAAGATGTGGTAGAAAGAAAAAAAAAAAGTGTACAAGCAATAGGGATAACCGCACCCTGGAGAGGATTGTGAAACAAAACCCATTCAAAAATGTGGGGGAGATTCACAAAGAGTGGACTGCAGCTGGAGTCAGTGCTTCAAGAACCACTACGCACAGACGTATGCAAGACATGGGTTTCAGCTGTCGCATTCCTTGTGTCAAGCCACTCTTGAACAACAGACAGAAGCGTCTCACCTGGGCTAAAGACAAAAAGGACTGGACTGCTGCCGAGTGGTCCAAAGTTATATGTTCTCTGATGAAAGTAGATTTTGCATTTCCTTTTGAAATCAGGGTCCCAGAGTCTAGAGGAAGAGAGGAGAGGCACACAATCCACGTTGCTTGAGGTCCAGTGTAAAGTTTCCACAGTCAGTGATGGTTTGGGGTGCCATGTCATCTGCTGGTGTTGGTCCGCTGTGTTTTCTGAGGTCCAAGGTCAACGCAGCCGTATACCAGGAAATTTTAGAGCACTTCATGCTTCCAGCTGCTGACCAACTTTATGGAGATGCAGATTTCATTTTCCAACAGGACTTGGCACACAGTGCCAAAGCTACCAGTACCTGGTTTAAGGACCATGGTATCCCTGTTCTTAATTGGCCAGCAAACTCGCCTGACCTTAACCCCATAGAAAATCTATGGGGTATTGTGAAGAGGAAGATGCGATATGCCAGACCCAACAATGCAGAAGAGCTGAAGGCCACTATCAGAGCAAACTGGGCTCTTATAACACCTGAGCAGTGCCACAGACTGATCGACACACCGCATTGCTGCAGTAATTCAGGCAAAAGGAGCCCCAACTAAGTATTGAGTGCTGTACATGCTCATACTTTTCATGTTCATACTTTTCAGTTGGCCAAGATTTCTAAAAATCCTTTTTGTTTTGGTCTTAAGTAATATTCTAATTTTCTGAGATACTGAATTTGGGATTTTCCTTAGTTTTCAGTTATAATTAAAAGGAATAAACATTTGAAATATATCAGTCTGTGTGTAATGAATGAATATAATATACAAGTTTCACTTTTTGAATGGAATTAGTGTAATTATTTTTTTTTTTTTTTAAATCAACATTTTGATGATATTCTAAATTATATGACCAGCACCTGTATAATGCATGCTACTTGTAGTGCATTACTTGTATAATAAAAAAAAAGTAATCTGATTACCTAATGCATGTTACTTGGAAATCTGATTACAGAATGCATGTTACTTGTAATGCATTACTTGAAACATCAAAAAAAATTAATCTGAATACATAGCGGATGTTGCTTGTAATGCGTTAGTTTTTTTATGTTACAAGTAATCTGATTAAGTAATGCATGTTACTTGGAAATCTGATTACATAATGCATGTTACTTGTAAAAAACTAATCTGATTAAGTAATGCTTGTAATGTGTTACTTTACTCATTACATCAAGCAAAAAGTTTAAGTCTGATCATTTAGAAAAGTAATAACACCTCTGCTTCACAAGCTGTACAATTTGAGGTATGTGTAGGATTAAGTTATGCAGAAAATTGAAATACTTAGAGTAAATGATGTGAACAAACCTCTAACCCTTAGCAAACACTACTAAATAGAAATGCTGCTTCAAGCCATAAACCACCACTTTTGATGCTCTAATTTGATTTCATCAACAGCCCCACATTGCATTAACTACAAAACGTGTCAAAGGGCCTTAAGTCTCGTCAGTGTGGCAAAAAAGTAGTCAGACATATGTATGCAAAAAAAAAAAAAAAAAAAAAGGCATAATTTGTCTTGTTCATAAATGTTTGTTGTCATTATAAAACTGAACCCAGCAACCCTCATAATCAACATCTTTACTTCTGAAGTCTTGTGTACAAAAACGTTCCACCTAGGCCCCTTTGGCAGCATCTGTTTCTGCCACTTCAAAAAAAGGAAGGGACACTTGAGATTGCAGAGGAAAACAGCGTTTCACAAAATTAACATGCAACTGGCTGGATGAAAATATGAACAGCTGCAAACAGCAGACTTTGCTACATATGTAATGAAGGGATTCAAAGTGTCACAGAAATGCAGATGTTTGAGTTCATTCCTCAGACGACTGCAGGTTTGCGTGAGCATTAATAAACTTCTTCCACCGTGCAAACAACCATAGAACGTCAGCCTGCATCTTATCTTGAAACAACGTATAATATGATAAAGATGCCCTCAAGTGAACCTATGCCTTAAACTTAAGGTCTGTGATCATGATAGATAAGCATCATTCTACGAAGACCAAAAAACAAATTAGCAGACACCTTATCACAGAAATATTGTTTCATAATGCCAGCCCAACGGAAACTAGCTGCTGTGTGGGAGATCAAACAACTAAACGTGTACGTACACACACACACACACACACACGTCAAATATATTTTGAACTTGAATATGAATTCATAGAAAAATAATACTATTTAAAAATGGATTAAATTAATCACCCAGTTCTTGAGCATTATTAAATTTAAAGCAAAATATATGTGATAGAGGCACTCTGGATTATGACATACAATGGTTCCAAGAAATCTAATAAACAATAACAATGTAAATCAAAGATAAAACTCAGATTCACTGCCTAACATCACTGGCTGTCACAGTCCAATCCAGCCACACAATAGACAGCCAGCAAAACTTCCCACACAGATGTCATACATTTTTGAAAACAATCTGCAGAAACACATTAGCAAACTTGCACACCAGTCGGCGGAAATTATTCAGCAAAATATGTAGAGGACTCAAATGTAAATTTATTTTCACAAACACAGTTACAACAACAGCTCATTTCAGCAGGACGCTTAATGGAACCAAATTTGGAGAAGCAGTTTTATTGTCAAAGACGTGATGGTGCATGCCAAGCTCCACTTCTCTGCACTCTCAGACACACACACACACACACACACACACACACACACACACACACACACGCTGATATCATTTAAAAGCTAAATGAAAGCACACAAGCCATCTAATGACAGCACAAAAATAATAAAAGTCTTATCAGGATGCATTAATCAGTGCACAATTCATTTACATAATTGCCCCTTTTTTCTGTACACAAAAAAAAACTGGGAGACTGGGTTCTGATAGCCCAGAGCATCCGACTGCAGACACAACGTCCATTACTTTCAATCAGAATCCATCAAATTAAGCAAAAACAGAGACCAAGAAGACTTTTCTTGGAAATCATTATTTCATTCATTAGTTAAAATCTGACAACAACCAAAAACATCAGATAAAACCATGCTTTTGATTTAAACAGATTCAATTTTAAAGCTAGATAAAGCCATACATTTTTCTATGCATTTGCTCCAAGAAAGAGCTGCATTGTCTTTGAAATTAAACTGGAAAGGTCACAACAAACAGCCTGGAGGCCAAAGTGTTTTCAGAAAGTGACACCGACAATCGTGTGAGTTCCTCATGTTTGATGTGGCACCTCAGCTGATAGAATGCAAAAACGAATGGAATGCATGCTGATGCTGATGCCTGCTCTGTTCAGGATAAGGAACTGCTGATGAAATAAGTCATTAAATTCGCAAGAGAATAGTAAATAGAAGTTATTTAAATGTCTGGATAGAAAGGAAGCCATTGTGCAATTCTCAAATGTAATTATCCTTAGGAAGGAATTTCAAAACCAGTCCAAAAAAAAAAAAAAAAAAAAAGGGGGTGGGGGTCATATTTCAACCAAAAAAATCAAAGTTTATAAGAAGTTATATTTTGCTTATTTTGATGGTTCACCCAAAAAAGAAAATTTGTATTGCTCACCCCAATGTTGTTCCACACCGTAAGACCTTCGTTCATTTTCGGAACACAAATTAAGATATTCTGATGGCTCAGTGAAGCCTGTAACTAAACCTCTCATGATCCAAAAAAATATACTGAAAACATTTAAAACAGTTCATGTGAGTAAAGTGGTTCTACCTTAATATTATAAAGCGACGAGAATTCTCTTTTTTTGCGCACAAAAAGTAAACAAAACAACGACTTTAACGATATCTAGCGATAGCCGATTTCAGAACACTGCTTTGGAGTTTTACGAATCTTGTTTCTAATCAGTGGTTCGGATCGCATAAACAAAGCCTCATTTACTGAAATCACGTGCCTTTGGCGCTCCGAACCACTGATTCAAAACAAAAGATTCATAAAGCGTTGAAGCAGTGTTTTGAAATCGCCCATCAATAGATATTGTTGAAAAGTTTAGTTTTTTTTTTTTTTTGGATGCACAAAAAGTATTCTCATCACTTTATAATATTAAGGTTGAACCACTGTACTCACATGAACTGTTTCAAATATGTCTTTAGTAGCTTTTTGGATCTTGAGGTTCAGTGACATTGCTGGCAATAGAGGCTTCACTGAGCCATCAGATTTCATCAAAAATATCTTAATTTGTGTTCTGAAGATGAATGAAGGTCTTACGGGTGTAAAACGACATGAGGGTGAGTAATAAATTACATTAATTTCACTTTTGGGTGAACTAACCCTTTAAAAAGGCACAATATGTAGTTTTTCACCACTAGATTATTGAAAAACAAAAAGGCAGAGCTTGATGACGCTTTGATTTTGCGGAATCATGGGAGGTTTTGTCTTCACGTCTACAGCTGGTGGGAAACAATTGGGGATGGGACTCGGGCAGAAATCATGTTAATGAATGAGATTTTTAACGTTACTGTAGTATGAAGCAGAGCATGAGAGCAGTGGGGCTTTTATTATGCCACAGTCGCTGCTTCTGCCTTTTCCAGTCAACCGTATGTGGGTTAACGCAGTGCTGTTTCATCATATTAGATACATTTGTGTGTTGAAAGTTGTTATAGTGCTACTCTGCGCGTTTGCTCAGCGGCTGCTATGAGACACGTTGCACACTGCAGTAAGCTAGATCAATATTATTCATGGTAAAACATGGTACTCGCAGTAAATCAAGAAAACGAGATTTAAACAGTAAGACTTACTGTGTTGAGCTATATAACAATGATTAGTTTTCTGTCAATTAATGTATCCAAACAGTTGTTCACCGGTCTAATAAAACACATTAAAGCTTCTTTGGAGTTTCCATGGTTTCTACAAAAAAAAACCCAGAAATCGAGTGTAACGCAGGTTTGAGGTCATTGATACGCGATGCATGGACATGGTCAGTGTCCTGGTTAAAACTGCTTATTTCTCTGGATTTAAACATTCTTGGAAACATTTGGGATAATGTAATATTTTCTGATCCAAAAACCATAGAACAGTCACAATATACATACATGTTGTGCCTTTAAATACAAAATCATTGTTACTGGTCCAGCATTTTTGCTTTGAGATATTGACATTTAAAAAAACAAAAAGAAACAACATTCCATATGCTTTTCCCAAAACCCTGCCATCCAAAGACATTTATAAAGACTGAACATGCAAAGTGACACACATTACTGGCTGGCTACTTTCTTTGACTTTTTTTTTTTTTTTTTTTTTTTTTTTTTTCCCCCCTTCTCGTTTTCCTATCAAACTCCATTTGTTGTTTGCAGAATCTAGATCTTTTAAAGAGACCGTGGTAATTCAATAAAATGTCAGATAGGCCAAATTTCATTCTTAATTACTTAACTTAATTTATATACCATTTATATTTATTAAAAATAAAAGGTTTTTTTTAATTATAGGCAAAATGATAAATAAATAGAAAAATAAAATTTAATTACTATAATAAATAATCCAAAAGGGAAACTTTCAGAAAACAGAAAATTTGGCCAGAAACCCCTTTAAATTTATTATTTTGATGTCACATTGCTATAAATCTATGTGAAACAGGGTGAAATATGACTTGGACAGTTGTGTCTTCACCTTTAGATGAAACAGTAACCCATAATTACATAACTGCTTTTCAGGAGCGTTCAATTTCAGAAAGAACAGTCCTTACTCTTTTTATACAAAATCTTTTTGAAGGCTTTACGGAAGTCCCTGTTAAAGATGGTGTAGATAAGCGGGTTCAGGGCACTGTTGCAGTAGCCGATCCAGAAGAAGAACGTAAAAAGCGCATCCGGCACTTTACAGGCATCTTGACAAATGGCCTTCAAGCTGTAGGTAAAGAAGAACGGGAACCAGCAGATGACAAAAACCCCAATGACAACCGCGAGGACGAAGGTTAAACGTTTTTCGCGGATGATTATGGCTTTCCTCTTGGTGTTTGGAGTTCCCGCTAGTTTCACGTTGGAAGAGGCCAGCTGGCTGCCCTTAGACGTAGCGATGACATTCTGGTAAGGCTGGGTCAGTGAGGAAGTCTGGCGTCCGCACTCCAGCGCCCCCACATTGGAGGTTGTCCCGTTGGCATTATGTCCCCGTACTACCTCGACATCAGAGCCAGAGCTTGAGCTGTCCTCTTTGTTATCCTTGCACCTCCTTGAACGTTTCATCCGCTGCCGACGTTCTACTGGAGCCTGAGGCTGGTTTATGGCTTCGGATCTGGAAGCAGCCAGATTGGGAACACTCACAGAGTCAACACCTTCCTGGTTTTTGCCGCTCTGTACCACCCCTCCCGACGTGATGCTGCCTGCGCAGTCTTTTCTTGGCTCTCCTGGAGGACATCGAGCGTGCTTCTTGGCAATCTGATAGATGCGAACGTAAACCAGGATCATGATGAGGCACGGGGCGAAGAAAGACCCGATGGAGGAGTACAGGATGTACCATACTTTCTCATTGAGTTTACACTGTGGGCCGCACCCATTCTTCTTCTGGGTCTTATTCATGGAGACCAGTGGAGGGAAAGAGATGATGGCAGAAATGAGCCACACCACCACGATGGCGCCCTTGATCCTGCAAGGGGTGCGCTGGGTGGTGTACTGCACCGGCCGGGAGACGGACAGGTAGCGGTCCAGGCTGATGGCGCACAGATGTATGATGGAAGATGTGCAGAAGAGCACATCCAGCGTCAAGATGATCTCGCACCAAAACGATTGAAAGTACCAGTAGCCCATCAGCTCATTGGCCAGGGAGAACGGGATGACCAAGGTGGCCACCAGGATGTCTGCAGCAGCCAAAGACACCAGAAAAAGGTTCTGAGGTCCTCGCAAAGAGTGGCACGTCAGGACAGCTATGATCACCAGGATGTTCCCAAAGATGGTGAAGAGCATGATGAGAGTCATTGCGGTGGCAAACACAGCTGTGACTTCAGGGGAATAAGAATTGCATGTACTGAGATTTTCTCCTCCTGGGCTACTGGTGCTTTGAGGGGTCATATTTAAAGTTCCAAGGCTAGACAGTGAAGTGCAAAGTAGTCTTTGATGTAGATCTGTATCCTAGCGTAATCCTTCCAAAAACTTTTTCTTTAAACAATTTTCTAAAGTGAAAGGGGTCTTTATAGCAAAGAATGACATCCTCCAGGTACTTCCTTTGGCAAATCTCAAGAGAGAAAAAAAAAAAAAAAAAAAAAAACCCTAATCAAAATACTGCATTTGCATTAAAAGGGGGTCGTGCAGTCCGTTCACTTCAAAAATAAATCAGCAAAATTACTTTTTGCAGAGGCAAAAATTATTAAAGTAAAGCAAAACCTGCATAACTGCAAAAACCGGTCATTATTAATAAAAGTGCGACATTAACTTACCACAGCATATGCCAAACATCTTTTAGACACGGTAAGTCACTCAAATTACACAAAAGTCTCGTGTACGGATCCGATTCTTGTCCAAAAATACGGCAGCGCGCACTTGAAACAAATACGCGCACGGACACTAGCGCGTCAAAACAAAATACACAATTTCAGGCAGCAAAAGCTACGGAACTCAAAATACAGAAATATAAAACCAATTTAAACATAATAGTTCCGCGGAGTTATGATTGTCCGAAGAGCTCTGAAAGCCTCTCGATGAGTGAAAAGGCTCACCATCTCCAAACACGCGCACCAGCCAAACCAAAACTACAGTTCCTCAAATACCAACGATTATTAAGATAAGTGATCTTTGCATAAAAATGTCCATGTCAGAGAAAAATCCACGAAGGAAAGCTCCAGTCTTTAAGACTTTAAATAATTGTTTTTAATATTTTACAATAACTTTCTCCGTATCGACTGAACAACAACAAAGTCCTTCCATTCATTTCTCAATTTCTTTTCCTAGACGTTTCATAGAGCTTTGCGCATTGGTCACCGGAATGAACGGACTTGAGTTTATAAGTGAGCGCGCCTCTGTGTCCCCCCGCCATGACGTCACGTCAGAATTACTCCTAAACGTCCAGGTTTACGATTTACAATCTTATCAGTTTTCACAATGACAGTTGTGAGTGGCTCAAAAGGAAGTCGCATTTAAAAAAAAAAAGAAAGAAAGAAACGACTTTGGTGGAAAAGCAAGTGAAACAGCAAAGACAAAGATAACATCAACTTGATAAGAGAGTGCAACAATCAAAGTCAACAGCACTGTTCATATTCACGAAGAAAAACAATGGAAAAGAAGCGGAGTAGACACTGAAAAATTGCAACCTTTCTAGTATTCACCAGTCCGTTATTAAAGGTTATGAATAGGCTACAATTTACCAGAATCACTACGGATGATTTTACAACACATCAGATGAACTACAACACATTCATCTCTCCAGACATGAAAGGGGATTGTAATTAGTATGCTGGTGAAAGTAACTAAAGTTTATTTAAGATCCCAAAAGAAAAACACTACACTGCAGTATGTGCACCTCATACTTCTTTTTGACAACACTTCACATTACTTTCCTACTAAAAAGAGACAAAAAGGGGAAGGGCAAAAAAAAAAAAAAAAAAAAAAAAAAAGTGAACTGTGACTACCACCTACTGGACAAAACTTAAATGACATTAAGAACTAGAATTGAGGACTGGAGGACCTATTAATTTTAAACCAGGCAGCAATATATTAAGTTCACAATAAGCCATCCAGATTTTGATTTTCAAACCTTTATTTATCCTCTTAGATTCAGAACTCCTCTGTGATGAAGAAACCATTCAAGACAGTCAAACAGCAGTTGGATGCATCATGAAGCTGCTCAGTCCTCCCCTCTCTTATCTGAAACGAAGAAATCTGATTAATTCAGAAAGAGCAGCTCCAACTCTGAAATGTCAAAAACAAGGTACAATGGCAAGTAAAAAAAATAAAAACAAAACCACATCACGCTTTTATAGCTACTGCTATCAATCCAGTTCACTTCCTCTCATCAGATTGATCACATCATATCTACAGTACATTTCCTCAGTCATATTGCATATCCTGCCTTATTATTCATATATTTCTGGGCGTATGGTAAAAGCACATATTAAGACATACCACAGTGGTACAGCTTCCGGAGCCTTTTCACATCCAGATCACTCAAGTAAGCCCTCTGGCCGATCTTTACCCCGCTCTCTTTGGGCAGAATTGTAGGTTTTCCATTGCTAGAGAAATAATTGCTGCAAAACAGAATACTAGTGAAATGTTTGACCAGCCAAACGCACATCATATGATTTTACACACTTAAAACAGACATTCAAACTATTATTTCAGGGTTACGTTACGACTGTAACACATACTCTCCATAATGCAAGATTGATTCCAGGTCATACTTCAGACCGAGAGTGTTCCCTTCTTTCTTCATAAAATTGTCCTCTTTCCCTGTAAATTAAAAAGCAGTCAATAAAACCAATGATGACCAACTGATTTGTTCATTACTTTACCACCTTTACCAGAACATGCATAATTTTAATTTCAATTAACTTTGAAACTAAGAAGTGATGGCATAACATTATGACCACCTTCCTAATATTGTGTTGGTCCCCCTTTTGCTGCCAAAACAGCCCTGACCCGTCGAGGTATGGACTCCACTAGACCCCTGAAGGTGTGCTGTGGTATCTGGAACCAAGATGTTAGCAGCAGATCCTTTAAGTCCTGCAAGTTGCGAGGTGGAGCCTCCATGGATCCGACTTGTTCGTTCAGCACATCCCACAAATGCTGAATTGGATTGAGATCTGGGGAATTTGGAGGCCAAGTCAACACCTCAAACTCGTTGTTGTGCTCCTCAAACCATTCCTGAACCATTTTTGCTTTGTGGCAGGGTGCATTATCCTGCTGAAAGAGGCCACAGCCACCAGGGAATACCGGTTCCATGAAAGGGTGTACATGGTCTGCAACAATGCTTAGGTAGGTGGTACGTGTCAAAGTAACATCCACATGGACGGCAGGACCCAAGGTTTCCCAGCAGAACATTGCCCAAAGAGTCACACTGCCTCCGCCGGCTTGCCTTCTACCCATAGTGCATCCTGGTGCTCCCCAGGTCAGTGACGCACACGCACCCACCCATCCACGTGATGTAAAAGAAAACGTGATTCATCAGACCAGGCCACCTTCTTCCACTGCTCCGTGGTCCAGTTCTGATGCTCACGTGACCACTGTTGGCACTTTCGGCAGTGGACAGGGGTCAGCATGGGCACCCTGACTGGTCTGTGGCTATGCAGCTCCATACACAACAAACTGTGATGCACTGTGTATTCTGAATTCTAACTTTTTGAGCAGTTTGAGCTACAGCAGCTCATCTGTTGGATCGGACCACACGGGCCAGGCTTCGCTCCCCACGTGCATCAATGAACCTTGGCCGCCCATGAACCTGGCGCCGGTTCACCACTGTTCCTTCCTTGGAGCACTTTTGACAGATACTGACCACTGCAGACCGGGAACACCCCACAAGAGCTGCAGTTTTGGAGATGCTCTGACCCAGTCGTCTAGCCATCACATGGCCCTTGTTCACTTGCTGCCTAATACTGTATATCCAACCCACTAACAGGTGCCACGATGAAGAGATTGTGTTATTCACTTCACCTGTCAGTTATGCCTGAGGGATGGATATATATACATATATATATATATATATATATACACACACACACACACACACACACACACACACACACACTATAGTACATAAGCAAAGCAAAAAAAAGGGAGGGGGAAAAAAAGAAACCATGAAGAATGCTAATGGAATTAAAGTAGTTTGGAGTAAAACTGTTCCTTTTTGATCCAAATTCCAACTTTCTTAAAAAAAGGCTACTGATAATCTAAAATTCCTATTAGAATATCAGTTTATCTAGTAGAATATCATTTTAGAGGATTCTACTTGGTACTTTGACCCCATCAGAATTCCATATAATGAAAGGAATTTCATTTAAAATCTTTCAGGATTTTTTGGATAGCAGTGAAATGCTAAATGAAAGTAATATTATGCATACCAGAAATGATGTTCTCATAAACTATAGTGATATGATCACCACGGTCGAAGCGGGAATGCTCATGGTATAAGCCGAGGGCATGAAGGATCTCGTGGCAGATGTTCCCAACCTTACAGAGCGGCCCAATCAGAACTGGCTGCTCACCCCCCATACAGCCGACGTAAGACGCACACCTTTAGGAAACAGCAAACTAGCCATTTATTTGCATCAGATTACATGGTAAGTGACAGCGCTAGATGGAAAAATCTAGTGCTGAAACATACAGGGAAAGTGTCCTGACAAAGACAATGAGTAAATGTCCCTATAAATGCTGGCGTATTTTTTTTTTTTTTTTTTTTTTTTTTGTGAAACTAAAATCTGAGACTCACCCATTGCTGAGCTCAAAGTGCAAGTAGTCATTTTCATTAGTATGTGGAAGGAACTGGATGCAGGTCTTCTCAGAGATCATATTTAAGGCTTTAAGAATGTCTTCAGTCCGGTCCTCTGAAGGATGAACCACAAACATACAGAAACTAAACATTATTCCTACATATAAACTTCAAAAGGAAAAGAAGTGTCCTCCAAATTTCAACTGCTTTTTGTAGCAAATTTCTTATCATGTAAATATTTGTATAAACAAAAACCTAACAGTGAAATATCCAATTTAAAACTTTATAAACTAAAATAACTGCTTCCGGCAGACGGCCGTACACATGTCGAATTGCACCAAAAGAGTAACCCATGACCTGATGTATGACGTAGGATGTAGGAGTAGCACAAGCTTTGACGCCTCTCGTGGTTCAAACAAATAGGGCTGGGCAACAAACTCAAGCTCTTCTTCTCCTATATTGAAATCTGATTTATCTTTTTAAAAATTCTCATTTTGGACTTCTAATTCATAGCCGGTGTTTTGTTTTTCTTCAAAATCTCGCCCCCCATTCACTACCATTATAAAGCTTGGAAGATCCAGGATTATTATTATTTTATTTATTTATTTATTTATTAAATATAACTCAGATTGTGTTCATCTGAAAGAAGATAGTCAAACACCTAGGATGGTTTGAGGGTGAGTAAATCATGGGATCACTTTTTTGGGGGTGGTAAACAATCCCTTTAATTGTCTACCACCTGTAAGCCGTTAGTATCTTGAGGACTTTTCTACAGGTGCATGTGCAATAATGGTTTATGAAGAAGCTTGAAAAACATTGTTTAAACACTTTCCATTAAAGATCTGTAAAGCTTATTTGGATTTTATAAAATTATCTTTAAAATACAGTATCTTGAAAAAAGGGACCCTTCTTTTTGCGGAGTTTAGATCTAATCATTGAAATTATACTACCAGTGGATATGAAGGTATAATATTTTGCAAAAAACATACCACCAAACATAAAGAAAACTCACCAAGAACAAAATCAATTTCATAAGGGACTGATAAGTGTCCATCCACCCCGGCCCACAGTTGCTTCACTGCGTTCCTGTCACTCTAAAGAAAAGAGAGTCTGAACAGTGTCGTCAGGACAGGGGTGTTTTACACAAACATCAGGTCAGGGCAGGTTGTCACGTGTGTTTTAAGGCAAGACACAACAGGTAACTAATAGATATCACTATACAACACCCCTGTTGATTTATCGCAGTACATTAAGAGAATTGTTTTTGTATTAATAAATATGCAAATGAGCACTAAGAACTAACTCACATACATTTTCAGAATAGAAACCTGAGCATTGGAGCCAGGTTCAAAATTCAGATTTAGATAGAGTTAAAGGTTTTTACAGAGGTTTTTTTTTTTTTTTTTTTTTGGAGATCTCCCATCACTCCATAATTCAGAAAATATGGTCCACAGCCTAAAAAACATTTTTCACCATTCATAAAGGTTTTATACTGGAATAAAACAAGTTTGGTGTACATGCTGCTGAAGTGGAGATTTCTGGCTCAGTGCATGAGAAAAAAAACAACAGCCTTTAAAGATATCTTTATGCAATCTACAGATGCAAATAGATAAAGTGCAATGAACACTTTAATGTGTATTATGCATGCTTTCTTTCCACTAGTCTGAATCTGAAAGAATGCTATCAGGCAAAATAGGAAGGGAAGGTTTACCTGTAGTGTGTTGCCTTAAATGACTACTAGTCCTAGTGTCCTGTATATAGAGAACAATATTGTGAATATAAAAGCTATAGTTTGGGCTTACAGGTAGTATGAGATCCCCCTCCTGTACAGCGTAGTCTCCCTCAAAATCTGTTGAAGACATTGACATATATATATATATATATATATATATATCAGGACTAAAAGTTCTTATGGGTCATGCATATGTCTTACCCAACGCTGTTTCACTTGATCTTCTCAGATGAGGCCGTCCACTCTTCAACGAGATATGTCCTGTGGATAAAATATATTATGTCATATACATTTTTAGTTCAAGCTTTTATTTTTTTTTAAATAAAAACGTTTTACCTTCATCATACTGTATATCAGAGACCTTCAGTGTATCTACAGGACCTCCCTGCACTTATAAACACAGAAACAGCTTTATATCAACCTATATGCTATAAACATGATCGTAAATTTAATATATAATGCATTCCTTAAGAACTTATGAAAGATTTATGTGATTGGTGAAATTAACATACCTTCACAAAAACACACAACCAGCAAAACGAACCACATCATTTAAAAAAAAAAAAAAGCGCTAACTTGTGGACAGAGAGAAATATTATATGAAACGATGAGGCAAAAGTGTCTTTTCAAACACGTCCTGGATTTGCTAATTATTTGACCACCTGAGGCTCTTGATTGACAGTTAATTCAATGAACTTCGGTGACGCCCGTTCACTCTGGCGGAACCAATAACGCTCACGTTGTCGTTTCATTCCGGATGCCTTTATTAGTGGGACACAGTAATAATATACACGTGAGCGATGTTTTGTTGTTGACAGCTGATATCTGAAAATCATTTTTTGCGGTGAGCATGTACAATTAATTTATTAGTTTTATTTATTTTTTGTTACAAGAGATCGACATATAACGTTACATGTATTTACACCACCTATGGGTGTTTTATAATGCTTTATCTGCCGGAATATGCAGGGTTATTTTACTGTAACTAGTTTCCTTGATTATGATTATTCGTTATGTTATTCACGCTATTCTGTGAGGCATCTGCGTCTGAAATGTCCCAATCTATATCGACATGTACAATTTAACCATGGTAACAATAGTTTCTGATCAAGTACCATAGTAATTAGTTATTGTTAGTGTAAAATCATAATAGATTCGTTTAAGATTTAATTATCCTTATGTTATTATAACTTATGTTATGACTGAATATTTACTGTTTAAACCATGGAATTTCAAAGCACTTTCATGGTAAATAAAATGATATTGCAAAGGCATTTTTATAGTACCAAGGTGCATTTTGAAATTTTTTGTTAGTGTAGTGAGTGTTTTATTTTGGCAGAAACTATGGTTTCTGGTAATAGTATGGTAATAGTAGTAAAAGTTTGTCTTCTTTAGCCCTTGTGTGCTTAAAATCCTTTACCTCATTTGGTGTTCCTGGTCAAAAATGACCGGCCTTTTAAATTCCTTTTTTTTTTCCCTTTCCTCATTATGCTATATTATCACCAAAGTTAAACATTCCATTCAATATTTTTTTTGTTTTCTTTTAATTAACACCGGTTTTGTATTTCCTTTTTTAACTAATTGATGTAGGTCTCATTGATCTGAGCTTATGCACCTCAATTTTGAAGCTTATTCATTTGGTAATATGACAAAAAGTATTTTTTTTTCCTAGGCTAGTCATTTTTGACTGGGAACACCACAAGGGTAAGAATGTTTTAAAAAAAAATGAAGTTGTTATACTCTGCGTGAGCAAGTAAGTTTTAGTCCAATTCAGTAACATTCGCTAGCATTTTGGGGAAAAGAAAATCCTGTCAGGGTCAAAATGGCCAGAACACAATGTGAGGGTTAGTAATCATAAACCTGTTCTCTTATTCTAACAGAACTCAAAATGACGAGGTGGGCCCGAGCGAACAACGTCCATAAAAACAAAGCAGCAGATGCCACACCATGGAAGCAGCTGAAGGCGAATGGGAATGCTGGCGAATCCGGAACAAGCCGCGGTGACCGACACATCCAGCGGGGCGTAAAGAAACCCAACCCGAAAAAGGAGAAACGAGAGCATGACAGTGACGACGTGAATGGATTTATGGAGTATTTAAAGCAGACCGGTCAGACGCTACAGAAAAAGAGGCCTGCGGACCGGGACCTGAGAGAAGAAGTGGCAACGGCACTGAAGAAAGACCAACGACGAGAGAACAGACGGATAAAGAGGCAAAACGTTAAAAAGAATAATATGGTAAGGATTTGAATGCATGTAATATGATTGTAGATGAGTCTTTATATAAAATAACCACATACAGTCAACTCCAGAGTTATTGGCACCCTTGTTAAATATGATCAAAGGGGGTTTTGGGAGAAAATGTTTTAGACTAGTTCACGTTGGCCACAATTATTGGCACCCAATTGTTGTAACGTACTTTTCCCAAGATAACAGCTCTGAGTCGTCTTCTGTAATGCCTGATAAGTTTGGAGAACACCTGACAAGAGATCAGAGACCATTCCTTCATACAGAATCTCTCCAGATCCTTCAGATGCTTCTTCTCTTCAGTTCACTCCACTCATCTTCTATAAGGTTCAGGTCAGGGGACTGGGACGGCCATGGCAGAAGCTTCATTTTGTGCTCAGTGACACATTTTTATGTTTGTTTTGGATCATTGTCCTGATGGAAGATCCAACCACGGCCCATTATAAGATTTCAGTCAGGTTTTGATTTTTATCTGTTAGTATTTGATAGAATCCATGATGCCATGTATCTGAACAAGATGTCCAGGACCTCCAGCAAAACAAATTGGCCCACAACATTAAAGATCCGGCAGTATATTTAACCGTGGGCATGGGATACTTTCTATCCATGTGTGCACCAAACCCATCTGGTGGGGGTGTGGGGGGTTTGTGGGTTTTTTTTAATATATTTTTTTAAAATGAATGAACAATGCAGATTTATTTTCACAGCTGCATTTGCTTATTTATAAAGGGTGCCAATAATTCTAGAGTTGACCATGTATGAAAGCTTGTTTCCACAAAGGAAAAAAAAAAAAAAGGTAATTGGGACTTTTATCTCACAATTATGAGTTTATATCTAAGGAGCCCCACACATGACATACGGACAAGTGTGTGTGTGTGTGTGTATATATATATATATATATATATATATATATATATATATATATATATATATATATATATATATATAATATATCGTGGCCACAAATTAAGAATTCGCTCTCGTTTTACTAATTTGTTTCCTTAAGAATTAAGAATTTGCTCCATGACTTAAGGATTCCTTCCCTCTATTTAGTAAATCGTGGCCAGCCATGTTGTACTAATTCGTTCCCTCAAACAAGGGAATTAATTATTGCAACGTGGCCACGAATTGGTAAAATAAGGGAATGAATGATGTCGTGAGCACGATTGACTTAAAACGAGGGAACCAATTGGTAAAATGCTGACGAATTAGTAAGTTGTAGGAACGAATTGAACTAAACTTGGAATTTAAAGAAGAAATGTCACAATTCATTTTTTTTTTTCTTCAAAAAAAAATTTGCTATTTTTTGTGTGTGGCACAAACAAAAACAAAAAACAGAATTGTGAGGCATACATGTAGAATTCTATGGAAAAAATTGTCAGATTTGCAAGATAAAATGTCATAATTACCTCTTTATTCTGTGGCAGAAACAAACTTTCATACATTATGCTCACTTTTTCAATCTAGATTTGCTTCAACTGCAGGAAGCCTGGTCACGGGCTCGCCGACTGTCCAGAAGCGGATAACGATGAAGAGATGGGCCGCGGTATTTGTTATCGCTGTGGTTCCACTGAACATGAGATCCAGAGATGTCGCGCTAAAGTGGATCCTGCCATGGGTATGAGTTGGATGAGATGTCTGGACACCTAAAATGTACCTGCAATGATTTGTCATATTAATGTTGCTGTTTTCTAGGTAACTACCCATACGCCAAGTGTTTTATCTGCGGTCAGACTGGTCATCTGTCCAAAGCCTGTCCTGACAACCCAAAAGGACTGTATGCTGCAGGTCAGTGATTTACCTGGTTAACTCTATAAAGCCTAACATATCATATTTGATATGCACACTTAAAAGTTTGCTGAAAAAAAAAAAAACTGTTGTACACAATCTTCTGTCCTCTGATTGATAGATTACACTTTTTTTTTTTTCTTTTTTTTTTTTTTCCCCCTCCCCCCCTCTCTTAGCAAAGTAAAATGCCTTTTTAGTATAATTGTAAAAAAAAGTCCACCTTCAGGTCATAATAGCATGTATTTTTGCTGTGAATTTTTTTTTTTTTTAATATAAAGTAAACTTAATAACTTGGTAATATTTCAAGATGAACACTTACTGGGCTGAAGCAACTTAAGTTTACTTTTTATTTTTTATTTTTTTTTTTAGAAAAACATGTTGAGAGAGTTTCAAATATCAGGCTTTTGATGAATGTTTATTTATTCATCTGTCAATCATAATTGTAGTTTTTATTATGGGGAAACAATGCAGAGTTTGATCATAAAACTAAGCATTTAAATATAATTTTATTAAGACATCTTATTGGGAGATAGAGTGGCAACTGATATTTATATGCATTTTATGTAAGTAGTCTGTTATACTGTTATAAAGATCTGACATTACAAACTTTCAGAATTTCATCTTACTTTTTGGTCATGAATAACATCTGCACCAAATTGCATATTTTTGCTCAATAAAGACCTTTTGAATAATTTTTTTTTTGTGTTAATTTTCTTGATTTTGAGCACCATATTCTCCTATATCATATGTGCTATAAAATCTGATATCAAATATGATACACAAAAAACACACACACGCAAACTTTTAATATTTGGAGTAAAGCTTCAATAATCTGTTCCATTTTCAAAAGATTATATTATTTATTTCATGTGTCAGGATTAAGCTTTAAATATCTATGAATGCTAACAGTGTTTTGTTCCTGTAGGCGGTTGCTGTCGTGTTTGTGGCTCAGTGGAACACTTCCAGAAGGATTGTCCTGAACACCAGAGCTCAAGTGAGTTGCAATGTGACCACATCCACTGGAATATTTGTATCAATGAAAACCTACATTAAGCTCAAACTTCTTTTTTTGCAGCCAATTCCATCACTCTTGGCCGGCTGTCCAATAGAATTAGCGCTGATCACGAGGATGTACATGTGCCTGTGAAGAAAGTGCAATCCAAAAAAGACAAGGTGGTGGTGTTCTGATCTGGGAATTGGACCATTTAACCAATCATTTCTGCAGTCGCAGGGTCTTCACCAATGAATCATTGTCTGCCATGGATGTTTTTAAACCCAAAAGTGACTCTTCCTGTTCTGAGACAATTAACTTGCTGTTAAAGATTTCTTGTGGTGAAATGGCCCAAGACTTGTGGACATCATATGTGCCTGATTTAAAGGAATAATTCACCCCAAAATGAAAATTATCCCATAATTTACTTACCCTCAAGCCATCCTAGGTGTAAATGACTTTTCTTTCAGCCGAACACAGTCAGAGTTATATTAAAAAATATCCTGGCTCTTATAATGGCAATATCTGCGCTTTGTAATGGCATTGAATACTTTTTTTTTTTTTTTTTTTTTTTGGAAGCTCTGAAAAGCGCAAGTGTAATCCATACGACTCCAGTGGGTTAATAAATGCTTTCTGAAATGAAGCGTTGCGATTTTTAAGAAAAATATCCATATTTAAAACGTTATAAACTATAATCACTGGCTTCTGGCAACGGCCTTACACACATTCACGAGAGTTAAGTGGTTTTTGTAAAAGATGTCCTTTTTTTTTTTTTTTTTTTTAACCCAAGTTTACAGTTTCTAAAGTTTTAAATTCATGAAGATTTCGATTCAATGCCATTACAAAGCTGGGAAGAGCCGGGATATTATTTAATATAACTCCGACTGTGTTCGGCTTAAAGAAGAAAGTCATACACACCTTAGATAACTTGAGTGACTAAATTATGGGACAATTTTAATTTTTGGGTGAACTATTCCTTTAATTATTACGAATAATTATGGATAGTGTGTTTTCATTGTTCAAGAAAGATTGAGAGAATTTGAATATGAAAAACAGCATTTATTTACAAGACACTGTACAAATATACTCTATAAAAGAGAGATATTAAGTGTTTTTTCTGTGTTGGTATATTAAATTTGTAAGAACAATTTTATGCTTTGGTTTTCTACCAAAACTTTTGCATTCCCCCAAGAAACGTTGTGTTTGCTCACAAAACCACACCACAGCTATAACAATAACAACACAGAGAAACGATATTATTGGAATCACTTTCAGAAAGATTTTTCCCAGCTGATAAATAACATGAAATGAACAAAAATGAAAATTCTGTCATTACTCAACCTCATGTCATTCCAAACCCATAAGACTTTCATTTATCTTCAGAACACAAATGAAGATTATTTTTTTTAATTTTTAAAAAAAAAATGAAATCTGAGAGCTTTCTGTTCCATTGACAGCTATGCAACTACCACTTTCAAGCCCCAGAAAGGTAGTAAAGACATCATTAAAGTACTCCATGTGACTCCAGTGGTTTAATCTCAATTTTTGTTTTGTTTGTGCAATAAAAATTAAATGTATAATTTACTTCATGATATTAATCTCTAACGTATTCACAAGATCACCATGAAATGTGTTGTGTTGACGTGAGAGCAAGATGATGCGTGAACACCCGTTTGAGATTAATATTTTGCTTTGATTGTATTGTAATATGTTTATATGTATTGTGCTGATGTGTTTGTGTTGCTGATGTGTTTGTGTTACATACTGTGAAGATGAATTTCCTCTTGGAGGACAAAATATCTAAAGTGGAAAGCACTCAATTTAATAAAATTGAGGTTAAACCACTGGAGTTACATGGATTACTTCTATGAAGTCTTCACTACCTTTCTGGGTCTTAAAATATTGGTAGTTGCAAAGCTGTCAATGGAGAGACAAAGTTCTCAGATTTCATTAAAAAAAAAAAATTAATTTGTGTTCCTAAGATGAACAAAAATCTGAAGGGTTTAGAATGACATGAGTGTGAGTAATTAATGACAAAACTTTAATTTTTTTTTTTTTAATTTTTCATTTAATCATGCAGTCTTTATCATAACCTTTATCCATTATCCTATAACCACAATGTTGCGCATCAGAACACTGTGGTAAGCACATCTCTCTCCAGAAAAGAAATGCAGGACATTGCCGTCTCTTCCATAGATTTGGACCAGCCCGCTAAGTTTCCCTCCACATAGGGCAGCACTCCAGAGGTCACCTGGTTGTAGTATGACACCTAGAAGAGCAGCCAGAAATGTTCAGATTCACCAGGAAAGTGTTTAATTGTTTATATTGAGTTTTTAGATGTTATAGTTGGTACCTTGCAGGTTGAATAACCTATTTCGTGAACGAGGAATCCTGCACATTTAGCTTCGCTCCGAATGGAGTTTTCCTCAGGTGGAACTGTTGCCACGGTGACGGAGCGGAGCGCTATGACATAAGGGTCTCTGTGAGGATAAAAATACAGTTTGAGCTTCACATTAAAGATATGTTCATCCAAAAAAAAAGTCATGTTAGCAGTGGAATCATACCCATTTTTGCAGGGTTGTCTTTTAGACAACAGGAACACGAAATCCCGACTTTTGCCTCCATTAACTGTGGCGCATTTAATGTGATAAATGGTTTCCTCCTCATCTGCTTTCTCCACCTCTTCACAGCTCCTGGAGGAAAAACAGAAGTATGCAGATGATGAGAAACACAATTTTATATGTGAATGCAAAACTTTTAACACAATAAATTTAAGATCGAGGGATACAGATCGCCTACAGATAGTTTTTGTCCCACTGTGGCCGTAACCGCAGGTCGGAGAGCAACGAGAAAGCAGTAAAAGCTGTCGTTTTGACCTCCATCTCAACTTTTAAACACAGCATATCTGCTTCCTCGTGCACGTAAACTCCTACCTGCAAAAACACGCAAAGTTATTTAAGCACTTTATATACTTTCTAGGCATATTTAGGTGCATCAAAATAAAAGAAACATAATGATGACCTTATCGTTGATGTTACTGGCCTCCCAGCCCCGTTTTCCAGCTAAGACTGTGAGAGCTGCCACGTTGTTATACCCCAAATACACCTGCAGAGGGCAGAAGTGTTATGGGATGTTACAGAAGGTTTGTCCTGATTAAAGGGATAGTTCACCCAAAAATGAAAATAATCCCAAACTTTACTCACCCTCAAGCCATCCTAGGTGTATATGACTATCTTCTTTAAGCCGAACACAATCAGAGTTATATCCTGGCTCTTCCAAGCTTTATAATGGTAGTGAATGGGGCTCAAGATTTTAAAGCCCAAAAAAGCACATCCACCCATCATAAAAGTAATCCATACAGATTCAGAAGACTTAAAGGATTAGTTCACTTTCAAATAAAATGTTTTCCGATAATTTACTCACCCCCATGTCATCCAAGATGTTCATGTCTTTCTTTCTTCAGTTTTTGATGACAACATACCAGGATTATTCTCCTTATAATGGACTTCAATAGCCTCCAAACGGTTGAAGGTCAAACTTATAGTTTCAGTGCAGCTTCAAACGATACCAGATGAGGAATAAAGGTCTTACCTAGCGAAACGATCGGTCATTTTTGAAAAAAATTGAAATGTATATGCTTTATATAAACAAATGATCAAACCCTTATTCCTCGTCTGGTATCGTTTAAAGCCCTTTGAAGCTGCACTGAAACTATAAGTTTGACCTTCAACTGTTTGGAGGCCATTGAAGTCCATTATAAGGAGAATAATTATGGAATGTTTTCATCAAAAACTGAAGAAAGAAAGACATGAACATCTTGGATGACATGGGGGTGAGTAAATTATCAGGAAAATTTTATTTGAAAAAGTGAACTAATCCTTTAATAAAAGGGGATGGGCTTTTGTAAGAAAAATATCCATATTTAAAACGTTATAAACTGTAATAACTGGCATCCGGCGGTACGCAAATGATTGTCATACTTTCTGAAGAGTGATAGTCATATATATAAATCATGTGATCATTTTCATTTTTGGGTGAACTAACCCTTTAAGGAGTATGTTTGGAATTAGCATTATGTCGTTTGCAGTATGCACACTGTTAAAGGAGCTTTTCTTACATACAACAGTGCGAAGAACTAGAACACATGGGCTGCGTCCGAAATCGCATACTCTCTGAGTAGGTACTTCTTTTGAATAAGTGATTACTTTGGGACCACTAAAAAAGTATGTTATATGTAGTATGAATATCATCTGGACATACTACATCCATCATGTTGTCACTGTCACATGACCTACCAATGTCTGTTGCGTCGCTTCACTAACATTCATGAATCCTCTCCCATGGCCTCATGGGATAGTAAAGTATCCATCAGATGCACAATTGAAAGTAAGTCATCAGGTGTTTTTTTCACCTACTCTTTTACAAGTGCTGTGAATTTGGATATACTACTCTTTTCATTTGTAGGGAAGTATGCGATTTTTGGTGCAGCCATTGTGTGGAAAACAGTATCCCACAATGCAATGCACTAAACGTGTCCCTTCATTTCATGTGACTAATTAACTGGAAATTGTATCAATCATGATTTTTAGTATTTTTCTTGACCTATTTATTTGATCAGATTTCCAAAAGTGACATTTTTTTCACAAAAGTGACCACTAAATTCAACTTGTATATATAACTTACCTACAGTACCTACCTACCTGATTACTTCTGTCCCAAGGCACGGAAATTGGTCCCTTATCTCTTGAGTACAGAATGTGTTTTCTGGGAAAAATAAATTTGGTATGTTTCCTAAACAATTTCGTATGTGTCAAAAAAATAAATAAATAAAATGATGTACAAAAGGTACCTAGCCATGCGAATTCTCTTCCTGACAATAGCACCAAGAAATCGTCTTTCTCCATCCTGAAAAGATTAAATGATATGATTTAAGTGGCTTTAGTGAGGGTCAGAGCTATTATATCTATATATATATATATATATATATATATATATTAATATTAAGTGTGCTATCATGTTGTTGAATGTGTAGATAACTCACAAGAGTTGTGTAGGTGACGTCAGGAAAAGTCTGTTGCTCACCATCACGTCCTGGGATGTAATAAATCATGGAGGCGCTGTTGATGTGTCTTGGTGTCCCCTCATTCCACTCCTCACAGTTAAATGCCTCCACCCGAACACCCACCTCCACACTGATGCGCAGAATACGAGAACAATGTATCAAAATATACCTCAGTTTATTATATATCACTCTGTTATTCTTCATTTAGGGGGTCACACTTGTGTTGTTCGCAGTCAAAAGTGGTCCGAACACCTGAAAATGCAGCTTTTTTATTTTCTATGTATTGACAGTTTAATGCGTTAAAAAAGAAGGTCATTTTGTTCAGGATTGCCCTTCTATAGCAGTCAGGTTTATGTAGCTACTGTACCTGGTCTGAAAGGCATTATTGACCATGGCTTTGAACACCAGTCTGTCGCCCACACTGGATGGACCTCGGAAGCGGAACATGTCCACAGCTCCGAGAGAAGGATAGTAGCCACACAAACGACTAGAAAAACAAAACACATATACAAGATGAAAAACACATACATTAGTCCCAGTAAAGAACTACACTACCCATAATCCCAAGGAGAGATGTTGCTTTTACCACAGCAAGGTAAAATCAGAAATGCTCTGCAGCAGGGTCCGCCCACTCCCATGAAGCATTGTGAATGATGTCAGAGTTTGGTTCATGGTTTAGAATAATTAATACGAGACATTTTTCAAAAAAATCGAAACTGTTGCACTATGATAGCACCTAGCATAAATGCGCAAGCATACCTGGCTGCAACTGTAGCCACATTCTCCATCCAGGCCATGATCTGTCCTCCAAACGTGTTTCCATGGTGATTGGCGTGTGGCGGCAGGACCAGCTCGATGCTCTCAACCCGTGTGAGCTCGGTCGACACCACGGGTGCCTTGGGTTTCCTGCTGCACAGTCCTGAAATGCCAACAGATTTTGATCAACAGCAGCAACTTTTTGGATGGACGTGCACATTGACTTGTGACTGGAACTTTTGATCCCATTGCCAAGTTCTGGTTGTAGCGGATCTAGTTGAGTCTCATATCTGTCCTCTGGCTGACTCTGTCGAGGGATTCCTTCCACTGGAGACTGAGTGCGTTTGGGAGGTGATATTTTAATATGAAATGTTGCACCGGTTGTTCTTTTATAATTTATTACCACACAACCTATGAAGTTTGTTTCCACGACACATGGTGAAGTTATTAGAGTACAATCCCCTGAAGTAACCTAATGGTGTGACATAATAGCTCATAGGCTACATGAGAGTAAAAGTAATCCATATGACTCCAGTGGCTTAATAAATGCCTTCTGAAGTGAAGCGATGGGTTTTTGTAAGAAAAATATCCATATTTATTTAAAACTTCATAAACTATAATCACTGGCTTCCGGCAACGCACATTCACGAGAGAGTCGAGGTCAGGCGGTAGGGTGACCTCTGACCCGACATATGACGTATGACATTCATGTGGTTTGGCATTTTTCTTTAAAACTTGTCGTTTTAAGCTGCGTCTCATTTCAAAGGCTGCGTCCTCTGGTGATCGCATTTGAAGGCTGCGTAATATTACAGTATATTACACCTCACAATGAATAACAGTCAATTTTATTATTATTACTTTTCCTAAATAAGACATTTTCCTAAATGCAGTCTACAACCTGCAGTGCAGTGAGAAATCGGGTCTCCTTTAGGACCCCAAGCGATCCCATTGGTTCAAATTGCTTTTAATAGGTACTCTCTTTAGCACCTGATTACAGTTCCTACAAAATCATGTTATGATAAATACTGTTTGAACTACATTATAATGACCGTTCATGTCTGTATTAGTTAGCTTATATACTAGCATACCATACGGATAAGCGATTAGCCTGATAGCTTGGTTTATACACACACTTGCACTTACTTGCACCTACATATATTCTCACTCACCTTTAATGTAATTGTGTTTTTTTAATTATTAATTAACAGTTAATCAAGTGTAAGAAATTACATTCAATTGGTTTTATTATGCACTAATGTGTTTTTGTATTGATTATATAGTAAGTTATGCATATTTTAAATGAACTTCGAGGGAGGACCTGATTTGTCATGACACCGGAATTTTGTTTTGCTTTATCCTCTGTGCTTTCGTGTTCGTCTCTGTTTTCACCTAAGCTTACACTACGCCTACATCCTACGGATTACTTTTATGATGGATGGATGTGCTTCAAAAATGCCGTTACAACACTGGGAAGAGCCAGGATATTTTTTAATATAACACCGATTGTGTTCGTCTGAAGGAAGAAAGTCATATATCCCTAGGATGGCTTGAGGGTGAGTAAATCATGGCATGATTTTCATTCTTGGGTGATCTATCCCTTCAAGTAAAGCACTAACCCTTGTCTTGAAGGTTGTAATAGTCCTTCATGAGGTTCTTGAAGGCCTCTTCATTGTAGAGACGGAGCCGTCGTCTCTCTGAAGCTAGTGAATGTTCCAGCATTTCCTCTATGGAGCCCTGAACATCCAAGGGTCTCAGAGACACCTGAAGAATCATGAATGAATATTTAGGAATAATTATATTTTAAATATATCAAAAAATCAAAGCTTGAGAGAAAATGTTTGTTTCATGTAATATGACTTTTTGGAGCCGATCAAATGTTCCGGTCTTGGGTTATTTGTGATCATGTGTCGCTGTTCTCTCTAGATGTCACATTAATATTTAGCTATTTGAGAATTCCCACGAAGATGTTATTTTACTAGTATACAGCGGCAAAATTGGCTGGGTTTTGATGAAAAATTTCAAATTAAAAGTAATAAATCAAATGCAACGTTAAGGTTTTTACTTGGTATTTTAAAGCAATATCCTATATATTAAATTTAGTGTCTGCAGCTACAAAAACTGTCAATATTCATATTAAATGAAAATATTTAAGAATCTTCTTAAACCATAAGTATGATTTAATTCTTTGTAATCCATACCGATGCTAAAAATGTCAAATTTTACAACTGTAATCCATGTTTGTTGTTTTTTCTTTATCATTAGTTTTTTTTTACTTTAGTTAAGCTAATTAAGTATTTACTTAATCAAATGTGAAGCATTTACAATAAAACACACATAGTGAGCTTAAAGGTGTCCAAAAAATGTCATTTTGAATGACATGAATTTGTTTATAACAAAAACTACAGTACTATTATTCAAAAGTATGTTTTTTTTTTTGCTCACCGTGGCAGAATTTATTTGATCAAACATACAGTAAAACTACGGAGCCCCGCACATGACATGCAAGAGAAAAAAATTAAATCGTGCGCACGTTTTAGTAAATCGAGGGAACGAATTAGTAAATCGTGCGCACG
Source organism: Elopichthys bambusa (assembly GCA_037101425.1). Classification (NCBI taxonomy): domain Eukaryota; kingdom Metazoa; phylum Chordata; class Actinopteri; order Cypriniformes; family Xenocyprididae; genus Elopichthys; species Elopichthys bambusa. The sequence continues at coordinate 42,350,457 of CM074433.1, forward strand.
CTGCTATTTTTTTCAGCATGTCATGTGCGGGGCTGCAATGTTGTAAAATATTATTACAATTAATAATAACTGTTTTTTATTATATATATTTTAAAATGTAATTTATTCCTGTGATCAAAGCTGAATTTTCAGCATCATTACTCCAAACTTCAGTGTCACATGATCCTTCAGAAATCATTCTAATATTCTGATTTGCTGCTCAAGAAACATTTCTTCATATTATCACTGTTCAAAATGGTTGTGCTGCTTAATATTTTAGTGGAAACCGTTTTTTCAGGGTTTTTTTTTTTTTTTTGATGAATATAAAGTTAAAAAGAACAGCATTTAATTGAAATATTTTTAAATAATATTATTAATTGCTGTCACTTTTGATTAATTTAATGTGTCCTTTCCTTGCTGTATAAAAGTATTTAAAAAAAAAAAAAACTTACTCACTTTTGATCGGTGGAATACTTAGATTTGAGTGTGCTTAATAGGGTACTTTGCCCTAAATTCTAGGGTGCATTCTTCAGAGCAGTTTCCTCACCTTTTGTGTTCCTGTCGGTTTGGCGACGAATGTGGAGAAGGCCACGCAAACCCTCTTCGTCAGCCCGCTGAGCACCTCCTGTACTGTTACATAGATGCCCACCTGACAAAACAGTGGCCTGATCAGACACTGGGATGCATTATAGTTATTCCGTTAATATTTAATACTGTAAATGCGTTTCGTCTGGTTTTACCTCCATACTCGTGTTGAAAGCCCTGTTAACTCTGGCTTTTATATTGATAACCTGCCCAACCCTGAAATATAGATAGATATGATATGATAAGAAATAAATTTACCACATGAGATACTCCTGGAACAAAATTTGCTAACTCTAAACATGACCTAAAAAGGCCTGTTCACATCAAGGACGATAATAATGATAATGATAACGATAAAGATATAGTTATAAAAATCATTCTGAATATAAAAGAAAAGCAGAGTCTACACCACAACTATAACGATAATGGTACAGATAAACAATATCGTTGGAATCACTTTCAGAACGATTCTTTTCCAGCTGATGGACGATAAAAACACTGACAGCCAATCAGAATCCATCCTGCTTTAACGAGCACGAGCATTTAAAGCGGCAGACGACAAACCTGCAGTGTGCTTATAATAAACAGAAGGATATCGTGCGTTGGTGTGTGGATGCTAATATAGTTATCGTTATCGTTATCGTTAATTTATGATTATCGTTATCGTTCTTGATGTGAACAGGCCTTAAACCTATCTCTAAAATCTGATTGATGTTATTTCATGACTAACAAGGATAGATAAGTCTCGTGATGAAGGACACATAGTACCTTACGGTCTCTTCAAACTGGATATCATCCATGGAAGCCGTTACACACGCCATTCCTGCATGTCTTTCAGCTTAAAGGAAGAGACGAAGAAAGAAGACAGAGAGATTTATAACACGGACCACTATATGAACCCTCAAAGATGGTACACACGTTGTTCTTACATTGTTCAACTTTGCATGTCATGGGTATTTATATTTCATGTGTGCAGAACTGGAGCAAAAACAGGAAGGAGATGAAGAGGACATGCGTAAATTATTAATGTGTGTCTTCCTCGAGCCTTCTTTTCTTCCATCGGTGGCAGAAACAAACGGATTCATGCAAGATTTGAGGGTGAAAGGTGTATGGATGCTAGTTACCTTCCTTGTTCATAGTCCAAAGATGATAGCTTATCTCAACCTACTCTGATGGCTTGATAACACACAAGGTTGTTTTGGAAAAAGGGCCAGTAGAATAAACGTATATAATTTTTCAATATTATACTCTAAAAAAAAAAAAAAAGTTATCTTTAATGTCACTATTGATTCCTGTAATGTTTAATCCGATAATTTGTATTGTAGCCCTATAAAGCGCTATCTATAAAATGGTGAATCATATAATGTATTTTTAATATTTCACAATTTAGAATTAGGATAATAGGATAAAAAAACAGAATTCCAGTCAAAGAGATAAATCTGAATTTTACTATATGATTCTATGAAGGCTTATATTTTTAATTGAACTGATGTCATAATAGCAACAAACTGTACATTCAGACTGAATGATTCCACTCAGTTGGTCTACAGGTTATGAAGATGCTTGAAATATTAACAGAATTATAAAAATTATTAAATTAATTAAAACACCACAAGCAACATGCTATTAGTGGTCTTCTATTCAAGTTCAGAAATGGGAATGGTCTGATTTTGTTATTTCAAAATAGTCAATTTGAAATAAATCTCACAAATGTTAATGTCGAAATGAAAAGTCACGATATATAAGAGCATGACCATTCAGTGAATGTGTGTAAAGGAATCAAACAAGCAACCTTCTGCATGATTACAAACCCTGAACTCCTCTACAGTCCCACTCACCTGCCAGACAGGCGATAGTGTCTATCCACTTCAGCAGCTGTCCTGCACCCAGTTCTCCCTGGTGGTTGGCATGGCAGGGCAGGACGGACTGGCACATCTGAACTGCTACCGGGCCAGACCCATTCCTCCGTCCTTTCTCATGGGATCCGTCCGTATCTAACACTCTTTTTGACCAGTTCTGATCCATGAAGCCTTGTTCGAAGATGCGAAGTGTTGAAATGACAGGAGGTCAGTCTGTTCCTGGGCTCTTATCAAGGCAGTTGCCAGGTGACCTCAACTCTTGCCAACTTGGACGTTCTGTGGGACCATGTGATGTAGACCAAATTGCCGAGCTGAATACCTGAGCTACTACAAGCTGCAGGACACCATGTCTCTGCACAACAATCACTCCTGTGCTGCAGTCGCTTTTATGACACATGAATTGTGATGTAATCACCATGTGTGTGTTTTATTAACTTGTCAAGAGCCATAAAGCTGCTGAGTGTGGACTGGTTTAATATACTGTACGATGGCAGAATTGAGTTCTGTTGCACCAAAACAGCAAGAAAGACACCAAGAACAAAAAATATAACGCATGATAACCAGTGTTGGGGGGTAACGCATTTAAAGTTACGTAACTTGAGTTATGTAATCAGATTACTTTTTCAAGTAACTAGTGAAGTAACACATTACTTTTTCAATTTGCAACAAAAGGCTTTACAACAAAAAGTTACTTTGTTTTTTACATTTATTGACTGAGAGCTCTCTTGTCCACATGTTGAGAGAAATAAAGTTCAGATGTGTTGTGTGCGCTGTGTGAACATGATGGTTGTTGTAGTTCTAGACTAAATGTGAACACGAATTTACTCATCTCACTTGCACAAAAACATTCAGTATTCCTCAAAATGAATAAAAACTGTGAAATGCAATCTTGGAATTTTATGCAAACCTGTAATAATTAACTATATTAGATTAAACAAATATATGCATTCATGTGTTTACTCAAATGTCTTTGTTGCTGACCTTCAGTGATCCGATTTAACCATACAAATAAGCAAAAATGTATATAAAAATATATTTGTTGAACTTCCTTCTCCTGTGTCCTATTCGTCTGGTTTGTTTGAGCTGCGCCCTCTATTGTACAGGTGTAAATATGCATTTCTTTCAGCCTGAGGCTTATTTATTTCACTTTTGGTGTCTGAATGGGCATTAACAATTTTGCCAAAAATAGAACTTTTTTTGGTGTTATTAAAAAAAAGCCCGGTCCAGGTGAGAAAAAGTAATGCAAAAGTAATGTAACGCATTACTTTTTTTTTTTTTTTTAATAAAAAGTAACTAAGTTATGCATTAGTTACTTTTTTTGGGAGTAACACAATATTGTAATTCATCACTTTTAAAAGTAACTTTCTCCAACACTGATTGGAGAAACATTGTTTCTTCTAAACGCGCACTTCAGTTATGCTGTCAAAAACTGCAATGCACATTTGATATTTGGATTTATCTTTATTGACTGTCAATGTTTTATATATATTAAAAAAATCGCTCTGAAAGTGATACTATTTAGAGTTATAGCCCGTTCACACCATGAAGATAACTATAATGATAAAAGCGAACGAACTGTACTAGCGTTGCGACGCAACAGCTTGAAGCGACCATTGCAAATCAAATTTTCCTTTGTGTCAGACAGTGTTAATTTGACATCAAATTTTGATTTAGTTTTAGTCGGTGTGTCCGAACTCGCGTACTGTCTGAGTAGGTGCTACATTTGAATTTGAACTTACTTTGCGACTGTTAAAAATGTATATTCTGTATAGTGTGAATGTAATCTGGACATGATACATCCGCTATGTTGTCATTATCACGTGACCTACCAGCATCAGTTGCGTCGCTTCACCTATGGCCTCATGGGATAGTAAAGCGTCCATCAAATGCACACTTCAAGATCTTGCCGGAAGTAGTAAAGACTTGCCTACTGTATTTCGAATACTATGAATTCAGACATACTGTTGGCGTACTTATTTTTGCATACTATATAGTAGGGAAGTATTTGATTTCGGACGCAGCAATAGTTTTTTTGACTAAAATGCCATTTAGTTTTAGTCATATTTTAGTCTTCAGAATTTTTTTAGTTTTAGTCGACTAAATCTAAAATCTGATGGGTTGTAATGCATCAGTTAAGCATTTCTCTAAAATGTCCATAGTATACAGTTAAACCAAACCTTGAACATTTCATTCACTATAATTAAAAAAAAATAGTAATAAAATATGACAAGATCTCAGAGTTAAACTGTGTCAGAAAAAATAATCTTATGTCATAATATTAATAATATAATAATATAATTATGTCAGATAACACTTAAGCAAAACATGGTCAGGTCAAAGTGTCTGAATAATTAAAAAAAAAAAGTTTTACTGGTAGTCCACTATATGAAGAATTTTTGGGTATAATATGTCACATTTTTCTTTATTTTACTATCCTCACTTACACAAATGAACTATAGTGTCCTGCACCCACTAGTAAAAAAACTATATCTAGTGTCTGAATAATTTTTGGTTTGACTGTACTCCTGGAGAAAACATCTATTAACCCGTTAATATTAATGATATTAAGGTATGAACATGCAATAGACAGATTTAACTGCTGTGACATATAACATGTCTTTATCTTAAAATTAAATAAAACTCATAAAGAAACAAGAACATGGACTTTTAATTAATGATGCAGTCTTTATAACAGCTTGCATAAAACATTCTTCATTCTTTCAAGCAGACATTTATTTGCATAAATTAAATATAGATGAATCCTTATTAAAGCTATTACAGTTATTCAATCAAGAACATTGAGTGATTTTCTCTTTTTCTTTTGTTGTTTGATTACCACTAATTACGGACAGCAGCAGATTTATTAGGCTGCTGTCACTTTAAGGTCGAATGCACGGATCCAATACACATCCCATATTCTCACAACTGTTTACTTTAATTTAAGACATAACCAACTCTGTTAACGTGAATATTCGCCAGAATGGACATTTTGACATAGTTTTTGTGTGTGTTTGTCTGTTCAAGTTTGAAAAGACGCAAAAGAGAGCTCAATTCAGTACTTGTGCGGTGTCTAGATGCGGCTTTGTGTGTGCGCACAGAAAACCGTACTGAATTGAGCTTTTTCAGATTTATCTATATGCTCTTCTCTTTCTCCCAGATGTTTACATTTTTGAATGTTTTATGAGACATGCAGCAAGTGTGCCAGTTTATGTCATGCTGGGTAGATCAGCACGTTACAATTCAAATGTGCGCATCGACAGCGTAGGAAATCTTTCTGACTGGATCTCTTCTCCAATCTTCCCTCCCTCACATTTTCGTCTCGTTTTTATTCATTAATGAAAATTTAGTTCTATTTCTGATGTACTCAAATCGATTGCGCTACTTCTGACATGAAGGACAAATGGATTTGCAACAGTCGCTTTGTCTAGCTGTTTCAGCGTGGAGCTTTAAATACTCAAACTCTTTATATTAGAGTGGGTTCTGATTATATCATTCATCAGCTGGAAAAATCATTCTAAAAAAGGCCTGTTCACACAATAACTACAAAGGTTTAATAATCGCTCTAAATCTATGAAAATAGGTAAGTCCACATCACAGTGAAAAAAAAAGAAAAAAAAAAAAAGGATAAAAACATTGGCAACCAGAATCCATCCTGCTTGAGGATTTAAAGTGGTGAGTCACTGTAACTGCAGCACATGATTACAATAAACAGAGAACTATATTAAGTGTGGAGTAGACACTAATATAGTTATTGATTCCAACTATATCGTTCCTTTGTGTTGTTATATTGCAGCTGGGATGTGGACATAGCTGATCTCATAGAATTAAAACAATTATTAAAACATAGTTCATTCATAGATATCGTTCTTTTTAAACTTTATGGTTATAGTCATTGCTAGTTTGTGGTGTGAACGGGCCTGAACTGGTCTAAAATTGTAGGTATATGACCAAAAAACAAATAGTATAATAATGAATAAACAATACATTATTTTTTCTTACAGACAAAAACTAAATCAACAAAACAGCAACAATCATACCAACTTGTTTTCAATTATTAACCCTTCAAAGAAAATCAAAACATAATGTGTTTGGGGACCCCAAACAGTGGACCGCTTCGTTTCCGTTATGATATCAACATATTTGTACAGTAGTTTATTTCAATAACTTGTATTTAAGATCGTCAACATTTGGCTAACTTGCATTTGCACATATTATACTGCCCTATTCCTTTACAAAGTTGATCCACTGAAAAATCTGTTGCTTATCATTTGTGCATACTGTATTTTCTCGTATGTAAACAGAAAAATGAGTTAGTGGACACCAGCTTAACACATAAAAATCACACACAAAATACAAACAAAATGATCTGACAGCCTGTTAAACAGCAATGAGAAGCTTTATATCAGTATAGTATATCCAAAACTTCTCTGTGTATTTACAAAAGTCAACACAAGGTAGAAAATAAACACTTCACAAAATCAAAAATTAAACATCAAATAAGTCAAATGAAAATACACTTATGATCGGGTCTCTCTTGTCATCAGGCAAAAATCTGGGGCAAAAAAGGGGCAAATAAACACGAAAACACCTCAGATATTGTACAGTATTGTTTTAAATAATTCACAGAGACACAGATTAATCAGATCCCCAAGCTATAAAAAATTCACATGTATATTTTAGAAATTTCGCAATAATAATAATATTAATAATAATAATAATAATAATTCCACTTGAAATAAAAAAAGCAAAGCAAATCACAGTTTCTCCGGGTGACACAACGGCTGTATAAATAAGTTGATTATTAGAATGACAGATGTACAGAATTATAATTCCCATCCATGTGCCCTTCCTCTGAATGGACCAGTTTCCTTTTTCCATAAAATCCTCCTTATCACATGCAAAGATTTTCACAAAGAAAAACGGCGTAATATAAGAGCAGTAAACGTTGTATCTGTGTACGTCACATGATTAGGAGTATTTTCAAAACATGATAGAAATATTCTTCAGTAAGTGAAGCTAGTGCGATGATCTTGTGTAGTTGCTCAGTTCAGTTCCGGAGGACGTTCTTTCCGCGTCCCCCAATTAAGATGGCAAAATGGCGCACAATGAATTTTTTTAAGTGTACGTATGGAATGGCTGTTCTTCGGAGGCATCGTCCTGAAAAATAAATCTCCTGTATATACAGACAAAACTCCAGGGTGTTGATCAGATTGGACTGCATTTGAGGAGCAGAGATGTCTGAAGGCCGAATGCAGTACGAAATGATAAATTACAGACGTCAGTTGGAATTACAAACACATTTCCATTAGCGCCAACTCAACCTGTTTCAATAAAATACGAATCAAACTCTCTCGTCGATGACACAAAAACAATTATGAATCAATTACAGTGCGTGCTCGCTGGGAAATTGATTTTTATCATTGTGATTCTGCACAAGGTCATTTTACAAACAAATCACAACCCTCATTGCATCCTAATAAGTGTTTCCTGCGATAAATCCGTTAACATAGATCTGTCGATTTACATCATATTTAAAGAAAATATGATTTGTTTTTGTTAAAAACAGTTCAAGTCCATAGTCTTTCTTTCAAGCTCGTACAAGGATCAATATACATCCTTTCATACACACATGCACATGTAACGTACACCCACATATATACACAAAGATATACGTAAATATAGACAGGTTGTTGGTTCGCCGTTCTCGCCCCAACGTGGTTCAGCGTTGTCCCTCGGTATGACGCGGCCGAGGAGATGAAAGAATGATCTTTGAAAACAAAAGAAACGAAGGAAGGAGAGAGAAAGGAGAGGCTTGGACCCATATTCTTCAGAGAGCAGAAGAGGGCTGGCTACAGCGCGCTTGCACAAGTTCTGTGTCATGTGGTGGAATTCACCTGGATTTCCAAATGAGGTCTTCACACACTCATGGTCATGTTTGGAGAATACTACAGGGACATAAGAGTTAAAAAAAGAGTTTAAAGGGGTCATACCATATACTTTTTGCATTATATTTTGTAGGGCTGCCCCTCAATAGTTGACCAAACATTAGTCGATGAGAAGCGGCTTGGTTGGTTAGGGATGCACCGATATGAACATTTTGGCAGATACCGATAACCGATAATTCTACATATTTGAAAGCCGATATATAGGCCGATAAATCTAAATCTAAATTTTTATATCATTTTTGAGAGCCTGATTACAAAAACAAAAGTCTCACCATTAAAAGCCATGTCCAAAGCACACAATTATAATGTTCTCATTATAATATTATGTAGCCTATATGACAGACTTGCACTGTACATGTTGCACTTAACTGTATTTTCCTTTTAGAAGGGATTTTCAATCATATTTCAAGCAATTCAAAACAATAATGGCAGACAGTGCGCATCTGAAGTGTCTCAGCTGAAGGAAATAATTCATTATTTTTTCAGCTTTAATATATCGGCCAAATTTTCTTATCGGGCCGATAACGATAACATTGAAAATGAGCATATATCAGCCGTTACTCATATGGTGGCCAGTATATCGTACATCCCCAATATATATATATATTCCAAAAAAGATTCCAAAAAGGTTGGGACACTGTACAAATTGTGAATAAAAAAGGAATGCAATAATTTACTAATCTCATAAACTTATATTTTATTCACAATAGAATATACATAACATATCAAATGTTGAAAGTGAGACATTTTGAAATGTCATGCCAAATATTGGCTCATTTTGGATTTCATGAGAGCTACACATTCCAAAAAAGTTGGGACAGGTAGCAATAAGAGGCCGGAAAAGTTGAATGTACATATAAGGAACAGCTGGAGGACCAAACTGCAACTTATTAGGTCAATTGGCAACATGATTGGGTATAAAAAGAGCCTCTCAGAGTGGCAGTGTCTCTCAGAAGTCAAGATGGGCAGAGGATCACTAATTCCCCCAATGCTGCGGCCAAAAATAGTGGAGCAATATCAGAAAGGAGTTTCTCAGAGAAAAATTGCAGAAAGTTTGAAGTTATCATCATCTACAGTGCATAATATCATCCAAAGATTCAGAAAATCTGGAACAATCTCTGTGCGTAAGGGTCAAGGCCGGAAAACCATACCGGATGCCCGTGATCTTCGGGCCTTTAGACGGCACTGCATCACATACAGGAATGCTACTGTAATGGAAATCACAACATGGGCTCAGGAATACTTCCAGAAAACATTGTCGGTGAACACAATCCACCGTGCCATTCGCCGTTGCCGGCTAAAAGGTCAAAAAAGAAGCCATATCTAAACATGATCCAGAAGCGCAGGCGTTTTCTCTGGGCCAAGGCTCATTTAAAATGGACTGTGGCAAAGTGGAAAACTGTTCTGTGGTCAGACGAATCAAAACTTGAAGTTCTTTTTGGAAAACTGGGACGCCATGTCATCCGGACTAAAGAGGACAAGGACAACCCAAGTTGTTATCAGCGCTCAGTTCAGAAGCCTGCATCTCTGATGGTATGGGGTTGCATGAGTGCGTGTGGCATAGGCAGCTTACACACCTGGAAAGGCACCATCAATGCTGAAAGGTATATCCAAGTTCTAGAACAACATATGCTCCCATCCAGACGCCGTCTCTTTCAGGGAAGACTTTGCATTTTCCAACATGACAATGCCAGACCACATACTGCATCAATTACAACATCATGGCTGCGTAGAAGAAGGATCTGGGTACTGAAATGGCCAGCCTGCATTCCAGATCTTTCACCCATAGAAAACATTTGGCGCATCATAAAGAGGAAGATGTGACAAAGAAGACTTAAGACCGTTGAGCAACTAGAAGCCTGTATTAGACAAGAATGGGACAACATTCCTATTCCTAAACTTGAGTCTCCTCAGTCCCCAGACGTTTGCAGACTGTTATAAAAAGAAGAGGGGATGCACACAGTGGTAAACATGGCCTTGTCCCAACTTTTTTGAGATGTGTTGATGCCATGAAATTTAAAATCAACTTATTTTTCTCTTAAAATGATACATATTCTCAGTTTAAACATTTGATATGTCATCTATGTTGTATTCTGAATAAAATATTGAAATTTGAAACTTCCACATCATTGCATTCCTTTCTTATTCACAATTTGTACAGTGTCCCAACTTTTTTGGAATCGGGTTTGTATTTTTGATTTGAATTGGTTCGTCTAAAAGTAGACATTTGAAGCTTTCTATAGCTATATTTTGAGAAGGCAGAAAGCGCATCCTGTTTGTTTTCTGTATTTTACAAAGGCACAACGATTTGTTATTATTGTGAGTTTACACAAATAAAAGTATTTACAGCAAGTGATCGCACCGGCACCTCCATGTCAAGCAGTAAGCACGCTGTACTTTAGCTTCCACACTCCGCATGAACACTTGGATATGCTGCCAATAATAGCGCACATTTATCTAGGTTAACAATAGAGTGAGAGGCCAAATAAAGTAGCTACTACTTAACGCCAAAGTATACATCAGTTTTTACGTGTATGCGAGGGCAATTTTTTTAATGTACTTTGTACGTGCAGGTCGCACATGCGCATTTCATTTTTTATTTTTTTTGCAGTAATTACTTTATCCACAAGGTGGCAACCGTGCCCTGAGGGCAACTTCACATGGTAGTCGAAGAAAAACTGCATAAACAGAACAGACCGGAACGCATGCAAGCTACAGAGACAATAGAGGCCTACAAGACTGTGCGAAGAGGTTAGAAAGTACCCTCATTTGTACAACTCTAGCATGAAAGAATACAAAGATGTTTATATGGGTTGTAACTCAGAGGTATTGCAATTTGTCGCAATGCGCATGCGTCGAACGCCTGTGTATGCGTACGAGTCAAGTGAAGTGTACTTTGCAAGGCTGTGTGTTCGGTTGTACATGTAAAAGAACGAAGTATACTTTCTGCCTCAGATGTTTCAAATGATAAGCCATATCTGAGGTTGATGGATGATAGTCCGATATTTAGATTTCTTGCCCTACATACTGTAATTAGGACCTGTCCCTCTTGGACTGTGTGACTTCACCACTTCCTGTGGAAGTTTTCTTCTTTTCTGTGACTAACCGACGAATAAAATTTTGGTTGACTAACCCTCTTCTTGTCGACTAACATTTAGTCAACTATTAGGGGGCAGCCCTAGTCGGTGGGGTGCATTAAAAAAAAAAAAAAAAAAATATTCCACAGGAAGTGGCGAAGTCACGCAGTCTATGACAGTCTAATTAACATGGCTGGTCCATGTGGTAATTAAGTCTGGCAGGAAATCCATGACCATTCTTGACTTATCATTTGAATCATGTAAAAAGTAACATAACGTTAGCCACTTTACATGGCCGCTCACTCTAACATTAATCTTGATAAACGTGCACTATAATTAGGTGCATATCCAAGTGTTTGTGTGACTAGCTAACTGACTGGCTTATGAACAACTGCCAGTTGACTAGGAAAATCTTTGGTTGGGGGCAGCCCTAATATTTTAAGAATGTTAATCAAGGTTTTTGTACATTTTTGGTTTTGTTTTCAGACTGTTTTTGAAGGAAAATTAGTTTTCACAGTGCAATGAACTCTCAAAATATCAATTCAAGACGAGTGGGTTTCATTCACTAATAACTGCGTACAGTATTCGTACATTAGAACTTCTCAGGAAAACTTTTAATTCACAACACATGAATTTGTTCTTAACCTTGTTCTAATGTTGATGAATGCCGAGTATTCTAAATGAGTGACTGGGTGCCCGAGGTTAGTAATTTGCATAAAACACACCCAAACCATGTCCATATAAGGGCTTTCCGCACACGCTTTCCTTTTGTCACTCTGCAAACATCTTAAGACGCACTGAAAGCATGCACAGCTATATATATATATATATATATATATATATGTGATGAAATATATTTAAGATGTATATCTATGTGTAAAACGTCATCTTAACATGTTTATAAAGATAGCAAGAGTATGTGATTTTTTTTGTAAATTTAGAATAAATTTTAGAACGAAAGTTATTGATAAATCATGATTTGTTTGTGAAAACATTTGTAAGTAGATTTCACACACAAATTTGTGCGTAGTATGCATGCTTAGTGAATGAGACCCAGTGGCTCTTGTCAAAGTTAAAACACAAATGACAAGTAAATGACATACGCTCTCATTCTGGAAAGGGTTGAGGAAATTTCCGCCCATTTCTCCGTCATCTCGGGGAGTTCCAGGCTGGTTGCTCATGCTTAGGTTACCAGGAGAGTTCTGTACAGATAGATAGAAGTTTTATGTTTATTTTATGCATGAAAATTAGGGCTGTCAGTTTTACACATTATTTAAGCTAAACTGTACACAAGATGAGAATAATGTGATTAATGAGCATATCATGTAATTAATTTGATAAAATGAAAACAACTCTCACCTTGGGCATACTGTCCATGTCAGCTGACCCTTAAGAAATAAAAATTTAGATTTCAGATTAAAAAAAAAAAAAAATTACATTGTAGATGTATAGTTTCAAAGGCAGTATTAAATTAAATTAATCACTATTAAAATGCATGATTAGTCTTTAATGACCACAAGGGGGCATAAGCATGCAAGGCAAAAAATGACAACAAATCAGGGAAATCAAGCGTGAAAGCTGCAATTTCACATTGAATTATGACAAGCTT
>CM074433.1:42366010-42523510 GCA_037101425.1 Elopichthys bambusa
GGACCCCTATAGTAGGGTGAGATGTGTTGTACTTATTAACTATTCTAAAGCTATGGTAGAAAATAGTATTTGTTATTAGGCAAATATGTGTTAGTGTAACAAGAAGTGCGTACATATTCATCCCAGGCATCCCAGGACCCCCAAGAGCATTGAGTGGTGGTCTCATGCCCCCTCCATATGCCTGGAACAATAAAAAAGAAATGTAGCAAAGTGCCTTTGCACATAGTTTAGATGAACGATCCAAACATAGAGGTGTGATGATCGTACCTGTGGCCCAAGAGGTACCATCCCTCTGGGTGGAGTCATTCTCTGCATAGCCCCACCCATATTTGGATGACCTGTCCAATCAGAGGTTCAGATGTAGATGGGAATTAGTAAATTAGCAAGTGGCAAACACATTGAGAGATAAATCTCATAAAACTGTCAAGAAATGTTTTTAAAAAAATATATTTTACCACACCCCCAAAATTATTATTTGTGTATCTACATAATAATAATGTACATGTAAAATAGTAGTATATATGGCCTGTTTTATTTTTTTTTTCTTATGGCCCGTTTACACCAACTATGATGACTATAACGATAACAATAAAGGTATAGCTCTAAAACTTATTCTAAACACACTTTCAGAACATTTTTTCCAGCTGATGAACAATAAAAACACTGACAGCCAATCAGAATTCATCCTGCTTTAAAGAGCTTAAGCATTTAAAGTGACAGATGACAAACTGCAGTGTGCTTATAATAAACAGAACGATTCTGTGCATTGGTGTGGATGCTAATATAGATATTGTTAAAGTTATCTTTTTAGTTACTGTTCTTGGTGTGAACGGGTCTTTAAGGTGAATCTCAAGAAAGCCCTCAAGAAATGTTTAAAAAAAATCATATCTCACCACCTCCCCAAAAATGTTTATAATGGTAATATATATGGCCTACTTTATTCTACTTTCTTTCTTAAGGTGAATCTCATGAAAGCTGTCAAGAAATGTTGAAAAAATATATATATTTCACCACACTCCGAATAATATTTTCATAACAATTAATCATCAATCGATTAATCTCATTCCCATTACTATAAACTAAAAAAAAAAAAAAAGTATTTCAACATCATGGAAGTATTTAATTTATGCTAATTAAAAAAACATCATTGTGTCCAGACTTGATTTCCATTACTGAATTACCATAATGAGAATGAGATTTTTTTTCCCGCATTACGGTAATGAGAATTCTGGGGGAAAAGTGCTTAATTGCTATGAAAATAATGTCATGATGGAAAAATCTTAACGGTCTTAAAATAGGCTTTGTTTTCTTCATGCAAAATATAATTTCTTATTTTTCTGTTGTTGATTATGACCAAACATTTCACCCTATAAGATTGTTTAATTAATTATTCGTAAACAAACCTTGTTGTCTTGATGGGTCCATGCCACTGGGTAATAACGGCTGGTTTCCAGGGACTCCACCTAATGCCTGAACCAGTAAGATACAGCACGAATTAACATACATTTGTCAACATCGTCCAAGCAGGGGTAGATAAGGCCCATTAACTGCCCTTGGGCTATGACATTAGATCAGGACCCAAAATATCACATTTAGGAGAGTGAGACAGTATGACTGGAAATAAAATGTGGAGCCTTAAGCGACAGCAAAAATACTATTAGAAGGAAGTATTAGTCTTGGCTGAAAAGTCTTAATATGACTCACAGCAAGTTAATTAGACAAGACTAAAATAAAACACGTAAAACTCTAATCACTCCACTATGAATGTGTATTTCTGTATTGAGATGTGTAATTGCAACAGAACTGAAACGGATAAGCACCTGATTGGGTATTCTGAGAGGTGGTCTGGGGCCGCCAGGATAGCGCGATGACATGAAAGGCTAGAAAAAAAAGAAGAGATGTCATATATAATTATAATTAGCAAAAAACCGTCCTACTCCTACTCATGAAATCATAATTAAGAAACATTCCTCTGTATTGGCTCACTAAAATGATCACTAAAACACCATCTAAGTACCCAGAAGTGACCATACTGATCTGTAGCCTTTTTTTAAGAACTGTACACACTAACTGAACTAGCTTTTCTTCAGCTCTAGGGGCATTTACTTAAAGCACTAGCAAGATCAATAGCACTGAGAAAGTCTCCAGAGAACAGAAAACAATTATTTTCCAAGCATCCAACCGAACAAGGCCATTTCCACCTCCACATCTGAGGTGAGATTAAGAAAAAACCCTTGATAACAAAGTAAACATACTATATGTATTTAAGAACACAAGGCTCAAGAAAACAACCATATATAGAATTTTTTCCTTGACTAAGCCGAGACAATGCCGAGACATCCTTAAAGGTGCTGTGTGTAATTTTTTTTGACAGTACACAAAACAGCACACAAAAATGCCATAATATGTTTGCAAATATTTAGGTAAGTGCTAAGTGCTAAGTTCACATACTTGCTTCCCCGAAAAACAATTATACAGCCAGTTTACGTTGAAATGTGCATTCATTGTCGAAATGTTTGTTTTGGTCTGTGTGATCCCGCTGTTACAGCCGCTGCTCTTTGCTCCTCTTTTGCCGTGTATTGTGCTCCCCCTACAGGTGCGCTGCAGTGCTACGGGGGTAATCAGGTGGATTGGGTGTGCCCCTGTCTAGAAAAGCATCCTGGCTTGCTTTCATGAGGAGGGCGATTTCTACTTACATCGATCCCTAGCCAGGACTGAGGCGGAAACTGTCGCTGTCGCATGCTTTGAAAGGCTTCGCAGCCGAACCTTTGTGATTGAAAATTTAAAATAAATTGGTTTTTAACAAACCACTAGCTGTAAAATAATACATACTGCACCTTTAAATAATAACTGTGACTACATCAGCATGCTATATTGTTGATGAAAAATTGTTGATGTAAATCAGATAAAGATAAATTAGCACAGCACCAGTACGTAATGAGAGCGATTGTCCAAACCTTAACCTGTGGCAAACCTTAAAACATATACAACTGACAAAGTTTAGTGAAGACACAAGGCTCACCGCTCGAGTGCCGTCTCCATGTGTTGACTCAGCATTCACCTGTGTTGACTGGATGGGGTGGAGTCACGTGGTAGTATGTTTTTAAGTGGGTTTTTAAAAAAACGAAATAACCGCCATGGGAAAATTACGTCGGTTAGAGGTTCTGAATTACGGTTTCGGTTACTTTTCGAATAATCGTCCAGCCCTATTACAGGCTATTTTTTAACAAGCCTCTATGAGCTTTCATGCTAGAGGGTTGCCAGATGTCAAGAGTTTCAATCCCTCAAACAGAGCTTTTCTCTTAAATGAATGCACTTTCTGTCCGTTTGACGATAGAGGCTGCTGTCTTTAGCGTACTTGTTAGTGTGCCTGACTCCCATGCCGGAGATGCCGGTTCGAGTCCTACTCAGAGCGGGTCGAGTACATTTGGTGCTGTGACCCGGATGGGAGTGAGGTTTAGGGGGGTGAGTGTAATGAAAGCAAGCTAGTAAGAGCTGTGCGTGTAAACCTCACCCCCCTTGCCTCAAGAGGGGCGTTGGAGACTGACGATAGAGGCTGTGGTATTTAATGTCCTTGTTAGCACACCCACCTCCCATGCCAGAGATGCCGGTTCGAGTCCCACTCAGAGTGGGTTGAGTACTTTTGGTGCCGTGTCCCAGATTGGAGTGAGCTTTAGGGGGTGAGTGTAATGGAAGCAAGCTAGTAACAGTTGTGCGTGTAAACCTCACTCCCTGGCCTCAAGAGGCGCACTGGAGGCTGACACTAGAGGCTGCGGTCTTTAGTGTCCTTGTTAGTGCGCCCGCCTCCCATTCCCATGCCGAAGATGCCGGTATGAGTCCTGCTCAAGTAGGACCGGTTACAAGAAGCTACGGTCTTTAATGTCCTTGTTAGCGCGCCCGCCTCCCATGCCGGAGACGCTGGTTCGAATCCCACTCAGAGGGGTCAAGTAGGACCGGTTACACCTCTACACTTCCAAAAAAGCATAGATGATCTGAAAACACCAACAAACATATATGTTTGAGCTTAGCAATCTCAATTGAGATTCTGCTCAAGTGTCATACAGCCAGTCTGTGTTCCTTCACAAGCCGTTTGTACTGTTTGTGCGACTAAATCTGCCATCTGATGAACTGTAATAAAAATAAAAGTATTAATTTCTTTAACTTTCTTTGTTACTGTCCCCTAACAAGATGTCTTTTCTGTAAACAAGTGAAGAGTTAAAATTGTTCAGTTCAAGACTTTGGTGGTCACGCTCAGAGTCTCATTTTAGAGATCAAAGCTCAGACAAGGGGCCAGTCTGTTTTGGAGCCAACATCTATCGATAATTAAGGGCAATAAGAGGTTCATTGAGAGTCAGTCATTATTATGTGAAAATTGGACATCTTCACACCGTTTTCATGAAAATGCATCTCTTTGTTCATCAAAGAGAACATAGACTTGGAGAGAGATCATGTTGTGACCTGAATGTGATGAATATGTTAGAAATTTCAGCCACATTTCTGTATATGTGTGCATCTCATACTACATAAGGAACATTTCAGTAAACAAAAAAGTAAGAGCAAGTTAGTAAAATTGTGGATTTTCATATGCCGTCAAACAGTCGTGATCACCTAAGGAGGTAACCATAGCAACAGCAGGCTGCTCCAGTACTTTCAGTTAGGATCCATACTGGCTGATACATCGATAAAACATGAATAATGTCATTATCTATCACTTTATTAGATTTACATTTCACATGTATTCAGGGTTCTTACTCTTTTTGACCAATACACTTTCCATTAGAGTGATTGCTGCATTTGTGGTTAAAATAATTTTGTTTCAGATTGATTCACTAATGAATTATTCAGACCATTTTGAACCATTTGACCGATTTTTAAAAAATGACCAATTCAAAAGAACTGTTCTCTCACAAAGTTTTACTCTACACAAAATCAGTATTCTAGAGCAGAACAAAACTAGAAACATTGAACTGTTTCTAACTGTTTTCTATGACTTTTCAAGTTGTTTCTTAATGAGTTCTTAAGAGTTCTCGGTTACATTTTATGAAAGTATAAACACTGTCTCATATTATTGTTGCCAAGTCTGTGGTTTTACTGCAGAATTGGGATACTTTTAAATTGTTGCAGACAAATTTGGTGCTCCATCCCAACCCCCCCAATGATGAAAATTAAACTGGACTAGTTTTGGGCTATTTTTAATTTACCATTTTGCTAGTTTTGTTGCGCAGACCTGGCAACCCTGTCTCAGACATAAGTCGCATTTCCACCTAAATTACCTGGAACAATTTGTCCCAGGAACTTTTTCCCCCAGACCTGTTGCTGTCTCCGTTTCCATCTCGGTCTAAAGTACCGCGAACATCAAGTCCGGTGACGTAAGAATGCGCACGACTTTCCAGTTCCTACTGGATTTCGTCCACCGCATTTAAGCTTAATAAAGCCTGAACATCATCGTTGGTCCATCGGTCGTATTTTTTAAACTCCATTATGATTCAAATAGCAAACAACTCTTACTGCACACACCGCAACAGACTGATGGTTGAAATACTGCGTGGAGTCAACCAATCAGCATGTTCAAAACCCAAAAGTTCCTAAACTTTGAAAGTGTATGTACTACCTCGTGAGCAGGGACTTTCTGAGGGGGAAATTTTTACTCAGAACTTCATTTAGACCCTGGTCCCTGCGGTCAAAACACACAGAGTACCACCTCCAAAGTCCCTAGTTCCTGGGGAAAGTTCCTGTGGTGGAAAAGCAGGTGGAAAAGCTTCATAGCTCCATATTATTTAAGAGGACAGTATAGCTGAATTGTATTCTGAAACATTTTTTGAAAACAAAAGTTTGAGATCTCTGACTTTTCATTTCTGAAATCTTGATCATGATGTACCCAGACTAGAAAGAGCACTCATGTATCTGTCTCTCTGCCGGGAGCTGTATCACAGTCACTGTATGTGAGAAGCGCTACATGCTCTCAGGGATCTGGCTCAGTTGCTCAGTGCTGTCTGACATGCTCACCACGGCCCTGGACACCTCACAGTCACTGATTAATTATGGACCGAGGTGAGAGGCCTGCATTTGTCCTCTTTAATAATGGATGAGTGAGGTCTATGGACTTCACCGAGGTGAACAGAAAGGTCTACTTACAGGTAGAACCAGCAGACAGTACATTCTCAGCCCATGTTTACTACCCTCAGGTTACAAGCCGTGCTGATCAGGAACCAAATCCCTTCAAGTACTGTATAAATACCGCCGTTGACCACAAGCACGGACCCCAGATCATCGGCTCTGGTCTATGATGTTTTATGAATACCTGCTCAGGTCTAATATCTAAAAGCCAGAATAAAATGGAACAGGCCATTCATCTAATCTAATATCTGTCCACTGCATAATTCATGGCTTAAGCTTTCTAAAAATAACACACCGGCACAATCATTCATCTCTCTAACAGGTTTTGGCAAAAAAGGCACAAAGAAGGTGATCCGGCTTAAGGCTGGAATTTGGACGTGCCTGTAGATTAGTCTATTTTTATAACAAAGTGAACATGCATTACTAATATCACTGACATAGTAAAGAAATTTCGGCAGATATGATGAAAATTATTTTTATTGTGGCCAATAACTGATAATATAAATCTATACTTGTTTGTTGGTTGTTTTAAAGCCTTCCAATCTAGAACCATACATGATTCAAGACATCAAAATATAATATAATAAATAAAGTATAATATAATATAAAAAATATACTTTGTTCACAGCATATAATAATAATAATAATATAATATTTATACAATTAAACATTTGAATTATATATATATATTTATCCATTCATTACATTACAGTATTATGATGCATATATAATATAATATAATATAGGCATATTCAGACCAATAATAACAATTTGAAAATGATTATGCAAGATATATCAGTACCAAATCTTTTATCGGCCAATATTCAAAGAAACATTTATGCATCTTTCATAATGTACATTATAATATCATGATACATAAATTCTATTTTAGCTTACAAAGTATACATTTATAATATCAACCATTTATCGGTTATTTGCCATAATTAAATGAAGAAAATAATTTCAGCTCATTGGTATCAAATTTCAATATCAGTGCACCCCTAAAAAGGATAATATTTGTGATACAGGAATTACCATTATACTGAGTATCCCTAAATAATAATAAAAATAATAAACAACACAAACAAACAAATAAATAAATATACAAATAAGTAAATAACACCATTTGATGTATACTATTAAAATTTGGCAGCTTGTCACTGGGGCAGGACACTAAAATCTACACGCGCTGCACCCTTAATAAACATCCATAAGGCACTAATGCACCCTTGATGGGTAGATAAGGTATAAATATATTTCTCAGAACGTTAAAGGGTACAGCAGGTGTACCTTTGAGGGTTCTGCCCACAATGACAAGCTTTTTGACCCAGCATATCCATCGAACGTTCTTATGTCTACAAGTTTTGCACATCATTGCAAATAAAACATCTTGCAAGCATGCATAAAGACGGAGACTCCAGAGCAAGCTGAAGCTTCCCTTGGGTGAATCATCTCCATTAGTCTGGTGGGAGAGCAGTGTCTCACACTCAGAGTAGAGTAATACCCAGCATGCTTCGCTCTGACTCTAATCAGCAGGATCTCTAAGGCCTCCAGCCCTGCTGCAGTACCATCTATCCCCTGTTATCAAGTTACATCAAATTATGTGTATGAAATATTAAGTGCTGCTGGACACCCCTGTTCTGCCCAGTAGAATGCAAAGAGACGAATCACTGATATCCAAATAGCACAAAATGGTCAAAAAGTGTCACTATATTTGATTCAAAGAAAATAGCTCAAGCACATTTTCCAGCAAAACATTAAAAAAAATTTTTTTTAACCATCCTAGGTGTATATGACTATCTTCTTTCAGATGAACACAATCAGAGTTATATTAAAAAATATCCTGGCTCTTCCCAGCTTTATAATGGGAGTGAATAGTAACTTAGATTTTGAAGCCCAAAAAGCATATCCATCCATCATAAAAGGCCTTCTGAAGTGAAGCAATGGGTTTTTGTAAGAAAATTGTCCATATTCATAACTTTATAAACTATAATAACTAGCTTCTGGCAGACGGCCGTACACAATTAGACTTTTTTGGGCTTCAAAATCTTTAGCCCCATTCACTGCCATTATAAAGCTTGGAAGAGCTATTTAAATATATCTCTGATTGTGTTCGTCTGAAAGAAGAAAGTCATATACACCTAGGATGGCTTGAGGGTGAGTAAATCATGGGATCATTTTCATTTTTGGGTGAACTATCTTTTAAATAATGTCTTTGGGATCTTTATCAAAATATAATAAATTGCTCCGATTTAGCATTCAATTTTTTTCCCTTCATGTCATGTGCGGGGCTCCGTAATAAACAGCCACTGCTATAAACTTGTGAAGTGTACTTAAATATGTTTTTTAAAAATAAATTAAAATACATATACGTCATACGTGATGCACGCAAGCACAGCAGATGACCTTTTGTAACGCCCATATCCAGAAAACACACACTCCCACCTCTGTAATAAACATGGAGATGTCAGTCCCAGCCGAATCGGTACGTGAAATCACAGATGTCGAGTGATAAGAATTGAACATCATTTAGAAAACTAGTCCCGTCTGAATAGGGCTATGATTCAAAGGAAACAGCTCAAGCACATTTTCTAGCAAAACATTTCACAAAAAAAAGAAAAAAAGTTTAAAATAGGTTTAAAATGATAATATAATAATATCTATAATGTTCAAAACAAAGACAAAAAGTGGTAATGGAACATGTTCATATTTAATGTGATGAACTGACTTACATCCACTAAAAATCACCAAAACACCAGTTTAAAATACTCTGTGAGCAAAAACGATAAAGACAAATGAAGTTAGTAAAGACAAATGGTTGAGTGACAGTGTTATGAGGCTCTCATGCCTTTGGGAGGCACTGTTACGCTAAACTTCTCTGTTTAACCTAATGACAGTCTGTTGGAAATCAGACAAAGACTGTTGCAGAGGCTCATTCACTACAACAAAGACAAAACAATTGGAAAAACTTATTTAAAACGCTCAGTACTGCGTTCTCCGTTTATCATATTTTCCATCATTAAAACCTCAACAATGCCGCAATGCTAATGGCATGTCTCATCACAGATGCTCTGGTTGTAGAACATGTTGTATATATTAATATGTATATATTTATGCATTAACATACACATTCTGATTGTGTTTGCTGATTTAACTGGATTAAACAGATGGCACTTTAAATCTCAATCCTTTAGTGTTGAAAGCCAAGAATAAAGTTTACAAATTGGATGATCCAATGAGTGTTTCTGACACAAAATCATTTCTAGCACAGATGTGCTGCAGCAGAGCAGCCACAGAGCATCTGCAGAACACCTGACTGACAAACCATCTGCCTGAATTACTGAAGCTTCCACCCACCAATATAGTCATCTGAGGAGCAGATCTCATATATATGCATTCTGCATTCACTCTATTCACATTCACAAGCCTGATGGATCTGTGGATTTCTTCATACTGTCTGAGCTTTAAGATTAAAGACTAGCAAATACTTGTCCTCATTTGACCACATGGAACAGGGGGAGGCATTTGTTACAACCAGCAGTGTTCGCGAAGATACTTTCAAACTACAAGACACTTGTCAACATGACTTTAAAATTGACCCAGTTTACTTTATTAATACTGTCTTAAGAATCTTTATCAAAATATAATTAACTTGCTCCGCCTCTGAAACGGATGATCCAATTATCACGATCCAATCAATTCCTTAAAGTTCTGTTTCAATCAGAAATGTCACTTCATGAAAGAAAAATAGTGAAGTCATTTCATGATGGCTTTGAACTACTGCCTTTTTAAAAAAAAATGGTATACACTGTTATAAAATTATTTTCATGATTTGTTATCACAGTATTTTTATTTTGTGTTTCTGTTGGTTAAATCAATCGCCTTCATTGTATTAACTCAAATTTTTAATTTCAATGAACTCAGGTAACTTACTTTTTTAAGTTAAACCAACAATTCTTTTTTACAGTGTACTTAGTAGCTAAGTAGCTAATAGGTTTATTGTATAGTTAACAACAACAAATCTATTTAAGAGGGTAACATTTTTCAATATTTGATGAATATAAATATCAGTCAAATGATAATCAAATCATACAGATGATCTTTGCAAATAACTAACTAAATATATATGTACACACACACACACACACACACTTGTGGTTTATGGGGACTCTCCATGGGCGTAATGGTTTTTATACTGTACAAACTGTACATTCTATCCCCCTACACTACCCCTAAACCTACCCATCACAGAAAACATTCTGCATTTTTACATTTTTAATAAAAACATTGTTTAGTATGTTTTTAAAGCTATTTGAAATATCAGGACTCATGAAATGTCCTCATATTTCATGTTTACGTCGTAATACTAGTGTAATACCCATGTCATTATACAAATTCGTGTCCTCATAAATCACTCACACACACACACACACACACACACACACACTTGTTTCACTATATTAGTGAGGACACACACACACACAGGTTTGTTTTTGTGAATTGTGGGGACATTCCATAAGTGTAATGGTTTTTATACTGTACAAACCGTATTTTCTATTGCTCTACACCAACCCTACCCCTAAACCTACCCATCACATTTTTACTTTCTCAAAAAAACTCATTCTGTATAATTTATAAGCCTTTTGAAAAATGGGGACATGGGGTAATGTCACCCTCTCCTTGTAATACCTATGTCATACCTATGTCATTATACAAATTTGTGTCCTGATATGTCACAAAAACACGCATGCGTGCACACACACACACACACACACACACACACACACAAAATATATATATATATACTTTAAAGTCCAAGTGTAGAATCAATGAGTCATTTTTTCATTCAGTTCACGTACATGAACCTTCTGAATAAACCAATTTACTAGTTTGAAATAAACGAATTCTCTAAAATTCACTAAAATTGAATGCCTTCCCAATGCATCATATGAGAGAAAGTGAGATAATTTTGGAAAGCATGTTTATATCTGGCTCAGCTGTACAGCAGTATGTGCAATAAAATTACCAATTAGCATTTCGCATTTTGGCATACTGCACTGTTTCGTGGCATATTATTCCATCTTTAATTCAGATGCACATACTGTTTCCAAGAGAGAAAGTAACATTAGGTCATGCCATCAGCCACGGGGCACTGGAGGGCGAGGGCCAGCTGGGAATTAGGTGTTGCTTTGAGAACACATTTTAAGGGCAGGACAGAGCGTCTCAGGGGACAATAGCATCTTTGAGTGAGAAATGACACGCCTCAGTGTTCTTAGAGAGGAGAGAGTGGGAGTGAAGAGAAAGTTAAGGATGAGAGGCTGGAGTGGAGCGGAATGCGGATGCAGCGCCTTTAATAATGCATCTGCTGCTCTTCTGCTCTCGTTCCCCCGGAATCATCTCGGCTTCAACATCCTTCACCTTGTTTCCATGCATTTACGGTCCCAGAGCCCCCCTGCTAGTCTGAACCTCATCAGAATTGCTACAGCACTTCACCAACACATGGCCAACATACTTTAAAGGGGTCCTTGATTATGATTTCACTTTTTGAACTTTAGTTAGCGTGTAATGTTGCTGTTTGAGCATAAACAACATCTGCAAAGTTATGACACTCAAAGTTCAATGCAAAGGGAGATATGTTCTTTTACAGAAATCGCTTTCTTTTTAAGGACTACAACAAATGGCTGGTAGGGACTACAACAAGCTTCTTCCTGGGTTGGTAACATCACAAACAAACCCTGTCCCTGGGAACACGCAACAAAGGGGGCGAGGCCATGTTGGGCTGCTTTAGAGAAGAGGAAGAGTTGTTGTAGTAGAGTGTTGTTGCCATGCTGTCATTTTACAAACAAGGGTCAATTCAACGCTGGATTTGCACAAAAGATTAACATGACGGCACATGCTAGTCGATGAGTTGAATCAACTCCACAGCAACTACATAAATTTATCCACTAACCATTCAGAAATGTCCAGTTTCATTCTAAAAGTTGTAACTTCTTCTTCATCTCTCCATCACTGCCCGACTTCGGTTTGAACAATGTAAGGCTGAACACCGTTACTGACAATCGTCATTTTGGCTGTGTGGGATTCTCCAGCTTTGTTGTTGTTGAGCAACCGAAGTGCGAGCTGTTTAAGCTCCACCCTCTTCTGGAAAGGGGGCTGGGATCAGCAGCTCATTTGCATTTAAAGGAACACACACAAAAACTGTGTGTTTTTGCTCACACCCAAATAAGGGCAAATTTGACAAGCTACAATAAATGATCTGTGGGGTATTTTAAGTTGAAACTTCACAGAAACATTCTGGGGACACCATTTAAAGTATGGTATTTGTTTAAAGTCCCCCATCCCTTCAAAAAAGAAATGAGGATTTTGTTATCATTTACTCAACCATATGTCATTCCATATCTGTTTTCTTTCTTCCGTCGAAATTTTTTGGAGCTTGACAGCCACCATTATGGAAAAGAGAACTCTGGATGTTCTGCAATAGATCTTCATTTGTGTTCCACAGAGAAGTCAAACGACGTAAATGACAAAATTTTCATTTTTTGGTGAACTACTCCTTTACTATACAAAATAGAAGACATTCGTGCGAATGTGCACATGAGCAAAATCAGATGTTGATAACCAAGACAGACTGTTCCAGTCAAACACCACAGGAGGCAGATGAGCCTTTGTTGAGCCACTTAAGAAAGATGATTTGATCTTCTTAGCTTATCGTTCTATTAGACGAGCACCATTAGCGATCTGCGGGGGATTCCTGTGCCCCCCGCCACACGCTTCGAGATCTGCTTCAGTCAGTCAGTCTGCTGGAATCCTGTCGCTCTTAATCAAACCAATTACAACACACTGGGTGTCAAATACCACATCTCTTTAGGAAGGGGACATTACGCACAAAGACGGCTGATTTATGAGCACTCTTTAAGCTGACGGGGCTGATTTAAGAATTCCTCGTCTAAAGCAATATCTCATGTCAACACAGGTGTTGAGTTACACAAACTGTGGTGGTAAACACAGACTCTAGAGGAAGTTTCCGTTTTCCGACCCGTGCATCTGGGTCAAAGCGTTACATCACATCTGCACATCTTTCCATCAAACAGGTGATTCGAGGCCATAAACAGCCATTTCTGATCAAAATGAAAAAAGCATTCTACACTTTATTTAAAGTTTCACAGGTCAAAGGTTATGGTTTTGCAGAAGCAAACGACTCGCCTAAATGTGAATGGCAGAAAAGCATGTCAGTTTTTTCGTAGATCACCACACTAGGCCACACTAATTTTCTCTGAAGCGGACTTCACAATCGCACTGCATCCTTAAGGATGAACAGAAGAACGTTTGTTCAGAATGAACCATTCAGCCTGCAAGAACTAAGCCACAGGTGTGTGTTTTTTGTTGCGCAGAAAGGCTCAAGGACACAGAATTAAGAGAATTCAAAGACACATTTGTCCTAAAATCTGAAAAAGATGTGACCAGCCAAAAAGAAAACAGGTTCAAGCTCATACAGAGCTAGTTTATGACTGTGTGAGCTTTAGGAAAGCTCATATAATGTTCAAATGGGTAGTTGAAACGGCTGGCATGAAGTTTTGATATTCTCTACAGACTTTGGTTATATTTAGAAATGCCATACTACCCATATTAGAATTATAAATGTGCATGATGTATGCAACACCTCAAGGAATACTAGGAATACTACTTGAGTGCAATGCACTCACCTTGACCATCCACAGCAAACAATATACATTACTGCACAATTATTATTTGTTAAGTGTTTTGTATGTTGAGTATTGATGTGCTTCATTAGGTGATGGAAGAAAAAAAATCTTGTGTTGCAAGATGATGTCACACCTTTCAAAGATAAATCTCAGCAGATGCTCTACTATTGTGAAATATCTATCTACAAACAATTATGAATTTGAAATAAGACATTGGTAAATCTTTATGCTGAAATAACGCTAATAATAGTATAGTTTGACTAACTAAAAATCAGCCAATCAGCTTATTATATATTTTAGATTGTCATTGTTGAAACAAATGTTTTCATTTGTCACACTTCTGACTTGGCTAGAACCGAAATTTGAATATTAATATAAAAGGTCCAAGATCCCAAGCAAATGGAACACTGATCACCATTATGGTGCTTTCAAAACAATTACAGTACTAAACAATATAATTTCTTACAGGCATGGTTAAAGACAACTTTAAAATGTGAATTCACAGTAAAAACAAGAGCATCATTTTGCTGTTGATTAACACTAATTCGTAAGAAAATGACCCAGCATGTATTAATTACACTGTACATTTCTGACTACAGTAATTTATTGTAAAATAATACTCTTTAATCCTGTAAATTCCTGGCAATTTTTTTTTAAATGAAATTCAAACAATAAATGTGTTTTTGGCGCTCTTTAATGTGGCATTACAGATCGCTGTAGTGTCTCAATTCAAGTGCCCGGGAACCGATCATTTCTTCCTCTTTACTACTAATTATAGCATGAAATAAACATGAAATCATGTCTCATTAAATTGCTCAATTAGTGTTTCAACCATGGAAAGACGTCAATAAAACAGCTTGTAAACAATGCCATGTAACATAATTACATTTACCTCAGGAAAGCCATTAAATGTCCATATCTTGACAGTTAGCAAGAAAAATGGACTCTAGAGAGGAGCATTTTGCTAAATAAATGCACTATATTACATATTCATTATATTTCACAGCCACCGTTTAAATGTTCATATTTTAATTTTTTTTTTTTACTTCAAATATATGGCAGTTAAGTCTGCTGGGATCATAGCTCTCCATGGCTATGCAGCATATGCTTGTATGTGTATGCGTGTGTACCTGAAAGAAGCCCGGAGGAACGGGGCCGACTGGCATACCCTCTCCTGGGGGCATGTTTCCAAGGACAGGACTCGGAGCTGCCGCTGCACTCTGCAATCACAAATACACACACACAATTCCAGTTAAACAGCAAATCCAACACACACACACACACACACATACAGCTAGCAGCACTTACTCAAACACTGCACCGTGATGGTCATTCACCACTCAAGGACAAACACACACACCCATAAACAAACACTTCCTGGAAGCCAAAATCTACATCTCTTAGACAGACACATGGATACTGTCAACAGCTGCTAACCACCAGAAGAACTGGCTTTCTGTCTGAAAACACATTCAGCTGCCTCCAAAAAATAAAAGCAAGCAGGCAGGGATGGTAGAGGTCAGATGGCAGGCCAAAAAGACATGAAATGAGACAGGATTACTCTGTCTGAGGATGCAGAGAGCCGCGGGCGGCCCCGGACCCCATGCAGGGAGCTAATGAGGAAGCCGTTTAGGTTCCTGTGCTAAACTCCATAAAACCACACACTCAACGCTAGAACAGAACAGGCAGAGGTGGATGGATGACAGGTCGTCCCGTTGACCTTACGTCTCCCTCTGGTGATGTCGAAACTCAAAGGCTGTATCCCAATTCATTCCTCCAATTTTCAAATGTTATTTATACATTTTATTATTATTATTTAAAAAAATATCATTCATAAAATATGTAATCTAATATATATATATATATATATATATATATATATATATACACATACATATGTAACTAAATATTACTATCTATATTTTTTTATTATTTTTAATATTATTTATATTATTGTAATGTATTTAAATTTTTTTATAAACATTTTTAAAAAAATTTCATAAATATTTTTATGCATATTTAATTAATTGTGGTTCATTTTAATTTATATTTTGAACATACAGTGTTATCATGTTGACACACATATATGTATATATAATCCATATTAATGGAATTAATATTAAATATAAAAAATAAATAATATAATTATTAATTAAATACAATAATAATAGTGTGTATGCAATTTATATACATTATTTATATGTTATTATACAAATATTTTGTATTTATTTTAGTGCTATCAAACGATTAATTGCGATTAATCGCTTTCAGAATAAAAGTTTGTTTACATAATATATGTGTGCGTACTGTGTATATTTATTATGTATATATAAATATACACACGTATATATTTAACAAAAATATATTTTATTAATATATAAAATATTTATATCTATATATACTATACATTTTATATAAATATTTCTTAAATATTTCTTACACATGTATTATGTAAACACAAACTTTTATTTTGGATGCAATTAATTGCGATTAATTTATTTATATATTTACTCAAATCCTCTAACTATAAACAATTCAATATTATGTATATTTCTATTGTTTTCATATCATTATAGAAATATTATGTATTTATATATTTACTCAAAACTTCTAAATAAATGTGCTAAATGTGATAAACATGTCTGTTAAAACACCCTCATCACAGTGATGATCAGCTGTATTTTACTAAATATTTTGCTACAAAACAATTTTTTAACAAGTTCATCACAACACAATATGCCAGGAAAAGTTTTGTCACGCTACATCGCTTCTCATTGGAAAAAGTAGTTGTTGGAAAAGCTGCATTATTTTGAAAACACTCGAGCTGCAGTCACACTACTGAAAAAAGTAGTAAAGTTAGCTGCGTCGCTGCTTTTAGTTACAGTTTACACTGTACATGATGATGTGTGTTAAGTAATGATGAAAATCTTTGTTTTGACATCTGACAACAGCCGTCAAGTGACAAACTGACTGGGATTTAATGTTTTATCTAGCACAAGGAGGCTTGTAAGTGTCACAGCTCCGGGCAGGATTGGCACACTGGCACGGCGACAGAGCCAAGACGGGCTGTGCTGCAATGACTTGAGATTGTGTGTGCGGAGCATTACTGACATGCAGTCGGAGAGAAAGAGAGAGAGACACACACTTAGACACAACAGTCTGATTACCCCTGGCACACAGGGAAATGAGCAGGGGAAATGCACTTACATCCGCCCAGTAATAACAAAGAAGTTGCTGGCAAATTGAAGGTGGAGATATATATACGACTTGGAAGGAGTGTTTTCTAATGCTATATGGCTATACGATGAAAATAGCTACAGCACTTTCGACAACAGTTCAACAAGACGTAATAAAAAAAATCACAAGAGTGGCGCAAATGTCCGTGCAGTTTTATCGACGCTGAAGCCATCTTTTGTCAAAGCACACTCGTGGTAAATAAGATCCTGCTGCAAGGGGCTGAATATTGTGTTTTCCCGCAGTAACGCTGAAGTCTCATCTCCTGATAGTAGCGGCACAATAATGAGCCTAATGCCCTCCGTGCTGAGCAAGCACTCTATCAAAACTACCAACAAAGATAAACTAACGTCCCTCGGCTCTTCACGGGTCCACAGTCAGTCATAAAAACCTCGCCGCCGAGGGCACGGCAATAAAATCTGGCCACTGATTAGAGTAACTTTCATTTAGCGTGCATCCCATTCAGGGGAAACTAAAATGGCACTAATGTAATAAGAAAAGATGTCTGACTGTCTTAAAATCTAAGTGATAAAAGCGTTAACAGTGACCCGCTGAAGCTAATACGTTTAAGTGTTCAGCTGAGGTGAATTTGTGGCGGGTGTTTTTGATACCACTGAAAACAAAATACTGTGTAAGAGTATTTACACAGAAAATCAGTTAGATATAAAGATTAATTGACTCTCTCTTGCACAATTAAAGGCATAGTTATAGTTAACCAAAAAATGTACTCGTCCTCTCCTGTATGAATTTCAGTTTAGCAGGATGTCCTAGATGGGGCGGACACTGTTAACATGATAACACTACGTATTTAAAATATAAATACAAATTAATTAAATATACATAAATATATATTTAAATACATTACAATAATAAAATATACATAGTAATATTTTTAGTATGTTACATTTATATATATATGTATGTACGTATATATATATATATATATATATATATATATATAAATATATAACAAATAATTATTAATTCAATTTTACTATATTAATATTAATAATTGTATTATGTATACATTATTTATTTTAATTATATATGTATATTATTTAAATAATTAAATTTACACATAATACAATTATTTATATATATATATATATACACATATATATAATACAATTGTTAATATTTATATAAATATACAGTCAAATTAAATTAATATTTTAATTATTTAATTATATACATAATACAATTATTAATATGTATATATATATATATATATATATATATATAGTGATAATTAAAATAAATAACATACAATATATATATATATATATATATATATATATAGAGTATATAATTATACTTACTGTATATATACATGTATGATATAAATGTCCAAAAATGATCTATCTATCTATCCATCTATATATATATATATATATATACACACACACACACACACACACACACACTAATAATATACTATATGTATATATATATATATAATTATTTAAAAATAAACTATATATTATTGTTATATAATTATTTTTGGTTGTTGTTTTATGTGTGTATATATATATATATATATATATATATACATACACACATAGTATATTGAATGTTTAGTATATTATTAGTGTGTGTGTGTGTCACATTTACCTTCTAAAACAATGCCAATCTTTGCGAACAAAAACACAGTCAACGCAAACAATCGATGTAAACAACAATAAACAAGCACTTATGATGCAGCCGTGGTGGAAATAATACATGCCCCACCTATTGTAAACCTACCACCTTTTGGCTAAGGCATTTTTTATTATGAATTATTCAGTGGCTACTTTTCAGGGACTTTGGTTACCGTTTGGCTTGGTGTCACCTTAGGTTTAATTCGTCATCCTGTAAGTTCTGGTTGTTTCTTAAGCCTTCTGTCGAGTGTAATGGGCCTGTAAGCTTTACATTCTTGCAACAGAGAGCTTCAAGTGCCGAGTGTAATAACGGCATTCTTGGAATTGTGAGGGAACTGATAAAACGCACATCCTGCTGGGAGTTTATTTAAGAGAAGACGGAAAAGGATTAAAACGGTGTAGCTTGACGCGTATTTGCCATGGTGGGTATAGCAAAAAAGCTATTTAAGCACAGGTTTAGCTTTAAAACCTGTCAACAGCAGCACAGATTTCATTTGTAAATGCAGTTTTGCAGCATGGTTATGAGAACATCAAAGCAAAATAAGTACCGCAATCATTTGAGCTTCCCTCCATTTGACAGACCCTTGCCATCAATTGTCAGGTCCGTCCTCCTGTGGTCAGTTGGTGAATGTTAATTAAAGGACTTCTGACAATTAACAACGTAACAGCATGCCGTGGGAGTCCCTCCACCTGTGCAGGCCCACTTGATTCCTGGTGGATACGGAGCGTGTTCCCGATTAGCACTGATTAATGAAATCAATTACCTGCGACGGGGAGTGAGATTGAGTGACTGGAGAGTGCTGGCCTGCTAACAGACTGTCCACTCTCCTATCCGTGTGGTCATCAATAACAGGGACCTGTAGGCACTTATTTTCACTGATTAGAGACCAGTTGGTCATCAAAACTTGGGTACAAGGTGCACAGCATATGCTTACATTTGACCCAAAAGCTTTGGAAAGCTTAGTTTTGCAATCACTAAATTCTAATTTCGTAAAAAAATACATTTCCAGCATAATAATTATGATAAAACGCATAAAGTGTTTTGTGTAAACTGTACTAGTGTCTGCAAAACAAAATAACATAAACATTAAATCTACAGCGACTGTCAGACTGCAGTGCTTCAAGCAAATCCAGCCTACAAATTTGGATATAAAGTAATTAATTAAGAACACTTTCCCTCTCATTACATCTCCCATTTAGTAGTTTGGGAACATTGGACGCAGCCTGCCATGAACATCCATCTGTTGCTGCATAAAACGGCAAACCACAATATATTAGCAACTGAATTGCTTGTAGAGGACGAACAGAAATACCTCCCATGGTGCACCTGGGGTCAGGTCAGGACATTTGGAGATTTGGCAATTCAGTTGGCAGTCCTCAAATCAAGCCTCTTAAATGGGATAGCATACAGTCTGGGTCAGCAGCATGGGGTCTGGGGACAGGATGGAGGGGCTAATAGTTACCCCACTGCACCTCCCTAGGAGACTAATCCGCTACAGGGAATGGTAATGAGGATCCTAATCTGGCGCTGCAATGCTTTATGAGTGGACAAACATTTGGACTGGAAATTTCTCCTGGGAAGCCGACAATGCAGCTCATCTGAAGTCTGTTCCGTCTTTGTTTTGGCAGAAGCGATCGACGCACATTTGTCATCGCTCTGCGATGCCTTTCATTGACGATTAACGGCTCAGATCGGAATAAAG
This sequence comes from Elopichthys bambusa, assembly GCA_037101425.1. NCBI lineage: Eukaryota > Metazoa > Chordata > Actinopteri > Cypriniformes > Xenocyprididae > Elopichthys > Elopichthys bambusa. The sequence continues at coordinate 42,386,405 of CM074433.1, forward strand.
ACTGGGAGATCTCCTTCTGCTGTTCTGTGTTGACATTGTTTCTGCTCTGTGATTAATTAAACTGTATGTATAAAGTTCACCTGAGCTCATTTTACACATTCAGAGAGAGAAACAAAAGGAAAAAAAAAATTCTTTAGTACTAGTGTGACATACTCTAATGTTCACAACACAAAGAACATCAATATATGCAGAGCTCAACAATGTCACTTGCCTCAATGGTCCAGAACTATATCTTACATTTTTTGATCACCATGTACATGTATTTTTATGCCTTGCAAAGTAAAAAAAAAAAAAAAATGTTTTCATGACGTTTGGTTGTGAATTCTGCGTCAACTTTTAAACTTGTCAGCTAGGTAAAATGATCTGACTGGCTGACGTAGAGGTTTCGTTAAAATTCAATGACTTGTATGTAATAGTTTTGGTAGCATCAGTAAGAATGGGTTGTAAATAGCAAAATAGCATAATCTTCCAGCAGAAGTATGAATTTATGGAGTTCTTTTATAATAAAAACGATTGTCATATACGCTCTGGTTCTTAGTTTTTTGTTTGTTTGTTTTACTTTTTTCTTTTTCCTCTTTTTATATTATTATTATTAACGGTTGATGATATTAATAATTCTTAATAATAATAATTTATGTTGTTGTTTTGTATTGTTGTTTTTATTGTTTCTTTTGCTTTTTTTGTAAAATGTAAAATTCTAATAAAAATACTACTAAAAAACAGTATGATTTTAATTAATTGCAATTTATTGTTGCAAATTGTCTTTTTTTTTGATTTGATGATAAAAGAGTGAAAAATATATTATAAAAAATGTTTTATATATTTATGTATTTGCAAATATATATATAATATTTACAATTGAGGTCTTTTTTAAAAAAGCATCTAGTTTTAAAATATTTTTACATTTATTTTATTTAGAAATAAATATTAAACAAATAAACGTTTAAAATCAGCCTTAAATACATAAATATTATTTAAAATAATAATTTCATATTCATAATATTTTTTGCATAAGGGCCAGTGAAAATGTTGGCAAGGCAAGTAAATATCTGCCATAAAAAAAACCTTACTGTTAAACCCCTGATATCATCCACGTTTACATAACCACACACACACCGTATTCATCAGCTTCAGTGGGGGTGTTGTTAATCATTTATCTGAAGAGGTCAGCCATTCATAACAGAGATCATAAAATGGTACAGTAGCAAAAACACAGCCTGTATATTTCTAACCGTGCGTTCACACCGCCGCCGGCGAGAGCGCCAAAGTGACCAGAAGTCATTTATTTTCAACGTGAGCCGGCAGCGAGCTCCAAGAGCGTCTTGGATGGTGAGAGCGTTGAGGAGAGTTGAAGTCAGGTCAACTTTATGGTAATGAGCTATGGCGTGGTTCAGCGGCAACCAATCGGAATGTAGAGGTCCTTGCTTGAGAGGATACCGATTGGTTGTCACAACTTGTCATTTACTTTGACCCTCCCGCCAGCTGCGGTTTGAATGCACAGTACAGCGTTGTTGGCAGGGCAGTCAAGGCGAATTTTGACGCTCTCGCAGGCGGCGATGTGAACGCACAGTAAGAGTAAAAGAGAAGGTGAAACGTTATCATATAAACCAAAACTGGCTAAAAACGCTACAAAATTAAATAAATATGTAAGATATGTCCGCTGCACATAATATTCAGGTGCAGTAAATGCATATCAACAATAAGCCAGTTGTTATCAACTATCCAACCACAACAGGGAAACTTTTAGGAGACTGAAAACAAGAGGTCAATGTCTGGGCTAAATATACACACTTCCTGTACTGGAGACACACATATGCTGCCATTGATAAAAATGATAAACAGCTACACTAAACTGCTAAAGTCTAACATTTGTAATGTAACCCAATAAATATTTTTTTTCCCATTTTACAGAAGAAAACATTAGAGGTGTTTGCTCATGAAAAACACACCAGCACAATGCTAAGGTGTTTTAAATGGTTTTTGGCATGTTGCTAAATGGTTGCTAAGTGGACCTTAGATATGATGTGTGTCCTGCCTGTAGACTTTGTCCAGTTTATCGTAATAGTAATAGTGATGCGTGCTTGATTGCTACTGATTGTAGCTGATGCAAGAAGACAGAATATAAATAGATTTGAATTTGAAAACAAACTCTGATATTCGCTTGACAAAGCCATATGAAAGTTTGAAAGTTGTATTAGCTTTAAATTTAGTGAAGTGGAAAGAAAGAAAGAAAGAAAGAAAGAAAGACATTGCTAGCATGAATAAGCATGTTTTAACACATTGCTAATATGAATTAACATATTTTGCTAAAATGTTTTAAAAGGTTGCTAGCATGAATTAGCATGGTGGTAGCATGTTTTAACACATTGCTAGCATTAATCATGTTGCTAACATTTTTCATACATTGTTAGCATTAATTAACATGTCGCTAGCATGTTTTCCCACATTGCTAGGATGTTTTAACATGTTGCTGACATGAATTAACATGTTGTTAGCAGGTATTAACAAGTTGCTAACATGTTTTAGCATGTTGCTGGCATGAATTAGCATATTGCTAACATGATTTAACATGTTGCTAGCATGTCATAGCATTCTGATAGCATGAATTAGCATTTTGCTAGCATGTTTTAATGTGTTGATAGCATGAATTAGCATGTTGCTAGCATGTTTTTACTTTTAACATTAATTTTCATAACAGTCTTCAGATATTTTCATTATCTCCATGACGGCCATGCCCCACCCCCCGCACACACCCCGCCCCCCCGAGTACTCAATTACTCGTTTTTGAAACCTATCAATAATCGAAATGAAAAATTGCCAAAAATGCCCATCCCTAGGTTGTAGTATGTTTTCAGTGAAGTACATAATTAACTGATCTACTAATGATTACAGGTGCCATTAAAAGCATAATTTCAAAAAGCCAAGGCAGTAGTATCAAAACATTGTAACGTGGCTTCCCAACAAAACGGAATAAATGAATAACCAAACCCCTTACGTAAGCATATTTTCTATTGACAGAGTGCTAAAGTGTGTCCATCAGACGGTCAGACGTGGGAATCGGTGATGTCATGGAGTTTCAGGGAAGTGAAGGCTAAGATAGAGCCGCATACTCAATGGCACAAGCCCAAGCTGCTAACAATCACATCAGGTCCTCATTTCAAAGCCCAGATGGAAAAAAAAAGGTTGCCTAGGAAACGGCTCCAGTGCACTGCACCTCCCTGGAGGTCCACCAACGCTAGACGAGGAATGAGATCCAAGCGCTCGCCTGGAATAAACCACACTGTGTCAAAACTCCTCCATCTGACTACAGCAATTACACCAAAGTATTACAGTATCGTCTGCCAGGCTGAATGTACATGTTGACATGTCACACGCATGACCACAACAAAGCCGTCATGTGGTTTCTGACAACCCAAACCGCTTGTCGTGGTTTTTATCACAATCACTTTGTGGTCGGTAGGAGATTGGTTGAACTCTGACAATCAACATAGGAAATAAAAAAAAATCACAAATTAGATGTCTTTAACAGACATGGTGGAGAGCAAACTGAGACGTGTATGCTTTGCAGATGTTTTTCTTGAGGATAAAGATCTCAATAATCCTGTAGAGCTTCAATAGATCTCTCAATAATACCTCATTCTGTGCTCAGATTTTCCCCAATATCTCAAAATGAACTCAAATACGGTTTCTCCTGAGAAAAGAACTTCAAAAATTTAACAAAAACATTGTGGGTTTCATATTGTGTAGGGTGTTGGTAAAAGAAGAGAACTTTGAGAACTCGGTAGGAGGTTGGTAAAGGGTGAGCTCTAAGGTCGCATTATTATTATATTACGTGGTTCAAGTGACCCACTTCCAATTTGTTTCCTCCCATGTGGCACATATCTATGGAAGCAATTCTGACTTTATAACTCACAATTGCGACTTTATATCATCCAATTCTGACTTTATATCATCCAATTCTGACTTTATATCACGCAATTCTGACTTTTTATCATCCAATTCTGACTTTATATCACGCAATTCTGACTTTATATCACACAATTCTGACTTTATATCACAATTCTGACTTTATCTCACGCAATTCTGACTTTATATCACAATTCTGACTTTTTATCATCCAATTCTGACTTTATATCACAATTCTGACTTTATATCACGCAATTCTGACTTTATATCACGCAATTCTGACTTTATATCACACAATTCTGACTCTATATCACGCAATTCTGACTTTATCTCACGCAATTCTGACTTTATATCACAATTCTGACTTTTTATCATCCAATTCTGACTTTATATCACGCAATTCTGACTTTATATCACAATTCTGACTTTATATCACAATTCTGACTTTATATCACGCAATTCTGACTCTATATCACGCAATTCTGACTTTATCTCACGCAATTCTGACTTTATATCACAATTCTGACTTTTTATCATCCAATTCTGACTTTATATCACGCAATTCTGACTTTATATCACAATTCTGACTTTATATCACGCAATTCTGACTCTATATCACGCAATTCTGACTTTATCTCACGCAATTCTGACTTTATATCACAATTCTGACTTTTTATCATCCAATTCTGACTTTATATCACAATTCTGACTTTATATCACACAATTCTGACTCTATATCACGCAATTCTGACTTTATCTCACGCAATTCTGACTTTATATCACAATTCTGACTTTATATCACAATTCTGACTTTATATCACGCAATTCTGACTCTATATCACGCAATTCTGACTTTATCTCACGCAATTCTGACTTTATATCACAATTCTGACTTTTTATCATCCAATTCTGACTTTATATCACGCAATTCTGACTTTATATCACGCAATTCTGACTTTATATCACAATTCTGACTTTATATCACGCAATTCTGACTCTATATCACGCAATTCTGACTTTATCTCACGCAATTCTGACTTTATATCACAATTCTGACTTTTTATCATCCAATTCTGACTTTATATCACGCAATTCTGACTTTATATCACGCAATTCTGACTTTATATCACGCAATTCTGACTTTATATCACAATTCTGACTTTATATCACACAATTCTGACTTTATATCACAATTCTGACTTTATATCATGCAATTCTGACTTTATATCACACAACTCTAACTTTATATCACGCAATTCTGACTTTATATCACACAATTCTGACTTTATATCACGCAATTCTAACTTTATATCACAATTCTGACTTTATATCACACAATTCTGACTTTATATCACAATTCTGACTTGATATATCATCCAATTCTGACTTTATATCACAATTCTGACTTTATATCACACAATTCTGATTTCATATCACACAATTCTGACTTTATATCATCCAATTCTGACTTTATATCACGCAATTCTGACTTTATATCACACAACTCTAACTTTATATCACGCAATTCTGACTTTATATCACACAATTGTGAGAAAAAAGTCAGAATTGTGAGATAAAATGTCACAATTATCTTTCATTTTTTTTTATTTCGTAAAGCTTCAATACAGATTAGATGTGATCCACAAACATGTAAGCAGGAAAAAAGCACATGGATTCCGATATTCAGATTGGTTCCAGGCCTCATTCAAAAGTGGAAATGAATCTGATATGAATCGTATACGTGCTTTTGTGTCTGCCATGTACGCGAACAAATCGGATATTCCCCTGTCAATGTGAGTCATACCTCACTGAAAAAGCGGCGATGGCGAATGACGTCAACTCGAAGACAACCCACAGCGATTAAAGCAGCGATCATTGCTACATTCACACAGGCTGCAACAAGGGCCCTCCTCCTTTTTTCTCCACCTTAAGAGACCAATGTTTTGCTGAACTTTAAAGATGGTGCAGAAAGCAAAAGCTTGTATTATCATTTCATCTGCGTACATTGAAAACCGTGCCGCTTTTACTTCCTTTTCGGCCTAAGCTTTTCCAGGTCAGTATGTCTACCTTGGGTTGTTTCGCCAAGTGTATAGTGTATATGCAGATATCGGATATGGGTCACTTTTAAAAGAAGATGTAAGCTGGTCGTCAAAAAAACTGGATATAGTCAACAAATCGGAATTGTAAATGCACCCTAAGAGTCAACAAAGAAAAGAATCACAGATGAGATCTCTTTAATATCTCAATTGTTTGTCCTAGTCAAGATGAAGAGCAAATTCTCTCATGCTTCTTAGTTTTTTAAGGGAAAAGTTGTCAGTAATTCTTTAGAGATGTCTCAATAATATTTCATTCTGTATTCAGGTTTTCCACAATATCTCAACATGAACTCAAATATTTCTCATCAGATTTTTCCAAGTCCAAATAATCTGAGCTATGCACTCCACATTCATTTTATAGCTTTATATATTTAAGATTCAGTCATGTTTACTGTTGTACAGCGAATTTCCACAGTCATTTCAATAGGAATGTACACGATTGAGAATTTTGCGTGAGGGCAAAAGATTTCCTAATGTAGATTTTGCAAAAATCTAAAATTGGTCATGCAGATTCTTTGTGTTGACCAACAGAAGGTGACTTCTGTGTGAGCTTTGCTTCAAACATCAGTACACTATACACAATTGACCTTTTTTGGCCACGAAATTTCGCTAATCTGACTGCACCTTTACTATACATCAACAATTGCCTCAATTGTAAATTTTAAGAGAAACATCTGAGATAAATGTTGCTTTTAAGGGTGTGACTGAAGGGTGTGACCTCTGGCACCGACTACAACAGAGGCCATGTGGGGTGACAGCAGGGTGGTTTCCTTGGGTGGGGTCGTATTGGGTTCAACTGAAAATGATACACGCCCATCCCAAATGATTAAACTCACATTGACCTCAGTGAACTGAAACCAACCTGAGGGATAACTCTCAAGATGAGAGTTATCCAGTCCTGCAGATACCCCCCCATACACCTGGTTCCCCCAAACTTTTCTCCAGTTCATCTCTGGTGTTAATAGTCAGCAAACAGGCCCGTCCCATCCTCTGCAGCATGAGCTCATGGTGCTGTTGTGGCTTGTGGGTCTGGCCACGTCTGCATGGCAGGGCTGTGTCTTCTTCGGCGCCAGCGTGAATGCGCACTCCAGTGTTTTATCAGTTCATCAGAGGTCTGGATGTCGCTCAAGGCTGCTGGCCTGTCTTACTGCTGCCGGCCTGTAAAACTGCTCCAGTAAATATCATTAACTATTAGATATGCCTCCTCTTTCTCAGTTTATACATGTGTGTGCGTGAAAAAGAGGAAAACTTTAGCGCTCAGGGATTGCTCTTTCATAGCTCAGGAGACGGAATATATCACGTTTCTTTTATGTATGAAATTAGTTTCTCCTAAGCTTAGGAGTAATGAAGATAATCACAAATGAAACAACTGTTCAATAGAGCTATAAAATTAATGTAGTTTGCATAGAAGAATTTGATGAGAAATGTTGAAGGTTATATTGAGATATCTGGAAAATAAAATAAAAATTAGTAATGTCATATTTCTCAGAAGGAAAATCTGTGAAGCTGGAAAATAAAATAATAAAATAAAATAACTAGTAATGTCATTTCTCAGAAGGTAAATCTGTTAAGCTGGAAAATAAAACAAAATAAAATAAAACTAATATTTTTAGTAATGTCACATATGTTTCAAGAGTAAGATCTAAGAACCAGGTCTCCATTTGCTCTTCATTTAAATCTTACTGCAGTCATGGAGAAGCAATTAAAATGTTACATGAAGGAGATCTCATTTTTGGGTTTTTTTCTTCTTCCAATGGTACATTACTAATTTTCTAAATTAGGTCTGACCAAACCATTAAACAGCATAATAAAAGTAAGATGAACTGATTGTAATAGTTTATTTTTACAGTATATATAGCAGGAAAAACAGAGCTGCAATTGTGTTACTGAAAGTACAGAAGTCTAGACAGCAAACAGCTCATTTCCAGGGCACATGGTGCAGGAATGGAGTATTGACTGGAATACACTGGAATTGTGTCTGTGACAGAATGCCAGATTACTTAGATTGTAGATTAGAAGTAAATGGGTGCAGCTGGGAAAAGGGCTGTTTCTAATGTGTACACAAACTACAGCACCTGCCGGCAGCCTTAATCTTAACCACCGAGCACAGTAGGGGTGGGAATCTATAGTCACCTCACGATCCGATCCGGTCCGATTCACATTCTGGAAGTCACAATCCGATTCCAAAATGATTCTTGATCTACTTTTTTATTATTATTATTAATTAATTAATTCGTTTACTGACTTGAAAATCTTAAAATCCTTACATTTACATATCCTTACATAAGTAATTATAAGTAGCCTACTTTTTAAAATAATTAAAAATTGAAAAAATGACTAAATTAAAACAATTGTTTGTTAAGAATTTTAAACTTATATAATTTCAAAACACATAAGCAAGTAGCAAATAATAAAGAGGAGCAAAGAAACATATTACAAGGAATAAACAAATTGTGCTTTAAGATTATCTGGACATTTTCCATTCAAGAACGTGATTTTTCTTTCTCATCTTTACTGTTGTTTGATTGTTACTATGACAACATAGACAGCGGGAGCTCTAGTAAGCTGCGTTCACACAAGGATCTCTTTTAAAATATAAGTAATGAGGTTTGTTCTGCCATTTAATCCCTTAAAACATAACTGGCTGTGTTTAAATTTATTTTGCGTCATAAAACCATTTTGAGATGCAAGTGCATTAAACCACTTACACAGAGTCGCGCACAGCCGCATGTGCGAGCGAGCACTCTTCACAAAAGTGAGCATCAGCAGTTTAAATTGAAAGCAGCCTTCTGAGTTTCATATTTTAAATATATAAGTCCACTGCATTCCAAACGACATAAATGATGACTTTGTAGAGCATTTGTAAGGAAAATACAGACGGGTGAGACCACGCACTGTATTTGTAACATCTCACAGGCCATCCTGTGCAATTAAGCCCACGGATGTCCTATGTAATTCGCTTCAACCTTTCCAAACTTTATGAATGATTATTTTGCGGAAGGTTTGAGTGGTTCAAGATGTATGTGTGTGGAATTGGAAGCAAGCAGAATACGGGTGTTTCTAAAGCACAGTCTGGTTAAAAACTATACAAATTCTCAGAATCGATCCAGAATTGTTGGGGAGAGAATCGCGATGCATCGATGGATCGATTTTTTCTTCCACCCCTAGAGCACAGCATCGCTACGACTGCCAGAAAGACAAACTTCAGCAAGCTACAGCAATATTGCAATTAATGCAAAAGTTCCTTATGAGTTTATCAGTGATGCCTCGCCATTAATTTTGCTCAACCACCCAGAAAACCCTAGAAACCACAAAGAAATGCACACACACACAAAAAAAAAAATCACCCAAAACATCTTTGCAACAGTATAGCAAGCAGCTAAAATGCAATGCAACAAATATCTTGCAAATTATTCTTAATAAATAAGAATATATGGAAAAAACTTTTTTTTTCTTAAGACTGATTGATTTAATTCTTTTCAAGCTGACAAAGCTGACCAGACATATTTTTTCTCTCTCCGAGGATGAAGGAGGAGGAGGAAAAGAAATCGCTGTGTCACTGGCCTGAGATTCAGATAGACTGATCTATCAAAAAGAGCACAGCCTCAGAAATACACAATCATTACATCCACGTCTCTCCCAATCCCTCCCACGAGGCTCTGCTGATCCGAGGTGTATCTGACAGACTCCGTAATAACCCTGTCGTGGTGGAGAGAAAGGCCGGACCCAAGCAAAGGTGACATTTACACAAGAGAGTGCATAAAAATATAAACATACCCAAACATGTGCAAATCCGACAATAGACACAAATTATTGTGTGTAACGCACACTCACACGGTTATATAAAGGTGTGTAAACACGATTTGTCAGCAAATTCCCTGGATTACGGCGGATGATGTGCGTTCCTAACATGCTGAGGACAGCGTGTCAGGTCAGACGTGAAACTTGGCATATGCACTTTGGAAAAAAACTATTAAAATTTATCATAAGTTCATCTAGACTGCCTAACTTTTTTAACTCCATGTAGAATATTCCTTCAACAAAACCAAACTCACGTTTTTGTGACAGGCGATAATGTGAATGAGACAATAACTTGCATTGTTGGTCGCCAATATTCAAGAAAAAAAACAAAAAAAAAACAGTATACAATTGTAGTACAATATTATAAAAGACAGTCAGTTGTAGCAATCAAACAAACAAAAATAACTGAATTTAAAGGGGACCTATAATCCCCTTTTTCAAGATGTAACACAGTATAAGTCTCTGATGTCCCCAGAATGTGTCTGTGAAGTTTCAGCTCTAAATACCCCACAGATCATTTATTATAGCTTGTCAAATTTGCCCCTATTTGGTTTTGAGTAAAAACACGCAGTTTTTGTGTGTGTCCCTTTAAATGTAAATGAGCTGCTGCTCCTGGCCCGCTATCCAAAAGAGGGCGGAGCTTGAACAGCTCAAGTTTCGGTTGTTCAACAACAACAAAGCTGGAGAATCTCACGCAGCCAAAATGATGATTGTCAGTAACGGTGTTCAGCCTTACATTGTTCAAACCGGAGTCGGATACTGATGGAGAGACTCAGGAAGAACTTACAATTTTTAGAATGGACGTTTCTGAATGGTTAGTGGATAAATTAATGTAGTTCCTGTGGAGTTGATTCAACTCATCAACTAGCATGTGCCGTCATGTTAAACTTTTGTGCAAATCCAACGTTGAATTGACCCTCATTTGTGAAGCAGTCCGGTGTAAAATGATGACACGTCAACAACACTCTACTACAACAACTCTTCCTCTTCTCTAAAGCAGCCCAACATGGCCTCACCCCCTTTGTTGCATCTTCTCAGGGGCAGGGTTTATGTAAATTTTAGGGTTAGTGATGTCACCAACCTGGGAAGAAGCTCGTTGTAGTTCCTACCAGCAATTTGTTGTAGTACTTAAAAAGCGATTTCTGTAAAAGAACATATCCCCTTTTGCATTGAACTTTGAGGGTCGTAACTTTACAGATGTTGTTTATGCTCAAACAGCAACATACTAACTAAAGTTAAAAAGCGAATTCATAATCAACCACCCCTTTAACGCAAAAGTACAATGCACCATAAACACAAGCACAAAGTACAACAATAAACACTCAATATAATTATTTTGACTAAAGAAAGCATGTATCATCATTGACACAGACTTTGAAGTAAATGCATGTCATTAAGACAGCAGTTGTGGATTTAAGGCATTTGTGTCATTCTATGACTCCTACAACTCGCTGCGTGCAAAGTGCCATGACGTTCTGATGTCATTATGATCATTAATGTCACAATCATAACACTCATCAATGGAAATCTGTTCAGTGTCATATCCTGCTTTGATTAATATGCAGAATCTCACTAATTGGATGCCTAATTAATTCAGCAGGGCCTCCTGGAGATGTTTTGGGGCGACGCACAAAAGATGCCTTGAATAGCACACTGTCAGATGCACCGTCATTGAAAGAAATAGCCAAAGGGTATAAAATTTCACATACACAAATTCAAGAACTCAAGTGTGGAATAAATACTTAATATGCTTTATAATAATAAAACTAGATTTTAAAAGTAAATGGTGTCTGATGAAACATGAAGTGTTCAAATTTCTAACTCTAAATACAAGTAATAGTGAGACGTTCCTTAGCAAACACTACTAGCAAGTACCAAATAACTCTACAAAGGTGAGGTCAAGTCAAAACACATTGCATCAAACTGCTTTTTTATTTTAAGAACTGTATCATATTGAAAGTATTCAATTATGGAAAGTGAGCCTTAGATGAACCAATAGTGTTATTGGATGCAAATTTATTCAAAGCATATGCAAAATTATGAACTCCCATCTATCGGCTTCTCATCTCTCTATTCCACTTCAGCTCACGTTAGGTGTAGCCGGAGAAGATTTCACTGAAGTGGGGGGTTTTATTATATATATTTTGCCTTAATTCTCCATTTCTGGGGGAGCTCTTGCTCCCGTATCATTAAAAATAAATCTTCTTCACCGCTGAAAGAAAAAAAATTTAGAGAGGGAAGAAAAGACCACCTGCATCTCCCAAATCCCATTCGGCATCCCTATCCTGCATTATGAAGGAGCTTGTCAGGCAGCGAGTGGCCGCCTGCCTCCTCTTCCTCAGCTCCCCGACTCACTGCTCATTCATCATTTACACAGGCAGAGGCAGCTAAACCTCAAATACTGACTCGCTGCCTCGTACCGCCAACCAACATGTCTCGTACAAACACTGCAGCAAAAGTTTCAGAGCTTCTTCTGCCCAGAAAACATTACAGCAACAAGCTAAGACCCTTAAAATTTCAAAATTATTCATTTAAAATATATCAAATACAAGTAGGGTTGCCACAATTCTAAATACAAAGTAGGATACCACAGTGAAATCTAATATGCATTCAAACCAGGGTTATTTTTTACTACTAAAAATAGTTTATGTTAATTGAAATGAAGCTAAAATAAAATAAAATATAAATATTAGATGAAAAACGTAAACTTAAAAATCTTAAATTAGAAGTATTGCCTTTCACAATATGAAATAAAATAAGTTAAAGTTGAATTATTAAAATTACTAAATCTAAAGTAAAAAATAATTAAAGCTAAAAATAAATATAAAAAATATTTTAAGTTCAAAATACTAATCAATTATGGAAGCTAGTTTCCGCCATGAAATGAAAAAATAAAAAAGGAAATTGCGACTTTTTTTCTCACAACTGCGAGTTTATATCTTACAATTCTGACTTTTTTCTCAGAATTGCTTGATATAAAGTCAAAATTGCTTGATATAAAGTCAGAATTGCGAGTTATAAATTCAGAATTGCGTGATATAAAGTCAGAACTGAGTGATAAAAACTCGCAATTGCGTGTTATAAAGTCAGAATTTTGAGTTACAAAAACTCGCAATTGTGTGTTATAAAGTCAGAATTTTGAGTTACAAAAACTCGCAATTGTGTTATAAAGTCAGAATTTTGAGTTATAAAGTCAGAATTTTGAGTTATAAAGACTTCATATCACGCAAATCCGACTTTATATCATGCAAATCCGACTTTATATCACGCAGCTGCGAGTTAAAATCTCGTAATTCTGAAAAATAAAGTCAGAATTGTGAGATTAAAAAAAATCACAATTACCTTCTTTATTTTTTTATTTAGTGGCAGAAACAAGCTTTCATAATAAAATAACACCAATTTAAACACTCCTTTTTTAATAAAAAGTCATTTGTATTAATTATTATAGCTAACATCAATATACAAAACATATATATTTTTAATTATAATATTTTATTTTAGTTTTAATACTTTTATAAATAATATAAATATATAGCTATTTATATTATTATTTTAGTTAAATATTGATAGAAATATTACATTAAATTTTGGCATGTAGTCTTCAAATATCTCTCAGTTAAGTAAACAATACTGTCACAACAAGTAGAACAAGTAAAAACAGCATGATCAAGTATGCGAGGAAGGAACAGACAAATGGACGAATAAGTAAATACTTTTTTCAATTTCTGATAATTTAGAAAAATTCTACCAATACTAGAATACTGTAAGACCTTATTTATTTTAATATTTACTTGCACCGAAATATCTGTACATCCTTAAATACATCCTTAAGCCATTTAGAAATCACCCTTTTTCATAAAGCTGGGTATATGCTGAATTTCAGAGTGTGCAATCAGACATAAAGACTAAATGCATATCTGGGATTGTGTGTGACGATCGCATCTGATGCATAATGCCAAGAGAGGAAGAACACTTGTAATGTAGAAAGCATTTTAACAACAATCAAAAGAAAGTCAGGCCATTCGGAAATCGTATTACAAGGGTGGCCATGCACTCAAAGCAAATGTGTCCGAAACGCGCGTCTCGGAACAGGCCGTTTTTTTGCGTCTTAATCCAGTTAAAATCACGGCAACATGAGCCCAACAGGAAACCGGGAGCAATTCAATCTGCAATTCTCCTGCTTATTAGGAAGCTGAGTGCTGGCTATAGCGCAGGTTCGTGAGCTTAGTGCTGCTCCAGAGAACAGGGCCGTGCACCACAGCCAAACCCAGAGACGGTGAGCTGAATGCTGGGTAAACAACGATGCCGCACAGCCTTCTTCCGGCCCCCTCAAGAAGCACTAGATTGGAGGTGTGGAAAGAGAAAACGCTGAAGCTTATCCCAAAGACTCGTCTGTCCCTTTCCCAAAGCCCACGACAAAGAAAGCAGCCATGAATACTGTGGAGGCCGATCTTCCTGCCAGACTTTAATCCACGAAGAAAAAACCCGACGAGGATGCTTGGGGCAAAGAGGCTGCACATCGACTTTGATCTGTGCAGAAGTTGACTTTATTGTGGGGGTCTTTTGAAAGCTTGCCGTCTCTCTGTGGTTTGAGCAGCCAGCTGTTTAAGATGGGAAGGAACCTCCCAGAATCTAAAATTCTAAAGGATGCTGAAAACAGACTGAGAAAACTGACTGATCATGCTGAACCAAACCATATATGATTTACATTCAGACTTCAAAAGCAGATTGTAAGAGGTTTAACACATTGGTCCAAATCCAGACAGTCTGCATAAATGTGACGGGTATCAAATCCCCATTGCTTGTATTCTCCTGATACTTTTGGACACTTTTTTTTATCAACAGAACAGAAGAATGAGGACAGGAAATAATAGGAAACCAAAGAGAGGATTTCCCACATGAGCACCACAGCTCAATGTGTCCTGAACTGTTAGGCCACAGCTCAAACACCCTTCTGGCACTGGTAGTATGAAGGATATGCAGATGCAAATTTTTACCTCCCAAGTGATGGATAATGATTATTTGTAGCACAGCGTTTGGTTGATACGTATTTATGTTTATGAAGATTGTGTGAAATTTGCCAAGTGAATTGAGACTGTTTTAAATTCAGTTCTTGAATTTTTATTTATTTTTAACTGAATTTAAGGAAGTAGAGTTAAAAAATGTGTACAATAAATGTTATTAAAGAGAAGTTTTAAAGATGCAACTATACCTTGCCTGGAAGCTTCAGATAGTTTTACGTCTCAAAATGTTAGTGTTAAAAATGGTTTCATTTAATTTTAATGGTTTGCTCTCTTTACACTAAATAAATTTATGGAACATAACAGGGTGGAAGAACACTAACCTGTTGAGTTTCTCTAAATTGTAACTTAGTGAATTCCACTTCCTTTACTTTCAATTCAACTTCTTGTGTGTTGTGGACAAAACGATTCAAATTCCAACTCATGAATTGAAAATAAGTCAATTCTTAAATTCTGAATTTTGCACAATCCTGATACTAAAACATAGGGCTATCAATAAAATAAAATAAACGTTTTTTTGCGAATAATCATGATTAATAATGCTAAGGCTGTGGCACACCAAGCCGATGTAAAAGAATTAGCGGTGACGAAAGCTGACTGTGCCAAAAAGCTGTGCTTGAACACACCACAAATACTACAGGCGACTGTCAACTAGCACGATCTGCGCCTGTGTGTAAGGAAGTATCTGTCTATACCAGCAGGTATAAACAGGCTATGAGATGTCACTCATTCAAAAAGAGAAACCACTGTAGACAATCAAACCGACAAACAAAGAAGCCCTTGCTTACCATTCTGAATATCAATCATGTTGATCACTTTCTTCATTCCAGGCAGCTCAGAGTGTTATGGAAATATTTGCACACTGGAATGCTCAGGTAAGATGACGTAAAATTAGAACATAAAATTAGTCTTGACTACTTTGCTTGCATTCATCACTTTTGCTGTTATTCTCATTCACTAAGCTGAACAGCCAACCAGAGTTCTCTCTCTCACTGACGGCGCCGACCTCGACGGACGCTGATTGAACATGCTCAATCGGCCATACAGCTCCCAACAGGGTCCGACTAATGCTGACGGCAGGGAACACAGACGCTCAATGATGACCCGATGTTGGCCGGTCGTTGGCTTGGTGTGTCAGGGTCTTTAGCTTGCTCAGAGGGCACATGCAACACTAGCCACAGAAAGTGGTGGGGGAAAAATGAAAAATTTCACCCAAAAATTACAATTCTGTCATTAATTACTCGCCCTCATGTCATTCCAAACCCGTTAGATCTTTGTTCAACTTCGGAACACAAATTAAGATATTTTTGATGAAATCTGAGAGCTTTCTGACTTTCTACTTTTAAGGCCCAGAAAGGTAGTGAAAACATTGTTAAAATAGTCCATGTGACTACAGTGGTTCAACCATAATTTTATGAAGCAACAAGAATACTTTTTAAGCTCAAAAACAAAACAAAAATAATGACTTTATTCAACAAATTTGTCTCTAATATTAAGGTTAAACCACTGTAGTCACGTGGACTATTTTAACAATGTCTTTTCTACCTTTCTGGGCCTTGAAAGTGGTCATTAAATTGCTGTCTATGGAGGGGTCATCAAAAATATCTTAATTTGTGTTCCGAAGTTGAACGAAGGTCTTACAGATTTGGAACGACATGAGGGTGAGTAATTAATGACAGAATTTTCAGTTTTGGGTGAACTAACCCTTTAAACAGTCCATATTAATTGCACAAATAATGCTACTTTTCTCAGCCCTAGAAAAAAGAATATGTAACTGAAACTGTCTCTATATACAAAAATACATTCAACCTACAACAGAGGTCAGTTATCTGTACTTCTGCAACAGAAGCGGCATGATGTTAAGCAATGCCACTAGAAAGCTTTTAGTGGCCGTCATGACATGAACACTTATTTCAGATGATCCACCGTCACTTAAGAAATGAGTTCCCCTACCGTTTATATGATTGTGGTCAATCAATGAAAAACCAAATTAGGTTTCCAAAGATCACATTTTGTTGGGATTGGAAGTAAAACCGTTTCCAATTTGAGCATTAGCAAGATCATATTACATATCCCAGTCGACTTTACTATCATAAGGGGACCATGAGAACGGATACCAGGATGAATATAGGTTATATTAATGTGCTAATAATGAATGATACGGGGGACGTCCGGGCTCCTTTGCTCACTGGGTTCGCCTTGACATATCTTCTGCTAGCTCGCGTGACACACACATCCCCAAGCAACAACAGTATCAGGAGCATCCAAGGGCCTGTGACTAGATATGACAACCACACACTTGGCTCTTATCGCGAAGAGGAAACCAGCGTCAGCGTCCTTATGGGACATTAGTCTTGAGCAGATCGCATTAAACTCTTATATCTGCCTAAGGATCAATTAGCATGGCATTCAACACCACTCGCAGGGCCCTCGGAGTGCATTAGAACTCCCCGACATCCCAAACGAACACAGTGACACGGTGTAATGAGGGAGAACAGACTCGGCCGGCATGTCCGTGTATGGTTTTATACTAACTCCATTAACGTGACCACCGACAGAGAAGTCATTATGCTGAAAATGAACTGATGCAAGGCCGGGTCAAAGACCCCAGCTATGGAGGAAGCCATCCGAGGGCCAAAAGCAGAAGCCCCAGCGTGAGAAAGCAAAAAAATATAATGTTCAAAATAGCATTCTACCATGCTACTCATATTATTTTTGCTATATAAATATGAACATTTTTAATATCAACTGTAAAAAAAAGGAGAAAAAATGCATATGAAAATCATGGAATGACAATCTGTAAATTATGAGATTTTTCCTTTGAATGCAAAACTGCATTAAAAAGGTAAAAAAATGTTTTACTTATTATATAAAACATGTAAATATATTATATATAAAATGTAATATATATATAGGCCTATATATATTTGTTTCCAAGATGTAGGTGAACGGCACAAATTAGATAGTACTATTGTCTGAAATGTTTATCATCATATACTAAAAAACAGTTGGCAGTTTATAGTACACATCTTCCAGTATGCAATAAGAAGTACGCTAATATTCGATTGCAAACAAAGCCAGAGAAAAGCCGCAGTAATGTAATTTTTTCCACAAAACTGCATTAAAAATATTTAAAAATGTAAAATATAATACATTAAAAATGTAAAACAATCTATATTTATTTCTGAGATGTAAGTGCATGCCACATCACGGATTAAAAATTAAATGTAAATGATCTTTTAACGGTAAACTATGTAACTTTTTTTTTTGTTTGTTTAAAATTAACAAAATGTAAATAATAAGTCAATGCATCACAAATCTTTCTTCCAAAATGTGTTTTGTCTTACCCTGATTCATTATGGTAAGCCTACTATAAGTGTTTATATTTTAAACCTGATGGGGGGGTTGTGGGAAATTGTGTACATACGTTACGTGTCCATGCATCTCGTCATATCTGTAAATAGAGAAAAGTTGTTTCAGCTACTTTGACGCATATGGGAGTGGCATTGGTTAAGGCTGGAATACACTACATGACTTTTAAAATCTGAACGGATTTTTAAACAGCAGGCATCATACACTTGCATCCTTTGTAAATGGTTACAGAGAAAAAGTGGGTAGTCACAGTCAGTATGGACTCAACAGATTACAACAGGAGTTAGAGGTAAATGGTGTAGTTTTATCTATGTTGTTACCTTTAATATAATCCATTATCAGTCGCTGTTTACATTTAATGTAATACAATCAATCATTCGCAGCTATTGATGTTTTAATCCGGCTACTTATCCAGGATAAAGTGTAAATGTCGAGCCCTGGATAATGATTAATATTAACATAGCTAATAATGAATGAATCCAGATATACCTCAGAATGTGGTTTGCTAACTCTCTCAAGACAAAGCTAACAGTACAGTACTTACTAAAGCAATTTTTCCTTAATGGTGATTTTTCTGTATTTATGAGAATTTCTGTATTTTTCAACCTGGGAACGACGCGAGCTGTATTAACCCGACTGTGTGATGAAACTGCCGCAAACAATTACTAAACGAACGACAGATTCTGTGTTTTCTCATGCATTTATTGTCATACGCGAGCTCGTGGCTCCATCTAGTGGCTGTAAGCGGTATATTATAGTGTCTCAACCTGATCACTGGTCAAGCGCCAAGCTTGTGATCCATGAGCTGGATGATGGTACGTTTTTCCTTTTTACCCGAACTTGTACAGTTGTCTCCAATTTTTTTCTCGATCTTTGTGACTTCGCACCCTTGATTTCCATTGTCTGGGCAGCGTATGACTGTACCGTGTACTGTATTTATTAGCAACGCATATCATACACTGATATGTGTTCTAAAATCAGCTCAAAATATCAAACATGGTTTCTGTGTCTGTGACCATCATATACTACACGTTTTTCCATGCAATCTGTCAGCTCAAATCTGCTCTGACTTTTGGCAACTAGCATCAACTTGTTCAGATTGTAAATCAGGGGGAAAAAAATGAGTGAGAAAGGAGCTTGCTAAATCTAAATCCTCTGGGGAATCACCCTTTTTTTAAAAATCAGTGAACAGAAGAGAGTCTGCTGGCAAAAAGAAAATGCGACAGAGCTTGTAATAAAACAAGAATCAACATTGCTTGGCTTTTCAGAAATGGCGAGAACTGAGAGAGTGGAAATGTCGTAAAAGTGATGTGGAATGGCGTTTATATTACTCAACAGGTGAGTAAGGTATTTTATTGAAAAGATAAATTGCCATATGTAGCTCTAACAGAGTTTATTGTAAAGCATTATCTATTGTGAAGGCTCATTTCATTATGGTTGTTGTAGCGCAGTGCTGGAATTCATTTTCAAGGAAGTACTGTGTCTATTAATGGGTAAAGCTACAGTAACATCTTCAGCTAGTTGTCTAAACTGGTTATATCTCTCAAGCCTAGTAGTGAATGTTTTATGAGCAGCAGGATAATCGCTCTCTTTTTTTAGTTATGAGACAGAACCATTTTTATCCGCACAATCACACAGAGCCAA
The DNA here is from genome assembly GCA_037101425.1 of Elopichthys bambusa. NCBI lineage: Eukaryota > Metazoa > Chordata > Actinopteri > Cypriniformes > Xenocyprididae > Elopichthys > Elopichthys bambusa. Next base: position 42,406,245 of record CM074433.1, read on the forward strand.
AGCACAACCAAAACAATGTTCTTCCTCAAAATCCATGCAGTTTTGTTTTTACTACTAGAGGGCCAAAAGATAAAGAAAAGTTACATAGTAAAAGATGAATTTATCATTTAAAAAACAGTAGGCAGTATACAGTACACAATTCCTAGCATGCAATTAGCATTTCAGTACTGCTTTGCAAACAAAGCCAGAGAAAGTCACAGTTGGGAGAAGAACCATCTTGTCACACTCACAAAAAAAGTTCAAAATGGTGTATTACCATATTACTTATACTATGTTTGCAGTACATATGCTGTATAAATATGAAAGTTTTCAACACACATTGCAAAAAAAAAAAAATCCAGTTGATTTGGAACAACATAAAGGTTCATAAATTATGACAATTATATGATATAAAATGTAAAATAATAATATATACAAAATGTAAATGTATTTCTGAGATATGCTGCGAGTGGACAGCACTCTGAAATGTTTATCATCCCATATTATCTAAGAAACAATAGTAGACAGTACATATTTCCCAGTATGCTAGTATGCCCTTGCAAACACAGCCAGTGAAAAGCCACAGCCGGGGGGAGAACCATCCCATCGCACGCATGGAGAGAGGTGACATTTTGACCTTGTCTTGGAAAGTGACCTGTAGGAAGCTCTCTTTGGAAGTGTTCTCAGAGATGAGCGCTCCCTGAGGGAGGATGAGGAGAGGTGAGAGTGAAGGGATGAGGGCTTTATTCCCTCTTGCTATGGCTTTTATTCTTAGCACAAAAGCCACCGCATTGGCGCTGGCACGTAGGATGGCACTGCACGTCTGCCTGAGCCTCTGATATCCTCCGAATCAGGATGTGAACAACTCCCTTGTGTAAGTTTATTACATTGCCGGGAAAACGAAGCGTATGTGCCACACAGCCCAAACACAATCAAGCAACATCTGTAAGACAATGTGAAACGGCGTTCACTACCCATTTTAATTCCGTGATGTGACACATTTTGGAGTAAAACAGGATTAAAAATGTTTAGGAAAAAATGCTTTGGTCAGTAAGATTTTTTGTGTATGTATGTGTGTTTGTGTTTGTGTAAGAAGTTAATACTTTTATTCAGCAAGGATGCATTAAATTGATCAAAAGTGGCACTAAAGATATTTATAATGTTACAAAAGATTTCTATTTCAAATAAATGTGGTTCTTTTGAACTTTCTATTAAATCAAAGAATTCTGAAAAAAATATCAATTTTCCTTAAAAATTGCCTAATATTTAATTGCCTTTAATTGAACTGTTTTCAACATTGATAATAATAATAAATGTTTCTTCAGCATATTAGAATGATTGGAGTAATGATGCTAAAAATTCAGCTTTGCATCACACAAATAAATTACATTTTTAAAATTAAATACAGTTAATAGATATTTTTTAAAAAGTTATTTAAAATTTAAGATTTAACAATATTACTGTTTTTACAATTATTATTTTGGATCAAATAAATGCAGTGTCCTCTTTGCTCCGCTATGTATTTTTCACTCTGTTTGGCGTTACAGTGCCATGGCTTGTCGGACAAAGCAACAGTAACTAAGGGGGGCGGGTCTTTGTGAAGGGTCAACTGCAAGATATAGTCAGAATTGTGAGATATAAACTTTTTTCCCTCACAATTGGACATTATAGCACCCAATTGCGAGTTTATATCTCACAATTCTGACTTTATATCACGCAATTCTGACTTCATTAACACAATTCTGACTTTATATCACGCAATTCTGACTTTAGATCTCGCATTTCTGACTTTATAACTTGGAATTCTGACTTCATATCACACAATTCTGACTTTATAAATCGCAATTCTGAGATTATATCTTGTAATTCTGAGAAAAAAAAAATCAGAATTGTGAGATATAAACTTTTTATTTTTTATGGCGGAAACAACCTTCCATAGTTTAGCATAAGAGACTTATTTCAAAAATATTTTAAAAATCTTATAGCCTCCAAACTTTTGTTGGGTATATGTTTGTATATATGCATTAAGCGTCATAATAGAGTCAGAAAAAGGATCTGTAACCACATACCACATTTCTTTTGTAGTAATGTGCACTGATGAATCATTCACAATAAGAACTAAAAACACATATTTATAAACTACATCAATTTTGAGTTTTTAAAACAAACTACAGTCATAGCTAGAAAGTGCATTATAGCCGCAAAGTGCATTTGCTGTACATTGGCAATTAGTCACAGAAAACAGCCAATGTATTGGACAGAGATGTTCTCGTTTGAGAATCTTAAGCTCTCTGTAATTACTCCTGTTGTGCCTACACTCCAGACGTTCTCAGAGGACATTCAGCTAATTGGTGCTGGAAAGAGAAATGAGTTTGGGGCCAAACCAGTGATCTTCGGCATCGCTGCGCTCTTTACCCGTCTTCTAAACTGTGCTTTTGAGGTGTGCACGACAGCAGACAGTGTGTTTGGGTAAAAGTAAGCATGTCTGTAATTGAACGTTTACATCACCCTCCAAGGTGAAACGAGGAGAACTTTAGGTCCTGTGTGCTCTTGTTTATGAGAGTTAAGGTGACCAGAAGCCCGAGGTACACAGGAAATTGAATCACACTTCCTTCCTGTAAGTCCCAGCAGCATTTTGTTCTTACTCAGAACAGTACACTGCAAAGAATAAAGCCTTTCAGAAGCACAAACATCACTGCACTGATGCACTGCAGCTTTATGGGAAATACCATTTGCATTGTGGTGTAACTCACAATGGAGCTGATAAACATCTATCTATCTATCTATCTACACCACACCATCAGTCATTCAGCCATTCATCCATTGTGAGAGTCACTTACATAGTCATGGAATGCCTTGGCTTCACTGGAATGCTCACAGGTTTCTCTCCTTTCAGGTGCTGCACAATACAAATCCCAGAATACACTGCAAAACACACAGAGATGGATGAAGCAGTAGCCACGAACAACACATCAGCACATGAGAAACATGTAACGATGTGAATCTTACCACCACCATGAATGTAGGAATCCTGGAGGTTCTCCTAACGTTATGTTCTTCTCCCATCTTATCTGGAGAGAAAGGAGAAAAACCTACTGTAAGACTCGTTACACAGACTTTCCTTTCATTAAATGTCCACCAGCATGGTTTTTTTGTAGTCAGCCAGGCTAATTGATCAATATTCGGTGTCCACTTTTGCCGAGGTTATGATTCCCCCTTGTGTCAGTTCCAAAATATATCAACATCTTTGTCAATGGATAATGCACGTTTTCAAATGTAATTTGAAACACGAATCTGTGTTTTATTTAATTTCAGCAACACAGATTCCAAAATGATATAATCTCAGATCTAATTTAATACAATATTTAAATTACAAATTATATTATGAGCAATAATTTGATAATAAGCTGAAAAAAAAATCTAATTCCAGAATTTTTGGTTATTTTATTAGTTAATAATGCAACAAAAACAGAAATATTAATCTTTTAAAATCCTAAAACATTATTTCTAGGTATAAATGGGATTTTATTTTTCAGATTTTCAGTGTCCACTACTGTTCAAAAGTTTGGGGTCAGGAAGATTTTACTGTTTTTAGTATCTTATGTTTATTACAAATGCTGTATTTATTTGATCAAAAATACATAAAAACTACAACTTTAAATAACTGTTTTCTATTTGAATATATTTCAACAAGTAATTTATTCCTGTGATGCAAAGCTGAATTTTCAGCATCATTACTCCAGTCTTCAGTGTCACATGATCCTTCAGAAATCATTCTAATATTCTGATTTGCTGCTCAAGAATCATTTCCGTTTATTAGCAATATTGAAAACAGTTGTGCTGCTTATTATATTTGAGGAAAGTGTGATAAAGTCTTTTCCAGTATTCTTTTATTATTATAAAGATCAAAAGAACAGCATTTGAAATATAATATTTTATAACATTATAAATGTCTTTACTGTCACTTTCAATCAATTACACATTCAACCACTAGTACTAAACTAGTTGTAAGTGGATATTTCACATTATTTGGACTGCATTTAAAGGGATAGTTCACCCAAAAATTCAAATTACCCCATGATTTACTCACCCTCAAGCCATCCTAGGTGTATATGACTATCTCCTTTCAGATGAACACAATCCGAGTTACATTAAGAATATCCTGGCTCTTCCCAGTTTATAATGGGAGTGGATTGGAGGATGAGACTTCCACGACGTAGTACACAATGACATGACGTCCAACAGTTTATAACGTAGGACATTGTGTAGTACGTCATGGCATTGTGTCGAATGCGTATGGCTTTATAAAGTTTTAAATTAGGATATTTTTCTTACACAAATGCATCGATTCACTTCAGAAGGCTTTTATTAACCCCCCAAAGCCACGTAGAGTATGTTTTATGAACGATGGATGTACTTTTTTGGGGCTTTAAAATCTCATCCTCCAAACACTCCCATTATAAAGCTTAAAAGAGCCAGGATATTATTAATATAACTATAATATAATATAATATAACTGATTGTGTTCGTCTGAAAGAAGAAAGACATATGCACCTAGGATGGCTTGAGGGTCAGTAAATCATGGGGTAATTTTCATTTTAGGGTGAACTAACCCTTTAAATGGTACCACAACAGCAGCTGTTTTGTTTTGTGCTTAGTGACACATTTCTAGATACAAAGTAGCTGACTTAAAATAGTCCAGTCGGAGACATGTAGAGAAGTTAACCTTGCAAATCTGAATATATCAGGCGACTTGAAGTGCCAGCCGTTCTTGTGATTGGCACTGCTTTTGAATTAGAACAATCAGAAATGATACATTATTGTGATTTCTAAGATGACTTGTACTCTTAAGTGTGTATGACTCATATGCAAATAATGGTGAGACTATAAATATCAAAGCAGTGCTTCTAAATGTCACGGTTTGTTTCACATAGATCAATCCCACAATGCCTCAGAACATTGAAAGGAACTCATTCAGGCATAAATGATTATGATGTCTAGCATTACATCACAAATAATATCGTGAGCAGCTGATATATAACAAAGCAAACATGCACTTTCCTTCATAAAAAGTGGAAGGAGGTGATGATCAACATGCCAGCACTGCTCCAGCATTTCTGCTGAAACAATTTAGTCGTTTTTACAGCGATGCACTGACTCTCCTCCAATGCCATTAAGTGGACACCAAACATCTAATGTGTCCTGCTTGCTCAGCATATCATCTGCGTGTAATTAAATTAGCCGGAGCCCCAGGGGGCGGGCCGATGCTTACGAGGCCCTGTGCCTGGATGGCACATCGATAAGCAGGAGCTTAAATAAACCCCCCGCTGGCTCACCTCTGACAGGAAGGTCTGTGCCGACTTCTGGGCTCCTACATGTAACAAGTACTCATACACGTAGAGTGCTAGCCTGCAAAACAGAGAGAGAGAGAAAATCTCATTAATTCATATAAGATGCACAATAAGCATTCTGTTCTATTCTATTGGTTTCTTTTCAGATATTAAGATAATAATACAAATGTAGCTGAACAAAGGCTACATACTTTAGACTTCCAGTCTTAAATCTACAAATTAATATTAAAACATTTGTTGTCGCTGTATACAATGTCTGAGACTTAATGTACAAAAATATATTTAGGCTATAAATATAGTTGTGATATTAGGGCTATGAAGTGTAATACATTAATCCCAAATGAATGCAGACTAAACACAAAAATACAATAATTTAATTGCAAATATAATAATAATCATTTAAAAAAAAAAACAATGCTGCATTAATTTTTAAAAATGTTAAAAAGACCACATATATTGCACCTTTTGGTGTAATACTGGAATTGAATCACTCACATTCGTTTAAAGCAGGGATGCAAAGGGATGGAAAAATCCTGGTAAGTTTCCAGAAATTCCACCTCATTGCATCCCTAGTTCAAAGGCTCGGATACATTCAGGAACGGAAACACTCAATGCGGATATGCAGCGAGTCAGTCACACATCGGTTCTGTGACTTTGGAAGTTTAGTTGGCAGAGAAAATAAAATACACTGTTTCATCAGTGTACATCAATTAATACTCAGTATTAATGAAATAAACACAGCGTATTGTCTAAAACAAAGGTTATGACTACTGCATATTTATCCTTAAATCGATACTGGGCTGCGCTTCAATACAATGTAGATGCATTTGCTCCGTGCTGACCAGTGTCGCGCAACTTTGCCACACAGATTTTGATAGTTTGTCAGCTTTTTTGGCGGTGTGCCAAAAAAGTAATGGCTAATGTGGGAGAAGATGCAAGGTACATTAATGTTTCTGAAATTAGTTAGCCATAGTGAACCTATATGTCTACACAGGAGACGGCATTGTCTAGGCTCTGCCCTGTTTGTTCAAGCCATTCATTAGTCTGGTTGTTAGTAGTCTCAGCCTTAGACGTCACATCCACAGGCCGATTGGCTGAACATCTCATGCATATGGCACACTTAACTGGAAACACTTCAGGATTTTCAAAGTCGTCATCTGATTGGTTGAATACTACCGAATGTCCAGGAGATGTGTGTGTCGCGTTCTTTTTTAATGGTCTGCCTGGAAACAAATGCCGTGATGCCAAACCCCCTCATGGAAGAAGAAAGCCGTCGTTCTTTAAAACTGTGACAATGAGTGCTTATCCGAATAAACTAAATGCTGGATTTTCAAAAGTATGTGAAATATGTAAAGTTTCATGGCACAGGTCCTTTAAAATACGTTCAAGAGTTCTACACATCGGTCTGTTATTGTAGGGGCCATCAACGGTACGTTTTCACGCCCCTAAATATGACGCTCAACAAAATGAACTGTGATTGGTTGCTTTACATGTCAGTCAGACGGTCTCTGGGCAGTCCTTGGCCAATGAAAGCTGCTGTGGAGTCCAGAACTTCTGCCGTCAATCTGAAGGTCTGTCTACACTAGACTAGGTTGTTTGATGAAAAAGAGATGAAATGTAGTTGTAATAAACGCTTCAAGAATCCGTACAACTGTAGCAGTGGACGACTACTATTATTTTGCACGAAACTGAGGAACAACTGATGACGGCACATTTTGATCTTTGGTTGACCAATCAGTGGAAAGGGCTGTTTCATTCCCACCCACATGTAGAGATAGACTATTCAAGCTGTTTATCTATTTTTTATTTAATTGTAACAAAAAATAAAAATATGAAAAAACTATGTAAGATTTGATTTTTTTTTAATGTTCATTAGAATGGTTGAATATGTGAATATGGTTGAATATGTTATTTTTTTCCGTTTTGAAGACAAAAACGAGAAAACAAATTATCTGAAGTTACACAGACCAATACCTTACACAGTCAACTGCTAAATGATTTTGTGATTCAAAGGTAAATCAAGGAAAGGAAAATTTGGAAAAATTTGATTTAGATGTATAAATAGCATAAATCAAATTAGTATCTGATTGATTTCCATATACAAAAGCGGCCATGATTGGAAGTGAAAATGTCAGATTCAGTGTGATTTTTGCAGTTTACACTGTCACCCAAAAACATGTGAATTTGAACCACATAGACTGAAGTGTGAAAACAGAGCCAAAGTTTCTAAAATCAACAAATGCCAAGTTTTACCCATGAATATTTTTTTTTATTTAATAGCTGTAGTGACACTTCAGTATAGCAGGCATAAAAAAATAAGGAAACCCATGTGGAAAAGGTCACGCAAAAGATTGCACTCGAACAGAGACTACAGAAAGACAAACTTTACATGCAGATCAGCTTTCCTTATGCCAAACAATCTATCAAACAAAATGAGACTTCAGAGGGATCACTTTGGCTATCAGCATTGCCCAAAAAGTACCATTTCCTTTGAATGATGAACATTGACTGGAAGAAGAGAGTGGGCCCTGTGTTCATTCATTGATCTGAAGCGTTTTCAGTTTTGATCACTTGACTCAACAAGGTTCATTTGAGGCAGCTCTGTACCTCCAAAGCGAAATATTTATACTCACCCAAAACATCAATGTGAGATCTGTCTTTAGCACCAATTGTGAGTTAATATAACAGCTAAGGCATTGCCAGCTGGTTGCCAAGGTCCATTTAGTTGCTATGTGGATGCTAGGGTGGTTATTGACTGGTTCAAATCAAATGAGCTCACTCGAAGTCTCCATGATCCATAGATGTGGCCCAGGCCCCTCTTTCTGTGTAAATCTATGGGATTTTTCATCTTATTTATAATGCTAATTTATCACGCCATGCTAAAATTGAAAGTTTCAACACTTAAAAAAAGTACTAGCACACCAGCACATGATTTGAGATATAATTTAAGCACAAATAATGGGGGACTGTTAATTCACATAAGATTATGCTCTATTAGCATTCTATTCTATTCAAGTCAGATATTAAGAAAACAATGCAAATGTAGCTATATAGTTTCACAAGACTTTTGACTTCCAGTCTTAAATCTACAAATTAACATGTTGTCACTGTTTAAAAGCATATATCACAATATCTGAGACCTAATATACAATAATAGGTTTAGAAATATATTTATAAATATTAATATTATAATATAAAGGTTGTGAATAAAGAATAAGTAATTAAACTCACAGTTTTCATAGTGTAATATTAACATTAAAACATAAAGTAAATAAAATGTACTTAATTACCTAATAATATTAATAATAACAATTAAATTATTAATTAATGTTAGCCACTAAAATGGACAAAAATATTAAGAAAATGAAGGGAAAAAAATCAATGCTGCATAATTTTATAATGCTGGGCTAAATAAATCATTTGAATAATAGGGGACTAGTTAAAGGTGCTCTATGTAAGTCTTTGACTGTCCTAAAGCATAAAAATACCATAATATGTTTGCAAATATTTATTAAACATGCTCAGTTCACATATTCGTTTCTCGGAAAACCATTGCTACAGCCAGTTATTTTACTTTGAAATTTGCTTTCCGTGTCGAAATTTCTGTTTTTGTTTTGGTCTGTGCAAGACCGCACGTTGCCAATTTACCTAATAGTATTTCGCCACCACGGGTTGCCAGTTGGCGGAAAACACATGCAGGGAATTGCAGCCTAGAAGCCAGCAAACAAACTGGGTCAGAGATCGCAGATTCTACCCGACCTAAAAAGCCTCAGCATCCATCTAAAAATCTCTATGAACGGGAGCATATTAAAACGCGATATCAACTCATCATAAATCAATAAATCACCTAATTATCTTACAGTGTGTAAGTCTCCTCGCCTTCCAATGTCAACTAAGCTCGCTCCTGTTGCATGTCTTCAAACTGGCAACCCGCGAGAGCATCAAGTCTGAGGAGGAGGGGGCGGGGCAAACAATATTTTGAATTTGGACTGCAGTACCCATTTCAACCACTAGCTGTCATTCTTATATAGAGCACCTTTAAAGTTTAATTCTTTCATTTAGGTTTGCAATTTTTGTGCAAAATATACTAATCTATATTCATATATAATCTCATATGCCAATCAATACTGTAAATCCAGAGAACAGCACTTTGATAAGCTGAGTTAGGCCAGTATTCACTAGTAGTGATTTTACATTCGATTACAAACAGTTCATCAAACGCCCCCTAAACCCTGAGTGTCAGATACTGATTAAGAGACAAGACCAATAAAACCTGATTTATTGCACATCTAATTTATCCTTTCCAAACTATAAAGAAACTTATGTCTCAACAATCTTAGTAAAGGCAGCAATAATGACAGTGAGTGAATGCAGAAGCCCAATGCGCCACAGCACATCATTTTAGTACAAATGCAAATGAGTTTCACAAGCATCTTGCCCTTCCTGTCATTACCAGAGCCTTGTAGACTCAGCGGCCGGTCTGTAATATGCCTCCAAATGAATTCTAATGAACAACCAGGACAGAGCTTACACAAAGAGACGTGCGTCCACTTATCTGCACCAAAATAAGAGCGTGTGGAATGTGAACGATTGCAGGTAGAGAAATGAATGACGAGAGAGGAAGAGAGAAGGAACATTAGAGGAACAAAAGAGCATAAGCAGGGCTATGTGGTAAGGATAATAACTATGGATACCGACGCAAAGAGCGGCAAAGATGAAAGGATCTGGGTGGGTGGAAAAGTGGGGGGCAATTAATACTCCAGAGGTCTAAAAACTTTGGTAATGTCATGCTGATGGGTATGACGGGGGGAGATGCGCAGTGAAAATACCCCCTAGCAGGCCTGCACAATGAACTGAATAAAAAACACAAGTACTGCAACACTTAGCAGAGAAATTTAATTATCAAATACTATGGTGAAACATAATTATAGCATAGGTCTGTATGTCCTTTTGGGCTATATTGTGGTATATCTGTATATACACACACACACAAACAGAGGCCTAACACCAACATATGACAACAGAAATCCCTGTCAATCTCTCTCTAAATATGTATACATTTCCAAAAAATAAAATGTATATTCCATTTTAATAAAAAAATTGGATTATATTATTATTTATGTGTTTGTTTATTTATGGATGGATGCACAATTTATCAAAATTAAAATGATATTGCAATATGGCTTAGTGTGAAGAAATATCATGAAAATCTGACTTTTTCCATGTTTAAGTGCTATAATCGGTGCAGCTACCAACCCAGAAAATGTCAAAAAAGGACAACTGAGTAACTTTTGTGTTTGGCAAGCCTTTCTCTGCAAGCATGTGAAAAAACGAGCCATTCAGATTTCGCTCCCCTTGTGACGTAAGAAGGGGATCTTATTATAATATTACCGCCCCTTAATCTGCACGTTTCCACCCACTGCACCATCATTTTGTTTTTGCAAGCGACAACGGTGTACCAGTTCTAACGCCATGGCAAAAGTTTGAGGAAAGCATGCTAACTGTTCTGTCGTTGGCTGCACAGACGAGCACAGAAAACTATTTATAGAGTCTCGTTAGCTTGGATAGCCTGCAAACTGACCCTGGCAGAAAAAAGAACATTTCTGTCTGAGTGATATTTTGGAAAACACATTAGACCATTCACAGCATTTGATAAATGTAATCATAAACGTTAGCCTGGTCTGTATGGCTGTTTGGCAAACAGGTACGCTATGTATAGTGGACATCCATACGGGTTTTGCACAAAAGATTAACATGGCGGCACATGCTAGTCGATGAGTTGAATCAACTCCACAGCAACTACATAAATTTTTCCACTAACCAATCAGAAACGTCCAGTTTCATTCTAAAAGTTGTAACTTCTTCCTGAGTCTCTCCATCAGTGTCCGACTCCGGTTTGAACAATGTAAACCTGAACACCATTACTGACAATCCTCATTTTGTCTGCGTGAGATTCTCCAGCTTTGTTGTTGTTGAGCAACCAAAGCGCAAGCTGTTAAAGCTCCACCCTCTTCTGGAAAGCGGCCGGGAGCAGCAGCTCATTTGCATTTAAAGGGACACACACAAAAAGGGCATGTTTTTGCTCAACCCAAATAGGGGCAAATTTCACAAGCTATAATAAATTATATGTGGGGTATTTTGAGCTGAAACTTCACAAACACATTCTGGGGACACCAGAGACTTATATTACATCTTGTGAAAAGGGGCATAATAGGTTGCAAAGGCTGCAATTTAATTAAATAAATATATGCGCTACAGGTTTCAGAGTGAAGCCCGGCACTGCGTTCCATCTACACGTGTGCAGCTCATGATATAATGTTTCTGTGTCTCGGTTCACATGCAGTAAATGCTGCTCTGAGATGCTGAAATACTATATCATGAGCTGCACACGTGTAAATGAACACAGTGCTGTGCTTCACTCTGTAACCTAAAACAGCCAAAATGAAAGCTTGATGGTTTGACTTTTAAAAGATGAAGAAATTAAGATATAAGTAGCATTGCAATTTTACAATTGTACTATAACTATGAAAACTTTTGAAAAATAATAATAATAATTAATTACATTTATATAGCGCATTTCTCAGCACTCAAAGTGCTTTATATGGAAGGGGGAATCTCCTCAACGCCCACCACACACCAGCTTATTGGTGGAGAGCAGAGTGATGAAGCCAATCAGCATATTTGGGGATTATTAGGAGGCCATGATGATGGACAGAAGCCAATGGGCAAATCTGACCAGGATGCCGGGGGTTAAACCCCTATTCATTTTTTCAAAGGACGTCCTGGGATTTTTAATGACCTCAGAGAGTCAGGACCTCAGTTTAACGTCTCATCTGAAGCACCGATGGTGCTTTTTGACAGTAAAGTGTCCCCATCACTATACTGGGGTGTTAGGACCCACACAGACCACAGGGTGAGCACCCCCTAGTTTTCCCAGGAGGTCTCCCATCCCGGTACTGACCAGGCTCAACAATGCTTTAGTGGGCAACCAATTTTGGGCTACAGGGTGATATGGCTGCTGGCCAAAGACTTATGAAAGATTTTTTTTGTTTTTTAAATTCCGATTACTTTATGGTTACTGATATATAAATAAAAAAGTGCTCGTCATAACATCAAAATCAATGTGCGTGTGTGCCTGGCTAAGCTAGCTAGCTAAATAGATAGTTGGGAAGTTGGCACACAAGCCAGCATAACATATTGATGAGCAATGCACACATCCTGATGCAACTCAAGACAAACAAAACAAACCGAGAGAAACATGATTTGTACTGGTCATTCCTTCAGTGGATCGTTCCACTGTATCTGTGCAAATGGCTGTTTTTCTGTCTGTGTTTTTCTGTCTCTTCTCCCTTAAGATAAAACACTGATCGGAGGGGGGTGTGGGGGCTGTAGAGGACCATTAATGTTTCATAACAGTGGGGCGGTCCAGATTCGGACAGGAGATGAAAGCAGTGTTTGGGTGAATGGAGTAATGAGAGAAATGTGGAAAACATCGGTGACCTATCTGCTCTGAGATGATCGGCAGCCAAACAAAGACGGTCGGGTTTCTACATCAGGTCATTCGAGGATGTGCAACAATCTTTCACAAACACATTATGTACATTTCTCATGAGAAATCATTCTTTACAGGTGCTGTGAACAATTTTTTTTATGTTTAAACACTATCTGTATCTTAATGTACAAAGACAAAGTAAGTCATTCGAGTGGATTTCCCCAAAGAGTGTGAGAACTATTACATTGTCCTGTTTGAGCCAGAGGTTTTCTCGGGTCTTATGCGAGTCCGAGTCTGTTATTATGCACAAACAAACCGCACGTGCGCTCTCGATTCATTGATCGATATAACATCGTATTTCTGCATGAACACAGTTCAATATATTCGCGTAGTTGTCAAAATTAATGTACTGTGAGTATTTTATAATGGATGCTCGCCGAACAAGCGTGTTTTGGAGAAGTTTAAGAGGATCGGTGGTGTTATGTGTTTAATAATTTTGAATGGATCCACATAGTATTTAAATTCAGTCCTTTGGTATCACCCTGTGGTCTTGTTTGTTATGGCACGTTGACTTGTGCTTATTTGTTTAAGATACTGTATAACGTATGTTTGCAAAAAATAACTCCGAAGGTTTTCTTCTTGAGTTTCTTTTTTAAAGAAATAATAACATGGGGTTGAAAAGTAATAACACTACAATACAAATGTTTTTGTGAAGTGTTGTCTGCAATGCTATTTGCCTAATCTCCGGCGAAGGGCTTCTGCACACAAAAAAGAAAAGCCCTGGATGAACATGCAGCGTAATGAAGCGAGTGGCTTTTCCTGATGGATCTCATAGCTATAACGCTGCATTCACATGGGGCGTCGGTGTCAAAGCTTAACGGAAGGCATGTCTGAACCTTGTGCTGACGCGACCGTTATAGTGATAACAGCCAATCACATTACTTTCCGGTGTTGCATGAAAGCAATTGAAAAAATCTTTAACTTCTACCGCGAGTGAAGCGACGCGAAGGAACCCACAATTCAGTTCGGCAACGCATGACGTCATCCATTCAAAGTAAATGGGAAGCGTTAACACTGATGCCCCATGTGAATGCAATGTAGGATGGATTTCCGTGTGCGAGGTTACAAACATGTGTTCCTTTTCTACTTGCATTTCTCAAAAATGCACTTAACACTTAGCGCAAATATGCGCTAAAGTGCTAAAATGTCAATAACCTCATTATGTCCTATAATTTTTGGCGTAATGTTATTTACCTGACCGTAAGATGATTAAAAATTTTTATTTGGGTCTTCTTGGGTCCATTCAGAAAAAGCACATTTATACCAAAAGGCCATTAATACTGAACCCGACCCGTGTCCAAGTCACTAGTCGAAGTTTTGGACCCAAACCCGCTCGGGTCTCAGGTTGACCTCTGGGTTTCGGATCCAAGTGGACCCGTGAAGATCTCTAGTTTGAGCAGCCCAACAGCTCAGTGCTCATCCAATAGCATGAGACTACGTGTTTGACCAAACAATGGTGTATAAAATAGATTATTTGGTGCATTAATGTTGATGCTGCTATTCGTCATATTTAGCAAATTCAAAGTATCAGAACACCTTAGCATCGGTTGTTGATTGGATGAAGGCAGAACTGAATGTGATCTTCCAGACATATTGTAAAATTACAATGCCAAAAAGTTTTTTAAATTAAACATATGCGTAAATGAATAGTCAACAATAAGATCAGTAACATGCATTTAGAAAATAAAATATCTAGGATGAATATCTATTTCATGCTGACTTAAACACATCTTTATACATCTTCCAAGAAATTACTACAAAGCAGATCATTTTCATCCATTTTTGGCATGACACAAATGAAATGTTTCAATCATTTCATTTATTCATAAACAAGATGCCTCATTCAGTGCTGCCCCGAGCCATATTCATTCAGTAGGTTCAACTAATGAAATGCTTGTTCAAAGTATGTAATTCGAAGCAGTCACGAAAAATAAGTCAGCGAATTGAAGTAAACAAGACTGATTCATTCGTTTCAAAGATTCATTCACATACAGACCACCACTAGTTTGCAGTTTACACTGTATACAAGTTTGCCATCCATTTGAGGACAACAGGGAAGTGTGTTCAGATTCAACCGAGCAAACTAGATCTGTCTGGCAGCCCAGATTACAGGTTGTGCCTATCAAACTACGCCATGAACACAGATAATAGACCGTGCCCAAGAGACGGAAATAAGGAAATAAACTACCGTTGCTTGGCAATTGTGTCCCTGTTCGGTTAAATTTTAAACAAGTTAATCACACCAGCACCAAAAGAAGTTGCGAGACTGTGTTGGGAGTTTAGGGGTTTAAGCAGCACTGAGTTTAGGGAGTGAGAGACGTCTGGAAGAATTCGGCTGAGTCACACCTGCGCAGAGGATGCAAAGCTTATGCCAATTTGCAACTGCCTTCCCTGAAAATTTTCCTTGCCTGCCATTATCTTCTGCAGTCAGACTCTGCTGTCTCCCCAAGGGAGCAGGGCAAGGGGCCATCTCTGCCTGAAGCCCGCTGACGTGGATCTTCGAGGGCCTCTCGCCTGGGTGACTGGGCAGAGAGGAGCAGAGAAGAGACAGAACGTTCTGAGGACGCCATTGACATACAGGCAAAAACAAACAGTTTCATCAGCGTGTCCCCTGAGGCTGGATCCTGGGAAGTGTCTGCTGCAACCACATCCAACAGGATGCTTTTGAAAGCAGAAGCATATGTATCTGCTGCTTCAAAGTGGCATTCTTTATATTCAAGTGGTACTTCATTATAAAACTGACATCCAGCAACCTGGAGAGATGCTAGTACGGCTAGTCAAACCGCTCGTACATAAAGTTCCTAACGTATGCACTTTTGTGCACTGATTTAAAAACTAGCAGATCCATTCATAAAGTGAAGCACTAATAGAGTGACATATCATTCACATTAAAGGGATAGTTTACCCAAAAATTAAAATTCTGACATCATCAAAGGAAGATATTTGGAAGAATGTTTGTAATTAAGCAGATCTCGCCCCCCATTGACTGCCATCCTGTTTTTTTCCTGCTATGGCAGTCAATGGGGGGCGAGATCTGCTTGGTTACAAACATTCTTCCAAATATCTTCCTTTGTGTTCAGCAGAAGAAAGAAATTCATACAGGTTTGGAACAGTTTGAGAGTTTAAGACTTACCCAACAAATCGGTTTGACAATGAAATTGATTAAATCTGCCTCAAAATTTTCAGCCTAAGAAAAGTTTGCCACAATAATAAGGATTTTTCAGAATTCTACTTGCTCTGCCAACATTTCCAATACAATTTTTAACATAAATTTCTAAATTTAACATTCAGATGTTTTTTTACATGCATTATTTAATATTTATTTTAAATATAATAAAAATGTCATTTAAAAACATTTTAAATGATAAAATAAGTTCTATTATTCTACCATATAAATGTACATACACACACACTACTGCTCAAAACTAAGATTTTTATTAAAGTTTTTAAAGCAAGAATGTGTTAAATTGACAGTAAAGATGTTTATAATGTAATAAAAGATTTCTAATTTAATTAAATATTGTTCCTTTGAATTTTCTATTCAAAGAATCCTTAAAAATGTGTTTCCACAAAAAGCACAACTGTTTTAATCAGCATATTAGAATGATTTTTGAAGGATCATGTGACATTGAAGACTGGAGTAATGATGCTGAAAATTCAGCTTTGATCACAGGAATAAAGTACATTTTAAAAATATATTCAAATATACAGTTAAGACAGAAAACCATAAAAACATAAACATTTTTGCTGGAAAATAGGGATGTGACAGTGAGAAAATTTTCCCACCGGTTAATTGACACCGGTAATACCTGTGTCACCGGGGAGCGGGGGGCGGGGCCTCCACCAATTTTTTTAATCGTTTATGAATGCCGTTGTGGCCGTGTTTGCATTTTACTTTCACTTTCAAATTAGCGCCAATTGCTTGAATGGTGGGTTATCATTCTTACTGAAAAACACAACATAGAATGTTTATTAACAAAACAATTAAGAATACACCATGCTAGGCCTAATTTAAAATAACAAATAGACTAACTTACACAACGTTTATATAAAAAACTGAAAATCAAACCATGTAAACTGTGGAACCAAATAAATAAGGAACAGAACGTTTAAGTTCTTTAGTCAAGAGCAGTGAGTAATTCTCTCTCTTACCTTTTTTTCTTTGATTAACATTAATGACACCTTAAGATCTGCCGCTGCTGCACACGTCGCGGATCTGACACGCGTCCCATTTTCTCACAAATCTTTACGTTCATTTAAGACTTAATTTAACTGCTCTTATAAGGACACTCGACAAAACAGACAATTTGGCATCATTTGTGTGTGCTATGGTTCGTTTAAGCGTGGAAGAGAACTCGATACTGCCATGCGTTGTGTGTGTGTCACATAGGCAGGACATTCACAGACAGCGCGTTCTCTTTTGTCTTGTCGCACTTGAATGGTTTAAAAGCATTTGCATGAATAAGAACTTGATCATATAACGCAGAAAAATGGATACTGCGTTAATTGTGTTAAATATTTTTAATGTGTTCAACTGAAAAAAATTGCCTTGGTGGGCAAGTGATGAAACCGGTGTTGCGACTGAACACCGACTACCATAGCAAGCATACTAGAAAAACATGGCAAAGCATAACTGCGCCTGTGTGACCTTACATAACTCCAACAACCCCTCAAGTGTCTCATGTGCAGACATTCCTGATGCTTAACCTTTTATTAAGCATAATGCACTCCTTGCTATCTGGCTGAATCTGAAAGTTACAATTCATAAACATAACAGGAAGTTGATCAGATGGACAGCGCACCCTCTGACAAAATGACCTAAAAAAACAATTCTTACAGTGAAAGGGCTAGTAAAACCATCAAGTTTGATTCACAAACCAAGAGGCAGCTTCCTCAATCATGTGTGTGTTCGAGAAGAGGTCAAAACAATAACTCTTCTTGATGAGTTAAAAGGAAACGTCCTAATGAATTCATTAAAAAAAAGGCAGGAAGAGCAGAAGTTTTAAACATCCTGTTTTATATAGTGCAGAAAGGCAGGCCCAACGTGACCAGAGAAGATGCTTTGAGCTTTATCCAAGAAGTAAGACTGACAATGCCTCATGACATTTGATAAGTAAAAGTCTTGTATTACTGCAGAGAAATGACCCTTCATTAAGGAAGGTCACTCACAGACAGCTTTTACATTCATGGTCAGATTTTTTACAGAACAAATGAGTGGCTCATGGGACACTTCAGATTGGTTACTTGAGTTCAGCAGCTACATAAAACATAACTAGAAGCAATGTAAAGCCTTGACAATTAGGGATGGGCATCAAAAACACATTTTCTGATTCAATTCTGACTCAACTGCTATTTAACAGACAAGTTTGAGAACCTTTTTAAAGAATTATTAAAAGGTTAGTTTACCCAAAAATGAAATGAAATTGCTCACCCTCATGTTGTTCCAAACCCGTAAGACATTTGTTCATCTTCGGAACAAAATGAAGATCTTTTTAATGAAATCTAAGAGCTTTCTGTCCCTCCATTGACAGCTACACAACTGACACTTTCAAGCCCCAGAAAGGTAGTAAAGACATCATTAAAGTAATCCCTGTGACTTCAGTGGTTTAATTTCACGTTTATAAAGTGACACGAGTGCTTTGTTTGCGCGAAAAAACATTATTTACCACTTTATTTACAAAATATTAATCTCCAACGTGTCTTCACGCAACGTCTGCTCTCGTGTCAACACAACACGCATGCATCGGAACCAACAGTGATATACAGAGGGGGATATTTGTTTTTAATGACCCTACAAGTTAGATTAAACCATCAAAATATGAGAATAAGTTAAAGACTTAAATGTCGCTGAAACTGTTCATGTAAGAGCGTTGTTTTGTTGATTGTCTCCGGCATGGAGTTTGATGGTCTGTGCTATGCTAATTGCTGGTATGGAAGCTTGTTTCTGCCACTAAATAAAAGAATAAAAAAGGTATTTACTACTTTTTAACTCACAATTCTGACTTTTTGTCTCACAATTGCGAGTTTATAACCCACAATTCTGACTATAACTCACAATTGTTGTGATTTATATCTCACAGTTCTGAGAAAAAAGTCAGAATAGTTAGATATAAACTCGCAATTGCGAGAAAAAAGTCACAATTACCTTTTTTATTTCATGGCAGGAACAAGCTTCCATAAGTCTCCATTTTTGTTGCAGCCTAAGAGCCAGCTGTAACATGAGGGAAGAACAAAACACTAAACTTGGTTAAGGTATTTATCTGACTAAATTATTGGGCAAAAATAGGCAAACCACAGCTAGGTTTTATTTTACTAGGCAAAAACAAAATATGCAAATAAAAAAACAAAAATCTCACAGGAAAAAGCATACACTGACTACTACATAATCAGTTATTAATATTTCATTGGTTCTCTCTTGTTTATAATTTCTTTGTATAATAGCCTGGCCAAAAATGATGTCCATACAATTTTGGCATGTTTCATTGCGTTATCACAAATAAAACAATTGACTCCAAACACACCTATGCAATATGTTTATAAATTAATATTATTTTTAATAATAAACAAAATAATCATAACATTTTTGATTATATTTAAGTTTCCTAGGCCGGACATCACTTTGGCCACTATTGTATATAATGTTAGATGCATTATTTAATGTTTATTTTAAATATTATAACATTTTTGTCAGGATTATGTTATGTTAGTTTCATTCCTGTGTGGTTGTTTCCTGTGCTTCAGTTCTGTGTAGTCTTAATTGCATTCTAGTTAGTCTCCTTGGTTACTGATTACGTTCAGGTGTCTGTCATTATGTTCCCTGTGTTGTTCAGTTCATTGTTGGTTCTTGTCTATGTTAGTTGCTACCTGTTTGCTGTGTTTTAGATTGTGTTAATAAACCTTCGTGTTGGAATTATCATCTTCATCTTTGTCTGCTTTCCTGCAACCCACTGTGACAGAAGAACCAACCCAAGAATGGATTATGAGGACTGCATTTCACAGAACGGCTGGTCGCTGGAGGATTATGTTGAGGTATATCTGCAGCTCTCACGAGGCACGCTGGAACGATTAATCTTTGAAACAGCATTTCTGGAGCGGGATGGATGATATTCTTGCGCAGATGCTGCTGTTGAAGGAGGATCACCTTCCTTTCATCAAGTTCGTCGACTATGTGGGTCCTCCCTCACTGTGGGAATCGTAGAGAACAACGAAACCATTATCTGACTCCCCAGGACATTCAACACCTCCAGCAGCCATCTCTCTGCCCGCACATCGTCCTAGCTCGGAGTGTCCTGGAATGACCAAGACCTCCTGCAGTGATTCCAGTGATGATGCCAATGCCTGTCATGGAGTCTGAACCCGAGCCAACGGCCGCCACGGACCACGAGCTTGAGCCCCCTCCATGCCCGGAGTTAGTGCCAGGCACAGAGTCCACCCCCGGAGACTGAGCAGGCCACTGCACCCGTCCCGAGGCTGGAGCCGATCGCCAGATTCAGCGAGGAGTCAGGTCCAGTGAAACAGTTCTCAGATGAGCCAGTTGAGGAGTGCTGGTTCATAAATTTCTCCACAAAGCTCATTCTTCTACATCCTACAACACTCTATCATGGATGAAGCAATCCCACCCAATTTCCTGCCCACCCCATTGTTACCATCTCCGCTGATTCCAACATATTCCCTGGATTTACCTGCCCCACGGGTGTCTCAGAGCTCCTCGCCCTCGCCGCTGATCCCCTCCAGCTCGTCGGCTCCACCTCGGGCTCTTTCTACACCAGCGTGGCTCTGTGATGCAGATCCCCTGGCTACACCTCAGGCCTCAGAGCCCAGTTCTCCACCTCAACCTGTCAGCCCTGCGGATCTGACTTGGCTCTGCGCTCCCTCAGCTCCGCCGTGGTCCACCATCACTAAGGCTCCACCGGGCTCCCTCGTTCCTCCAGTTCCACCTTTGGTCTCGTCTCCCTGGTTTCTCTGCGGACTTCTGGGCCTCCGGCTGCACCTCGACCCTCCTCCCCTCCAGCTTCACCCGGGATCCTCCTCCCCTCCAGTTCCACAGAGGTCCTCGCTCCGTCTGGTGTCACCCCATTTTGCCAGACCCCCGCCTCCTCCTCTGTCTCTCGCTGACAACGTCACCTTGGTCCTCCAGGCCTGCAATGTTGCCCTGGGCTGTCGTCCTTGCGGTTTCACCTGGGTCTCCACCCCTTATTCCGCTCCACTGCCGTTGGTCGCCACCCAGGCTCTTCCCAGTAGAGCATTTAGGACTCTGCCTTGGCTCCTCCCTCTGTCAGTTCCGCCTTGGTGTTCCTCCCTGCCATCTCCTTTCTCCTGCCCATCTCCTAAACCCCCTCCCTCCACAGCTGGACTTTTCCTTTCGGTGTAAGGTCATGCCTAGTGGGAGTGGGGAGAACTGTCAGGATTATGTTAGGTGTTAGTTTCATTCTTGGGTGGTTGTTTCCTGTGCTTCAGTTCTGTGTAGTCTTAACTGCATTCTAGTTAGTCTCCTTGGTTACTGATTACGTTCAGGTGTCTGTCATTAGGTTCCCTGTGTATTTATACTCCCTGTATCTTTCAGTTCTCGTCTATGTAAGGTGTTTGTTGCTACCCGTTTGCTGTGCTTTAGATTGTGTTGATAAACCTTTGTGTTGGAATTCTTTGTCTGCTTTCCTGCAACCCACAGTGACCATTTTATAATTTAATATTTTTACTCAACTTCAAGATGGTCATAAATCCAAAGCTGTGTATCAAAAAAAAAGTTTCGCATATGGTGAACCCAAAACCAGTCTAAATTTATAGGGCTTTCTTAAGACTGATTATTAATTCAGGAAAGTAGTAGCACATCCATAGTGCAAATGACACAGGCTTAACCGATGCAAAAAAAAAAAGAAACCTCAACCCTTCACACTCTCATGTGAGGGCAGGTCAGTTCAATAGTCTCCATGATGAAAAGATAACATGTCACAGGCTAGTACCTCCACCATGCAATAAATAGTCTGCCATAATGAACACTCCCAAACACACAGTGACATGGAGGAGAGAAACAAAGTTCCCCAACAGTATCTAAGGCGCTTTCTCTCTCCTCTCGTCATGCATGCTTAACCTTGTGCCGCTGCGTGGACCACACCGTTTGCATATTAATGCCTGAAGATATTAGAGAGGTCTGCTCTCCTGAGGATCAGCAGAGAAGAGAGAGAGAGACGCAAAACCAAAGACAGATACACAAACCCAGCAGACAGACAAACTATGAAACCACAAACTGCATTCTGAAACACACCTGTATGTTTCCAGAAGCTCACAGCTTCAAAGACTGCAAAGGCAAATGCTGCTGGCACTGCGAGCAGCTCATGATCCAGTGTTTTCAGTGTCTTGGAACGGCTCAATTTACATTAAGTGCAGCTTCACACAAACTTATGTCTGTATGTGCTGCGAGTTTTGGTCACCAACATGCATTTGGGAATGTAACATTCACCAACCATCTTCCCAAAATGTAGTGAGAAGGGCTTATTATCCTCTCTCTTATTATCAAGTTTTATAGGTCATGGTTTAATGTTTGAAAATGAAGAAAATAAGACAACCGTGAATAGGGCTGGGTAAAAAAAAATATTGATTTCTTGATTTTAATCGATTCTTATTTTTATAAACCGAAATATCGATTCTTAAATCTCAAGAACTGATCTGTGCAGGCTTAATGGTTAGAGAGTCGGACTTGTAACCCGAAGGTCACGGGTTTGAGTCTCAGTACCGGCAGAATGAACAGTGCTCTCTTCCACTCTCATTAACCACAGCTGAGGCCTTGAGCAAGGCCTAACCCCCAATCACTCCCTGGGCGCTGCAGCAAAAATGCTCTGGGTGTGTTCAATACTCACTGCTGTGTGTGTGCACTTGGATGGGTGAAACACAGAGCACAAATTCCGAGCCACCATACTTGGCTACACTAATCACTTTCACTTTCAGTTGATGAATGATCTGAACATTGTAGCGTTCCTCCCATTCAAAACATTGCAATAAGCTTTGTGCTTTGTTACTTCTGATATGAAACAGTCTCAGATTTCACATTCTGTCCATTTTATTACAAAAATACAGTTTTGGCACTCTTTAACCCCCTATCCCCAGCGATACCACCTTGCTTTTTTTCTTATCAGTATGAGACTCAAAATACGCTGTCAATTTTGCACATACAATTAAGAGTTATACTCCATTTAATCTGTGAAATATCTTGTTTTATTTGTGTACACTCAGAGTAAAAACAAAATGTTGTGCTTTTTGCAAAATAAAGAAAACTAACATGATGCATGATCTGTCGTCTCTCTCTGAACGAAGTCCAATCTGATAGTTCTCAGAAAATGAACTGTAACTTAGTGAATACTAATCACAAAAAAATGAGACTTAGGACTAAAGAAATGTTGAAATGTCAGGTTTTAAATCGTGCAGCCGTTTAAGTCATTTGCGAATCAGCTCATTATCCCCTAATGCGGCCACCCCCACGGAGCGAGCGCTATTCAGACGCAAATTCTGAGGCAATACATGTATACATCATCGCAATCGTGTATTTATTGTGTCTATCTGCATGTTACAGCCATGGTTATAGCGATCTCTGGAAGCCTCTGTTAGTTCCTGGAATGTCACATGGTATGCCTGTTCTTCATCATGAGTCGTTTGTGGACTAAATGTGCACAAAGCGCCCTCCGGCTGCAAGTATGAATTGAAAACACAGTATCCAGCGCTCATAGTGATGACAATAAATATTGAATAAATATTACTCCTCTGTATAGAAAATTGACATAAATATATGAGAATTCATCAATATTTCTCCAAATGTGCATGCTTTTAAGCTAAAAGCCCTGATGGATGTTGTTTTGTCAAAGGTAACGACCCTTAGTTTTTCATATTCATAACTCCTGACGCATATTAAGAAATTACGGTCACTATAAGATTTTAAGAGTAAAACAGAGGTCAAAATGTAAAGCTTGAGTCTTAGATCTTTTTAATGATGTATAGTTTGTCAACTGCACATTAACATTTAGGCTATATAATATGACAAATATAATAGCCTATATGAAAAGCCATAGAGGTATGCCATTATCAGCATGATCACAGAGGGTTTGTTCACATGGCCTACCTGACTGAAAGGGCTCATTATGCAGGTCATTATACAGGTTTTTGTCTTCTCAGGTGTGAATCACAGCATTATTCATGAAGATTCACACCTCTATGCATACTGTGTTTCTTGACAAAAAGTGTCTTACAAAATTTAAATCAATATATTGTTTTATATGAACGAGTAGGCAGGATAATTTTTACAGGTCTACAACCTCCAATACCTAGAAGTCTTGTGAACACAGATTTTGTATTTATTTTGTGGCCTTTCAGTGACTTAAGTTTTTTGTTTTTTCAATAACCACGCATAAACATTATTCCTTCAAAAATACAAACATGTACATACATGTTCCTCACATATTATGGTAGCTTAGTTCATGTAATGACACCTTTTCCATTAATATGTTTATGAACAACTGAAAAAAGCAAATGTCAGGGCATGTCAAAACTTCTCCAGGGCCCCAAAAATCCTCAGACCCCAGAGGGTTAATGTGGCATGACAGATCGCTGTAGCACCTCAGTTAAGCAAAGTGGCAGCGTGAAGTGGCACATGAACAGATCATCTCTTCCGCTTTACTACTAGTTACAACAGGAAATAAACGAGAACAAACATCAGAAAGTATGTTAAAAGATACAACTTCCGAAATCCATATCATGTCTCATGTAATCGCTCAATCAGTTTCAACCACGGAAAGACTTCAATAAAACAGCTTATGTCATGCATATAACATCACATTTACCTCAGAAAAGCTATTTAGTGACCATAAACAGTTCTAAAATATGCAAAGTTTTTCATTACCTTCAAATGTCTGTCATTACTGGTTTTAAGTAGTTGGCTATAAACTTCAACAGTTTAACTAACTTTAACTTGCCCAATATAGCCCCTAAGGTCTTACTTGCCCCACTCTGTGCGGGCCTCGAACCCAGGTCTCCGACATGGGAGGCAGGCGCGCTAACAAGGAGGCTATCCACAATATTATCTTACCCTAATTGTTGCTTTGCCATTATAGTACTTGACATGGAAGAGAAAACAAACCATATAAGAAGACAATTTATGCTAATGCTAGCTATAATGTCTGTTGCAGCAATGAAAACGCAAATGTGAAATTGAGCTTGCGCAGATAGAAGCTTTCATGTGGTATGTTACTTGCTTAAATGTGTTCATTGGGAAGGTTATGGTTATCACCAAACTAAAAATGTAGCCTATTAACTTTTGTCAACAATGGAACAGACTTATTTTGTGCTATGCAAGCTTTCCAAGCCATTATGACATCAGCTTTAAAGTTTTTCCTTTTTTTTTCTCCCTCATATCATACAAACCATCCTCCTTGACAGTTAACCACTTGTCCACTTTTCTTTCAAGAGGAGAGATAAAAGGTTCTGTGATCTTCTCAAAGCCGTCACCTCTTTAAATCCTGCCGGGGCTACAACACCATACAGTCTAGCGGTTGTCAAATTCAAACAGTTTAAGTGTTAAAGCAGAACTGACTGATTCTTCACTTCCTATCAAATAAAACATTGTGTCAAAAGCTTATTTTGTCACTTGATCTGACATCACTTTCCAAAAAGACATATTTTTATCACACGATTTAAACCAGCTTGTGATGTCTGAAAACAATACACTAAATACAGTCTGTCTACTACTAAACACTGGTTTGATACGTGTATTATGGGTAAAGCTTTTCATTCACACTGAATATGCCATGAAAATCACATATGAGTCAAGCTTCCATAGGGGTTTTATCTTGCCATTCCCACACTTTCAGCCAATGCATAAAACAAATGACCATTCATAAAAAAAGAACACATACTATTGCGTTCATTCATAACACGATGATCATATACAAGGTTCCCACACTTTTTGACCAATTAAATTTCCAAGTAGTTTTTCATTACTGGATTTAAAAAAAAAAACCTAAGAATTAAATTTGGATAAGGATTTAAAAAAAAAAAAAAAAAAAAAAGTACAAATAACAATTTCTAGACAATTAAATATTATATATATCTTATATAAATTGATATTTCTTACAAAAATTTCCAAGACATTTTAAGATTTAATTAATATTCAGTTTTCTAGGCCTGGAAATCACCCCGATTCCAGGATTTCTCTGACTGTGGGAACCCTACTGTATATATGCAAATTTCAGACTTGGATTTTACGTATGAGATTAAGATCAGCCAAAAAGAAAGACGATGTAGGAGCCATGGTAGAGCTGTTAGTGCACGTGCTATGTCATGCTGATGTGGGAGATGTGGGTTTGAGTCTACGCGTTCATGTTTCCATTCATTCCTTCTTTCCTTTCTTCTCTCCCTCTCTTCTTTCTGTCTATTCTACACTCTCGCCGTACATAAAAGTGGAAAACCCCCAAAATTTCAAAGAAAACAACGGAAATTAACAGAAACTCAGGGGCGTGACCACAAGGCAAACTAAAAATTAGTTTTGCCACCCCAAAGTTGACCAGTTTCACAGCTCGCATATTGATGTAATGCACAAACAATTAAAGGTTTTGGTTAATGGAAGGGTGTCAACTTAATCAACATCCCTGTCGGCTCATAATAAAAGTTCATCTTAACTCGACTGGGTCACTTTAAAAGCACATATCTAATACGAACTACAATTCACATTTGTTTTATGTCTGATATTATTTAAATCAGATAAAGACACATTTCTGTCCTTGAAGTACTAGGCTAAGTGTAAAAGGCAGATCGGCATGAATCCACAGACTGGAGCGCAGGCTGTCCCTCTGCAGTATAACTGGAGTGTCGGAAGAAGAAAGCACAGACCACAGTCTGTCCACAGACTAGGTTCCATTATCAAATCACTGAAGGTGCTTCTAAAATTAGTGAGGGTGCTATAGTAAAGTGCAGAAGTAATGTGTAAGCAACGGCTCCTGAGCACCACCATAACAATAATAGCAATGTACAGTGAAATATTTACAAAATTTACAAGTTATTACTTACTATAATTGCAACAGCCTGCTATAGGCTAGAATGCACACAAAGAGCACTCTCTTTATAATCACCAAATAGCTGTCATTCACCTCAATTCATCGCAATCTCACAAAGTAATTATATAAAGTAAATATGATTGAAGTAATCATATTATAATCTAAACTTCATAATGAATCTCTTATTCACACCGTGTCTGCACTATGTTATAATGAGGGGATTCAAGAGCATGCAGAATTAGGAGTCAAAAAAAAAAAAAAAAAACTGGAGTTTTGAGTACTGAGTGGATTCTGACTAATTTTAACACCTCTGATTGGCCATTGCATTCAAGAGATGTCTGTGATTGGCTACATTGCTCAACACTGCAAAAACACATAAATAGAACCTTTCCACAGCGCAAACACAAATACGGTGTGGAGCGAGGGGTGGGTTGGGGGTCGGGGGGTAGTTAAATTGTAGTTAATAAACATAAAAATGTTGAGTAGTTTGTATCACTGGATATTAGCTACTGTCGGTCGCTCAATATTTCAATCAAATATTCGTCAAATATTAAATGTTTAGCTACTTACTGGCCACATACTCTTTCACTACTAAAACAAAAGCGTCTCATTGTAATTAGCACAGGTTTTCTGTGAACAGTAAGCCCCGCCTTCTTTGATTTCATTGGCCAGCTCACTCATTCTGACAGTGATGAGCGCTGTTAGACCGTTGAGGCAGACCAGCCTAAAAATGTAACTTTTAAAACTTTTTTTGTCATCCTAACAACAAACAGAGTGGTGCATAACGGAGTACAGAAGAGCAGCATCAAGAATATCAAATATTGGGGGGACAATTTGGCCATTTCAAATTATTGGGTCCCCCTCAATGTATATGGTGGTTACGACCCTGGTTTCAACTAAAGGTGCTCTTGCTTTCCATAGAACCGGGAGGCTGCTTGTTGATTTCAGGAGACAAAACTTGCATTCATGTGGAGAAATAGCCAAATTAACACAATATGTTAAAGATCTTAATTATTAAAACGTCTCCGAGATAAATGTCACTTCAATAAAATGTCAGCACGAACGAAATAATATTTAACTCAACTATTGTTTAAAATGGTCATGGCTGGCTTAAAATGAACCCAAAATAGGTTGGGCATTAAAAACCAGACATAATTACTAGAGGCAACAATAATAATCAAAAGATGAACATTTATTAATAAGCAATTTAATATATGTGTATTGTTTAATTTTCATTAAACTTATTAATAAATGTTCATTTATTAAACATATTAATAAATGTTCATTTACAACAGATTTTGGGTTCATTTTAAGAAAGCAATACAGTCATTTTTAAACAATAGTTGAGTTAAATAAAACTTCCCAGCAGGTTGGGCAAAGATTTAACCCAACCGCTGGGTTAAAACAACCCAATCACTGGGTTTGTCCAACAACTTGGGTTGTTTTTAACCCAGAATTTTTTTTAGATTGTAGAGTCAATCATGTGTCTATCTCGTTAATCTAAATAAATTACTTGAGTGGTGGTAATGTTACAGTTATGCATATTTTCAGTACACTAGCTAGCTCGGCCATTACACTTTAATAGGCTAGCTTACACATTTTGGCCAAATGCTAGCAAGATCCCTGTTGTAGAGGAATACAATTTTTAGTTAGGAACTGTTGTTGGCAGGTATGTTTTATTGTTTCCCCTTTTAAATCGGTATAACGTTTCATACTGGTATCGTCCCTCATATAGTATTAATGGTTTTACATATACCATAACAAGCCTAGTTGCCACCCCTCATTCTGCTCTTGCCCCCCCTTTGCCACGCCAAGTATAAACAGCATTCACGGTACAAGTAAAGAACCACAAACAGCAGACAAATTCACTTTAGCAAAAGCAAGAGGCTGAAAGAACATCTCATAACCAGTGAAACTGCTTTCTCAAGCTCAAATCTAATGCTGAAGAGTTTTCATCGAAACCACAAGTCCACACATGTCCCATAAGACAC
The DNA here is from genome assembly GCA_037101425.1 of Elopichthys bambusa. Taxonomy (NCBI): domain Eukaryota; kingdom Metazoa; phylum Chordata; class Actinopteri; order Cypriniformes; family Xenocyprididae; genus Elopichthys; species Elopichthys bambusa. The sequence goes on from CM074433.1 coordinate 42,435,151, forward strand.
TGGTCTGAATGAAACTGCAATAATCACTAATTACTTCAAGACAAGACCTCCCTGCAGGAAGACAAAACTGTGGACATTCCAATCATGTTTAAGCTGACAACAAAGGCAGTTAGTAGAATAATACAGTTTTAAACAACAGGAAATCAATGACAGTGAGGTGACATGTTTCTCTGACACGTCAAATAAGTTCCCATGTTCATGACATCGTCTTAGCAGCGATGATACTCTAAAATCTCCACATTGACAAGCCAAATACACTTCAATATAACATAGTTTTGCTTAAATATAGTCTATTCAGGATAAAGGTCTTTTTGTAGGCTCCTAACAAACATTTCCTTTCAGAATGGTTGTAGGTGTACTAGATATCCTTCTAGGATACTCAAAAATTTCCACATTGACAAGCCAAATACACTTCATTAAAACATATTTTGAAAATACATGCACTAACGCTTTAATATATATTCATGATAAAGGTCTTTTTGGAGGCTCATGACAAATATTTCCTTTCAGAATGGTTGTAGGAGTACTAGACATCCTTCTAGGAACAAGTATACTCTAAAGTCTCCACATTAACAAGCCAAACACACTTCGATATGACATATTTCTAACACATACAGACTAAATCTGCAATATACTCATGATAAATGTCTTTTGGAGGCTGCTATATGAAAAAAAAATGCCCTCAGAAGACCGTTATAAGTGTACTGGGCATCATTTAATGATCATCAAACTCCATCGTTCCCTGTTTAGTAGTTCGTAACGTTCTTCCGTTTCACACATTATCAAACACACTAAATATACCCATTAAATACTGTATAGGCTAATATATAATACAGACAGATTTTGTTCTCAGATCAACGGACCCCTCGTCGTGCCATCATCATCTTCAGAGATTCACTCGCAGCCAAAAAATCTTATATAACTGCGAAAAATAACTGCCAAAACCAAGAAGTCACTGGCTGCGCGCGACGGGCTTCAACAGAACGCGAGTATATTAGAGTATATAGCGCGCGAGAGAACATGATTGACGTGTCCAGCGCGAAAAGTTCCATGACACCGGCAGGTCTGTCAAACTCGCACGCGCTGCCTGGAACTTTTCATGCTGAAACGTCAATCATATTCTTTCGCGCGCTATACTGCACTCGCGTGCGCAGTAACTTTTCAGACCAGAACCGAACGCCAATCATACTCTCTCTCCGCGAGCGCACAGAACAGAGAAACAGCCTTTTGCTCTTTTAACAACGGACCGCTACCAATAAACTTTTTTTTTTTTTTTTTTTTTCCCTAAAATGCAGCTCACCTGACTGGCTGAAATGGGCATTTAAACTTGTAACGGGTACGTACTGTAGCTTATATTCCATGCACTTTTCTTTTAAAACGAAAAAAACTTCTGTACTCACCTTATTCCAATACTAAATTGAGATGACGAAATCCTTGAAATTAGCTATATAGCGTTTCGTTACCCGTGGCGACTTTGCGTGCATAAATAAATATATATATTTTTTACTAATACAGAAATAAAATTGACTCTTTTTATCAACAGTCCACATGTAAAGTTTAGTCTTCGCATCTCTTAACTCCTGCGCGTGCTAGCCGTTTACTAAAGACGGCATGTCGCGTTAATTAGACGCAAGAAATTCTACCAGCGCGTGACTGATAACTGACAACAACTTTCTTGCATTAACTACAAGCACTGTCAGCGACAACACAGCATCCGAGGAACAGAACGTATCCGCTGCTTGTTAAAAGTCTGGCCGTGCGCTGTCTTCATTAAAGAGATTTCCCCCCTCATAAATAAAACTTACTTTTCCCTCGCTTGGCTGTCGGACGGTACGTTGTTACTCTTGCCTTTGGCGTACATGCTTGCAGAGAGCTCCGATTGTCACGCACCTGTCAACCCATCACAGCCTCCCCGGACACAACCCCGTCACCATGGTGACTACAGGAGCGATTCCTCTCATTGGACAGAGCGCCGAGAAGGAACGCCCATTTTGTTGGGTAACTAGCGTGAGTGACAGTTACTCGGCCCCGCCCCGACAGAAACACAACCCCTTTCTTATCTCCAGCACTCTTGTCTGTGGAACACACACACATACACGCACTTCGTCTTACCCGGCACTGAGGGGAATTTGAAACCGTACTGAGAGGGATTTTAAACAACTGGCTGTTCCCCTCACAAGCAATCACACCCTCTACTGTCACTGGCCAAATTTAAAGTGATATGGCAAATGTGGAGCGGATTCTTCAGCTTCTGTATGTACTGTGGATTGAAATAAGATTATTTGGGTCGTGAAAATCTCTTTTCATAAAGTACAATGATAACTAATGCTTTTCATAGTAGCTGTTTATCTTCTAAAAAGTTGATGAATAGCACTATAGCAGTTTAGATGGCAAAATACAACCTAGAAAAGGAGAAATCTGCTTTAATAATAATAATAATAATAATTCCTTACATTTATATAGCACTTTTCTGGGTACTCAAAGCGCTCTACATATGGAAGGGGGAATCTCCTCAACCACCACCAATGTGCAGCATCCACCTGGATGATGCGACGGCAGCCATATTGGACGCCCAGAACTCCCACCACACACCAATTTCATTTTCTTATGTTTGTGTTTACACAAAGCTTACAGAATCGGATCATCAGAATATTCTTGCGCATGTAAACACAGACAATGTGAGCCAACAGCAAATCAAAATGGACTATTTACTTACCTGTTTACTTTCCTAATGCAAATTCCTCATGTTATTGTGAATGATTCATTGATTGCATGATTTTCCAAAGAAAAGAAAATGTTTTTATAAACATGAAATGGCTTTCCTTGTCCACGTGTTCAAGTCCTCCTGGGAAGTTCATATTAACGAGGTGGAAAGTCGTGTTTACGACGTTAGGTGCGTTCAAGTCACTTTTGTCGGAGCAAGATTAAGTGTACATTAAATAACTACACAAAAGTTTTTTAACTCTATACTTACAAAAAATGAAGAACAAAGAATGTGCATGAGGTGTGCTTTGCTTTTTAATGTTTTTAATTAATTTATGAAGCCACTGTAAACTTTATCGTTACATATTATGTTGTTATATTACAATGCCATTATATTTTGTGCAGGGAATTAGCTTATTTTGTTGTGAACAATATCTCTGCTAAATAAATATCTATAAATATTCAGCCATGTTTCTCACTGACACGCCCCCAACTTGTAAACATTGGGGCTTAAAGGGTTAGTTCACCCAAAAATGAAAATAATGTAATTATTACTCACCCTCATGTCGTTCTACACCCATAAGACCTTCGTTCATCTTCGGAACACAAATTAAGATATTTTGATTCTTACCAGTGTAGAACGACATGAGGGTGAGTAATAAATGTTTTCACTCTGGAATACCCAAAATTGTGGAAGTAAAATGGCTGATTTTATACGTTTAATCTCGTGTAGTTGGTTAGATCCTTGCTTACTATACAACTTTTTTTTTCATGTATAAAATCCTATAAACTTATATATATTTTCCTACATATTATTATAAATAATTAGTCCTCTCTTAAGTTCTAGATGTGCTAATGTACTATTAGCCACTATTACAACTTGTTTATAAGACCTTTAAGGGTCCTTGTTTCATTCCCTTCCTTCTTACTACTAAAAAGTATTTTTAAATACACTATAGATCGAAATGTGGATGCATCATCAAATAGTCTATTTTGACCAGAAATGAGCATTAAAAATGCAAAAGCTAGTAATAAATGCGTCAAGTCTTTAGTTTGGTAGAAAAGCCCTCGTTGTGGACGCTGATCTTTTCTCTCTTCGCTTGTGTATATTATTTTGGCGAATGTTTTAACTGCTGTCTGTCCTCTAATGTCTGCGCTGTGCTTTTTTTCCAAAGTGGGCGGCTTGAAACCGCCTGTGCTGAATAACATTGGCTGTTCCGTTTCACCCCCTCCGCGCTCAGGATCCCGGAAGTAGCCGAGTGAGATCATGGTAAGACAGAGCGATAGAGCAGTTTGCGCTGCTGTGGATGTTCTTTATGACAGTTCCGAGTCATACAGCAACAATGTAACATGTCAGACAGTTGGCGTTTTAGAAATTATAACAAAGTCAAAGAACGTGCATTGCAGTTACCACAGCAACGTTGCTGCTGACTTTATAAATAGGGGCTCTCGAGAGCTGCACGGTTGAAATGCCACGAGCGCTGATGCTCAGACTGTTTTGCGTCCTTCTTTATCTTTATCTGTGCTGTAGTATTTGAGCTCAGTTCCATTAAGACGCCATATAACGCTTTATGTAACTTAAGTATCATCAGTAAAGGGTGTTCCCTGAAAACATGATCTGATTCAGGCTATACATTTTCAAGAGGCTGTCGTCATAGTTGAGTTGTCGTGAAAATACAACGACATACTGATATTTTGAAGTAAACCGTTTAAATGTGATTTGTGTAATTTTTCAATGTTAAAATACGCCCCATCCAAACTTATAGAAAAGAGACAACTGCATATTAAACATGCATGTTAATAAGAATAGTTTATAGTTTAATGTGAATTTACAAAATAGTGGAAATGCTGTTATTCTGTGGCTTTAAGTAATACAGTAATTGTCGTCAAACAAACAATACGAGATTACAACTTGTTTCCTAGAGCTCCTACTTGTACCACGTGACCGCTGTACCACCTGACCCCTGCAGATTGATTTAGGGCCCGTTTACTACACCGTTTTCAACTGAAAATGGAAAACTTTTACGTTCAGTTACACGACAATGCCGTTTTAGTGGCCTGAAAATGCAAACTTTTTGAACTTCTTGTTTTTGAAATTGATACCGTTATCGTCTCTGTGTAAACTACAAAAATGAGAATTTGTGAAAACGGTGACGTCAAGCGCATGTGTATTATGTGGTCCGTCTATAGGTGTGTAGTGTTTCTTTACAAAGTGACATCGCCAACTACTGGCCTAGCATGCATATTACAGTATCTTTTCGCTGTGTGAGTGGGGAACATTTTGACAATAGTGCCGTGCCGTCTATATACGAAAAAAAGGAAAAACTTTTCCGTTTAGTACATCATTGTCGTGTAAACGCACCCTTAGGCGTTGATAGTATTGCGATAGAAATGCATAATTCCCAGCCCGAGGACGTGAACAGCTATGAGTAGAATGTTATGGTAATTACGACAACATTGAAATTGACCAATGCATGAGTTGGGGGCGGGACTAGCTTTTTGGCTGACCAATGGGGGGGTGTTTTTGAAAACCTGTGTGAAAACAGTGCTGTATCTGAAATCTTACTTTTTGAGTACTAAATTTGATGAAAATAAGTCTTTAAGTATGCTAGTGTGTTTTATAAATGCATTCCCGTATATGCTATGTTTGCCATGTTGGCCTATGACATACTAACAACAACCAATGAAAATTGTTCTTTACCTCTTTAGTCACAAGACAGTAAAATTTACTAAATACCCTACACTCTAAAGGCCATTCACACCAAGAATGATAACTATAAAGATAACTATAACGATAACTATAAAGATAACTATAACGATAACTATAACGATAATAATAGTAGCATCCACACCAACGAGCCAAAACGCTCTGTTTATGTTAAGTGTGCACTGTTGACTTGTCTCCAGCGGCTTTAAATACTCAAGCTCATTAAAGCAGGATGGATTCTGATTGGCTGTCAATGTTTTTATCATTCATTAGCTGGAAAAATGTCATTCTACAAGTGTTTCCAATGATGTAGTTTCTCTGTGCCGTTAGCATTATAGTTGTGGTGTGGACTATGCTATTCTTTATTCTTTTTAGAACTATATCTTTATCATTATCATCATAGTTATCGTCCTTGGTGTGAACGGGCATTAAGAATGGTGCACAAAAAGTGTACTGTTAATATGAAGGAATTTTCTGTATTGATTTTTCAGTTTTTACCTGTATTTTGAATTACGCATTGCGTTGTGTTGTATTTTACAGTTAAAGGAAATGAACACAAACTTAACAGAAAACTACCAGTACCTTTTCTGTTTTTCTACAGATTTTTAATCAGTTACTTTATAAATTATGAGTTACTACTTATTTATTCTGTTTAATCATAGTAACAATCGGTCAGAGGTCACTCTTCCTCCGCAACTAGACTTGCGTATGGCTGTTGATGGAAACCAGTTATTATACTTTATAAAGTTTTAAATACGGATATTTTTCTTACAAAAACCCATCGCTTCACTTCAGAAGGCCTGTATTAAACCCCTGGAGCCGTATGGATTAATTTTATGATGGATGGATGCACTTTTTTGGGCTTCAAAATCTTGTGCGCCATTCACTGCCATTATAACGCTTGTAAGACCCATGATATTTTTTAATATAACTCCAATTGTATACACCTAGGATGGCTTGAGGGTGAGTAAATCATGGGATCATTTTCATTTTTGGGTGAACTATCCCTTTAATTAAGATTCGGTAGTACATTATTTAAAGCATTGTCCTTTCCCCACATGTCAAAATTGGGCTATAGCTAGACACAGAGACACTGCTAGTCCACCCAAGTGTGTGCACATTTTGTTTATTGCTTCACACACTAATTAATCAAGCCATGTTGTGTCCATTTAGTTTGGAGTTGTAGATGCTCACTAAACCGGCTGATCAGTTAAGATGTGAATAAATGGGTTTGTTTGATGTTTCTCATTTCTGCTTGTTCACGCAGAGGGGGTGAAAGAGGCACGAGCAGGAAAGGGCCACTTAGGGAATCAACCGTTTCCTCAGAGTAATTGAAGCCAGAGCCGCTGTTGTGATCCAACAACCTAAATTTGTGATGGAATTTGTGTTTCAGCAATTCCAAATCTGCCTGTGGATTTGTTGAGAGAACTTAAAGTAAGCATAGAATTGTCTCAATTTGCTGTCTTAATACAGATTCCTGGTGTAGTTGTGCACAATTAGCAGAACTGTGCATGTTGTCCCAATGATTGTTCCTTCACGATCCAATCAATTCCAGGTGGATTAAACCAAAATGTGTCCATTGCATGTTATCTTATCTCATATCCTATCGTTCATGTCAACAGTGAAACGTCATCTTTGGTTATTATACATTTAAATGCGACTCTTCTTACCCTCAGATGGCTGGTGAGAAAAACTCTGCGTCATGTTACTTGGATGAAAGGACCTTCCGGTTTTGCTGTCAGCTCTTTCTCCAACACTCTGAGACCATCCAGGATGGCTGGAGCTGGGAGCAGATCAAGGTGAAGTGAATGTTTGAGTCCACAAAGTTTGGGCCTACTTGTTGTCCATAGAGCTTTAGAATGAAAGAAAGAACTTTTTAAGGTGAATCTCAAAAAACATGTCAAGAAAGAAAGTTTTATTTTTAAGATGAAGAAAATGAAGCTTATTTTTAGATTTTTGACATTACTGTTAATGACAATTCAGCGCACTCTCTCTCAATTCTCATTATTTCTCAACTCTTTTTAAGTTCTCACTGCAACGTCTGTTAAAAATGACTGATATAATTTTATTTATTTTTTTACATTACATTTACATTACATTACACATATGCATTTATCAGGTGTTTTTATCCAAAGCAACTTACAATAAAGGAACAGAAACATTTTCACTTAATTTTTCCAATTTTTATTATTCCCACCTAATAAGGAATGCGCAAAAAAAAATGGGGCTAGGCCTGGTTGAATTAGTAATGTGTTTAAACTCTGGTAAAAAAAAAAATATGGTAAGGGGCGTGATATTTCTGAAACACGCTGGAAGCAGTTGACCAATCACAACATGCTGGTTCAGCTGACCAATCAGAACACACTGTTTTTTTGGAAGGAGGGGCTTCATAGAGACAGGAACTAAACAGAGTATTACTGACAGACTGGGAAAAGAGGTGCTGCAACCATGTGAAAAATAATGTGTTTTTTTTAACATTCAAGCATGAAAACCTATTCTAGTAGAGCCCAAAAACAAAATCAAGACTTTGTAAAAGGGCATAATATGGCCCCTTTAAAAATACTTTATTGGTCTTGCTACAAATGCTACCATGATGTGAAAATGCATGTTCATAGACATTTTGTTTATAGATGTTAGATATTAGCCTATAGTCTATCTTTTAAGTGAAAGTGTATATTTAAGGTCACATAACTGTGACTTCTACCATTTTAAATTTTTACCCTTTTAAATCACGTTTTTGCCTTCACTACTTTTTAAATGGTCCTGCAATGTGAAAAAATGTAATTTATAAAAGCATGAATATTCCAAAAAATGCGTATTTGTCATAAAAATTGTATATATCATTTTTAAAATATAAAACATTTTTTTATTAATTTCATTTTTGGCTAAAATATGTCCCAGATATGTTCTTGACAGGTTTCCTGAGATTAATTTGGTACTCTTGTTTCTTCTACATGCCAGTGTTTTAATGGTAATCTGGTGTCGGTTGTGATTTGACTTTGTTCCAGGGTACTGATGAAGGATTCATGAAGAAGACTGTTCTCGTCTCTGTAAAATCAAGCCTGTTGCACAAACAACATGGGTGTTTCATGCACGCTGAAAACATGGACCTTCTGACAGATGACATTCAGGTAAGACAAGTCTCACTATTACTTTTGCTCAGGATTAGTGATCTGAACAACCCCTAAAACTAAGTAATGACCTTCGATGAGTAAGTAATTTCGTTTTACCCATTTTGGTCATATAAGCGTACTGTCTCTGAACTGGGGGTGGTTCTTGGATGGAATGAGCCAGTCGGTTTATAAACGCTAACAAAATGGGCCACCAAAAACGAAAACTGACCTAAGTGTTTCCCCACATACTGAATCAATTACCTGAAGGAAACACTTTAACTAAATCCTTGGTTTATAACCGTGCCGGGTTTAGTTTTGGAAAAACTTGCTAATGTTGGCATACGCTTTTATGTGACTGTTAAGATGTTTATGCTCTTTTGTCCATCCGCATGTTTCACACACACAGTCGTTTAGCTTTGTCTGCACACTTCATACATTTCCATTTGGGGGGAAAATGGTTGTGAGTGACATCTTTAAACTTTAAAGAGTATGCTTGATTTAAAAACAAAAACAAAAACAAAAAAAACAATCTTTGAAGTTAGTATCAGCTAAATATTTTGATTGGTATGCCGGTCTGAACGATCTCCTCCAAAATGGGGGTTGTGCCTTGTAGTTGATTTTTCTTTACCCCCACTCTCAGCCCATTTCATTAGTAAGCCCTTCCGGCTGATTGCAAATGACTCGACTTCTTGCATATTTACATTCAGCTCACACACACTAGGGAAGACTCGACACCGTCTCCTTTCATGAAGGAGATTTTGCCATATTTCATTGCCATTGGAGAAAGCAGTTTTTGTTTTTATGAAGTAACTGATTATAATGCAATCCTTCCGATATTCTGTGGTTAGGGCTAGTCAATTGCACTAATTATTAATGATATTCACTACTATATCTTAATATATGTACATTACTTGCCTTGTAATAGCATTTTTTTTTTTTTTTTAAATCAGAGTAACTATCATCTGCTTAGTCTAGGAAACATAAGCGGTGAAATTAAAATCACTGTGATTATTCACAAAGTTTATATTATGTTTAATATATATTAGTCAAAATCTGCTAAGTAAAATTAATGGTAATTAAATGTAACAAATCATGTAATTTATCATCTTTTATTAGAAAATTAAACATTTTATCAAACTTTGATAATTGGCTTAAAGGGATAGTTCACCCAAAAATGAAAATGATCCCATGATTCACTCTCCCTCAAGCCATCCTAGGTCTATATGACTATCTTTTTTCAGATGAACGCAATCTGAGATATATTTAAAAATATAGCCAAAAATGAAAAATGAATCCAAAAAAATGCATCCAACTATTATAAAAGTAATCTATACGACTCCAGGGGGTTAATAAAGGCCTTTTGAAGTGAAGCAATGCATTTTTGTAAGAAAAATATCTATATTTAAAACTTCAAAATCAACATATTGAATGATGTTCACTAACCCGGCAAAGTTTTTGAATTGGATTGTTGTTTATTCTCTTTAGCATGCAGTGTGAAGTATTTCGCTCAGTTCTCTGATCATCCCGATTTTATTTCAGTGAGTGAAGAACAAATTTGTACTTGCGTGCGTTATGTATTATGTATGTTATTATCGTCTCTGACAGACATCATGTTGAAGCCGCTCAGGTCGCCATTTTCTCCTTGTTCTCAGAAAGCGATGATGTAGTCAAAACATCTGGTAGTGTGGGTTTTCCAGGAAATGCATGACTCGGACCTCTGCTTCTCATAAATACTCCCGTGTGTATTGTGCACTTTATTTTTTTGACAGACATCGATGTTGTGATATTCAAATGATGTGGATTTAAAAAATTTGTAATGGATTGTAAGGTAATAATTATTTATTTCTTAGCTGGCAAGTATTCAGTGAAGTGATTGATGTCCATGAGTGTGTTATGTCTATGTTTTTAGTTCTAATATTCCAACCGACAGCCAGCCTAAGTTTTTGATGGACACGATAACGTGCGTAAGAGGTGAACTATGTTTGATTGTTGGGTAATTATAAAACGTGCTGGAGACGTTTGAAATGCTTTTTGCGTAGTTCATTATACTTATTTTACGGAAGGAAGTTCATTTCGTGGCTTAAATAAATTACATGTTACTCAGAGACTGACATGTTTGGCTTGTCAAAAATGTTATATACAGATGCCGCAAATTCGTTGAAATTTGAAAATCAAGTTTCTTTTTTTTTTTAATCAGGAAAGGAGTGGTTTTGATGCACAAAGTTATTCTTATTGTCTCTTATAACAAAAATATTTTATTTAAACCCATGAAAATGCAGATCCTGTTGTAAGTAATAGTGAAAAATTACTTTTTGTTCCATTGTTACCCCTTAGCATATTTTGACTCGTATATAATATCATATTATATAATCAAAAAATCACTGAGTGTGTATATATAATAATTATTAAATATATTGTGATTTTTTTTCATGACTTAAGCACATTTCTCTGCAGATGCTCATTACTGTAATGCAAATATTCTGATACTTATTGTTGTATCGCAAAAATAAAGTATTTATATATCATGGTAGTTTTTTTTTGTTGTATTTTTTAATATACAGTTGAGCTCAAAAGTTTACATATCCCTTGCAGAATCAAGAAAATGTGAATAATTTTAACAAAATAAGAAGGATCATGAAAATTGCGTTATTTTTTTATTTAGTACTGTCCTTAATAAACTATTATTTCACATAACAGTTGTTTAAATAAAGTCCACAAGACAAAGTAGCTGAATTTATAAAAATACCCCGTTCAAAAGTTTACATACCCTTGATTCTTAATACTGTGTGGTTACCTGGATGATCCACGACTATTTTTTTGTTTGTTTTGTGATGGTTGTTCATGAGTCCCTTGTTTGTTCTGAGCAGTTAAACTGAGCTCTGTTCTTCAGAACAATTCTCCAGGTCGTGCAGATTCTTCAGTTTTCCACCATCTTTTGCATATTTGAACCCTTTTCAGCAGTGACTGTATGATTCTGAGATCCATCTTTTCACACAACTGAGGACAACTGAGGGACTCAAACACACAAAGTATTAAACAAGGTTCAAACATTCACTGATGCTCCAGAAAGAAACACGACGCATTATAAGTTGAGGATGTAAACTTTTTGAATTGGATGAACAGAATAAATTGTACTTTTTTTTTTTTCTTCTGGGAAACTTGTAAGTATCTTTTGTAGCTTCCAAAGGGCAGAAATAAATGAAAAAATATGTTCTTTAAACAAAAATTAAAAAACTTGCACATCCACTTCTTGTTTAAAAGTTTTCACCCCTGACTTTTAACGCATCGTGTTTCCTTCTGGAGCATCAGTGAATGTCTGCAGCTTTTCCTCAGTTGTCCTCGGTGTGAAAAGATGGATCTCAAAATCATACAGTCACTGCTGGAAAGGGTTCAAATATGCATAAGATGGTGGAAAAATGAAGAATCTGCAGGACCTGAAGGATTTTTCTGAAGAACAGAGCTCAGTTTAACTGCTCAGAACAAACAAGGGACTCATGAACAACCATCACAAAACATAAAAATAGTCGTGGATCATCCAGGTAACCACACAGTATTAAGAATCAAGGGGATGTAAACTTTTGAACGGGGAATTTTTATAAATTCAGCAATTTTTTTGTCTTGTGGACTTTATTTACACAACTGTTATGTGAAATAATAGTTTATTAAGGACAGTACTAAATAAAAAAATAACATGCAATTTTCATGATCCTTCTTATTTTGTTAAAATGATTAACATTTTTGCAGATTCTGCAAGGGGTATGTAAACTTTTGAGCTCAACTGTATATATATTATGTTTTACTATCTATCTATCTATCTATATATATTATATACATAAAATAAGAATTTTAAAGGGAAACTGAGCTTAAGGCCCCGTTTACACTAGTGCGTTTTAAAATGAAAACAATCCTCGTCTACACTGGCGTTTCCACAGCGTTTCAGAAACGTTCTCCGTCTACACTACACGGCCGAAAACACGTCACATGACTGTTCAAGCACACGGCATGCGCGTACAAGTGTAAACGGTTGCCTTTTGCGCATGTAGGCAGCTGCAATATTAAAAAAACAGAAGAGTTTAACTGCACAATGGCTGCTAAAATTGACAACAAAGCCAGCAAAGATTGCAGTTCAGTCTCCATGTTATTGTTTACACGGTCGTCAAGGATACGCAGAGCGAACGTGGGAAGCCACGCCATCATTTTCAAAAGTCTCCGTTTTGGTCCGTTTACACTGAAACGCAACCCCGGCGTTTTCAAACTAAATTGGGGTCTGCAGCATTTTCGAAAGTCTCTGTGTAGTTTAAACGACAGGCGTAACCGTAGCAAAACGTATGCGTTTTAAAACAAAAACAGGGTCTACATCTAAAGCAAAAAATCTTGATAGTCCTAAAAATATGCTTTGTTTTTATGTAATTCTTTACACTCTGAAAATAAAGGTTCTTTATTGGCATCAGTGGAACCTTTAACATCCACGGAACCTTTCCATTTCTACAAAAGGTTATTAATAGTGGAAAAAGGTTAAAAATTCTTTATACTTAAAAAAAAAAAATTCTCTTTAGAACTGTTATTTGGGGAAAAGATAATGGTGCTTCTATGGCATCAATGCAAAAACACCCTTTTGGAACCTTTATTTTTAAAAGTGTATGCTAATTTCTTATTTTTTCATTCTTTTGCTTTTGAGGTGAAATGTGAGATGAACATATTTTTGTGAGATTTATACATCGCTGATTAATTTCTGATACACTGAAACAAAAAGACCAGCATTGTCTGTAGTGATACTAACTCAACATCAGCATCTCCTTTGTTCACTCCCCAACATTCTGAAGTCTCATGTGCAGTCGTGCCACAGCGCACGTCACCTGACATGCCCTGCATAAAAGAACATTTAGAAAACTTGACCTTGGTAAAGACTGTTCGGCAGCAAGCAGTAGCTTGCAGGCTACAAGAAAGTCTCTTTTTTCCATTGTTCAGGAAAGGAAGAAAAAAAAATTCCAAAAAGATCTGTGGAAGATTAGGGAAGCCAGGAGCTTTTTTCTTTTTTGTGGCATCCTGTTTTGAGTGGTGGAATTCTTTTAGGGAGTGAATAAATGCCTCACTCAACAAAAATCTATCAGGGTTAACCCTTTCAGTGCCACACACCTGATTTCTCTGGAACTATGTTCAGTGTTAGTCTACTGTCTATAAGCACCTGTACATGAAGAGGCCAGTAAACAAGAATAACCGTCCTTCAGTATGTTTGTAGACAGTGGATTTTATATATATATATATATATATATACATACATACATACATACACACATATATATATATATATATATATATATATATATATATATATATATATATATATATATATATATATATATATATATGTACATATATGTGTATGTATAATGTCAACAAAAGATATGGGACATGTTTTATGTTTCTCCTCCCTTTTATTTTGCGATATTACTGACTAATTATTTGCAATTAGCTTTGTTTTTCAATTTCAGAACAGACTAATTTTTGGGTCTCGTCCAACCACTAGAGCTTCTCGTAGCTGCTATATAACCACTTTTAAGGAAGAAATCTTTATTTGTTCCTCAAGAGATGCACCCAGAAGCAAAAGGTATTTTAATCCTTTAAGTGCGAAGAATGTAAACGGAATTACTAGGATAATTAAACCTGTAATTAGGGCTTATTTAGGTTAATGAAAGAGCCCATCCTTCATCATCCTCTGAAATTACCCAGCCAAACTTGGGTATTCAGGTAAGCGAGGGGAACGTCTTCGACTCTGCTATTGCACGTCCAGTATTGATCTTCTTTTTGACAGTGAAAAACGGAGTGCGTATAAAGTGTATACCTGAGCTCATGGCTCTGTTAGATCCTCTTTAGATGATGCTATTTAAAGCGTCTGCTGCAGCGTGCCACGCAGCCCTTTTCTTTCCTTGTGTTTGTGGAGATGAACAGGTGTCGTCGTTTAGCGATTGCACCGTTACGTCTGTACACCTGCTTGAACGTAAACACGGCAGCATTTGAATGACAACAAACGGCAGCGGATGCCAGTTGTTGTTGCTAGAAACACGTTTCAAAGTTAATAAACGCCCCTTTTTAAACTTGACCTTTTGAAAATTTTAAGCGTGTTCTGCAGGCGCACGCACAGCAGCTGAACTTTTGTCCTTTATTTGAATTCCAAATGCAGTTGAAGAGTCCGTTATGCAAAGGTTGAATGAGAGCTGTGAATATTCGTTTTGCCGAACGAGTTCCTGCCACGACGAACCTGAAATTTAATGCGTTTTCTGCTAGCTTGTTTGAGCTCTCGTTTAACTCATCATCTCACACATTATTTTACACCCTCTAGGTGAAGATATTTTACCTTTCAATGCTGGTACTGTTTGGAAAAAGCATGACGTCATTGTTTATTTGACCTGCCTTCCCTCTATCCAAACTCTTTCATTCCTGACAGACGTCGGATGTGAAACAGTAGTATTGTCTCTCAAGACTGCGCTTGTATGGGAGGCAGGAGATGTTATCAGTGAAGGCATGGATGCGTGAAGAATCCTTGAGCCTGCATTGAACTTGCCAGGGATACAGCCACCGCCTCTGGTGATCCAACTTGTCGCTCAGACACTTTCGCTAATTAAACCTGCATGTATCAGTGTGGACCGCAAAGGCCATAGTGATGTCGTAGCATCTCAAAGCCACCTCCATGTGACTGAAATCACGTCACAGGTGCCATTTAGGAGTGGTCAAATATTTTTTTATTATAAATTATTTCTATTGCAATCCAGCTATTGTTTTGTAAAGTGTAAGACTACAAGCTAATAACAGACGTAGTTAGCTACATTGAAGGGTGCAATATCTTTTAAATGTGTTTGTGTGTGTGTGTGTGTGTGTGTGTGTGTTTGTTTGTATAATATATATATACATATATACACACACAGACACACACACACTTAAAAAATATTGCACCCTTCAATGTAGATAACTAATTCTGTTATTAGCTTGTAGTCTTACACTTTTATATATATATATATATATATATATATATATATATAAGAATATATAAGATATATATAAGAATCTTATTTATTTATATAATATACATTTAAAAATATTGCTCTGAATATTTATTATATTTGTATTATTTAATGTACATTAAATGTGTGTGTGTGTGTGTGTGTGTATATATATATATATATATTTTAAAGGTTTTAAAAATAAACCTTTCACACACACAAATATATGCAGTGCCTTTTAAATATGTAACATAAATATAGATATTTATTTATATTATTATTAATAATAAAATATTATTTAAGGTCAAATTCATGGTAGCTAACTACACTGAAGCTACAAGGATCCAATATCTTTTTTAATAATAATAAAATAATATAACAATTAATTAATAACAATTTATAATCAGATTATATTATGTATAATTCAATCAAAGAAGAATTTATTTAATAAATATGGCATAAAACACTAAGGGTTTCATGCAAAATACTGCACAGAGACTCGAATCAGTGAACGGTTTCTTTTTGAATTTGTTTATTTACATTGTCTTTTTGTACAGCTGTACAAATTAACCAATTTACTTAAACAAATCTGACTGTCCAATTTGTGACAGCAACGTAACCTTGTGTTGTGCTACTTTTTGATGAAAGTTGCCTGAGAACCTACAATGTGATGTAGTCTGTAATGTCTACAAATTGTAGTTATAGTAAGTTAGTTGTAGTTGCACCCCAGCACAGTAGGGATGGTTGTGAACTCCTCCCAAGTATGACGGCACCCCTTCCTGTTTATCTGTGTTTGTGCAAGTTGCAGCGCACTAAACCTTTATTCCAAATTCTGACAGCCAATTAATCACCAGGGGTTGCAGGTCGAGAAGGAGCAAGAAAATCCAGTGTGCGCCGCCCGATGAAAGGGAGGTAACCTTGGTAAACAGTCTGCACAACATTTGTGCATATGGACCCACTCGAGGGTCCTGTGCATGATGCCATTAGTCATGTTCCACAACACAAAGGGTGGAGTGTATAAACTCCCTCAAGATGTCAACAATATCCTATGAATGAAGGATGCAAGAGGAAAGCAAAAGGGTAAACACATTTTGTTGCCCACTTGGACTGTTCAGGAGGTCTCATTTTCATCAGTCAAGTTATGGAAAGAAGAATGAAGTCACATGCTGGTCAATGAATCACTTATGTATGTCGATGGCTGGGTGGTGTGGATGTAAGTTTGGGTTTGGTATCACTGCTCAGGGTTTATGACGAGTCTGCACATGCATCATTGATCAGATATGTGATATGGCTCCATTCATGACTTCTTGCAGTTTGAAGCGGTTTAAACAGAATTAGCCTTTATGTGGCAAGATGTCGTATCTGTTGTATAAGTTAGTTATCTGTTGTATAGTTTACCCAATAATGAAAATGTATTCATTCATTTATTCACAGTTCGTGTACTTTTGCGTCCATTCATTTTTCCTTTTTTAAACCAGGAATGAAATATGGAAAATGCGGTTTCTTCCTTTATTTTAACACTGATGAATAGAATTAGCAGATACAAGATAATTTTCCTTATGCAAGATAATTATTTTATTAAAAATAATGTAAATGATATACAATTTTTTTTTTTTAATATATAAAAATGCTAAATTTAATTTCTAGTATTTTGCGTCATGCTGAAGCGCCCTCTAGTGCCTTTTTCCTCTGGCGTCAATAGAATGACTCTTATCAAGAGCCTAAAAAGATGACACTGATTAATTTTTATCAATTAAATTATTATTATTATTATTACATTTATATTTTAACCTAAACTTGACCATTTCTAAACCTTATAGCCTCTTGTTTAGCGCTCCAACATGTTATCGAGTGCTTTTTACGAATGTGAATAAAGGGCCAAACGACATCTGAAATTCTGTAATTTTTTTTTTTTTGTCTGTCTGTTAGGTTTTATTCTGTTTTATATCGAAAAATTGTTTAGGATTAGGCGTCGCTTTATAGCCTATGCTATAGCCTACGCTATGTCTTGCTGTTCAAATTGAAAATATACCAACGTATGTTATGATGACAAAATTATACCCCAATATGTAATTATCATGAAGGCAAAATTCCCATGCCCTTTGCCTCAGTGGAGGCAATCAACAGCATCTACTGCTAAGACGACGGCAATGTAAACAAAGTGGAAGGACAATATTTTTAAGTTAAGCGTGGAAAACGCTGAACGTTTAAGCGCGTTGCCTTCATATTCGGCCCGACCTGCTTGTCTGCATAGCTTTATTGGGCTTTTAATATCACTGTCTTAATGCATTAAACTGTATTTTATTTTCTATGAAAACGCTTAACGTGTTATTAATTGTGTTCATAGTGTGGGCTCATCTGCTTGTCTGTACATATGCTTTATTTATAAGATGTGTACTAAATTTGCTCCTCCAAAATCACTGTATTACATTAAGCCACATTAAGGGCTTACGTTTTTCATGTTAAGTGCTTAGAATGTCCCGCTTCGCTGGGCGAGTTTGCCGCCAGCATTCTCTTGGACATGCGGCAGTATCGGACCCCTCGTGAGTGAGAATGGGTTGACTTTTTTTTAACGGGAACAAAAGGGGAGCAGTCTCGCCCGTCACCATGTTGGGACAGGTGTTCTGCATCTGCAATGCCCGTTTCAGTTTTAAAATAAAGTCATATATTGTCATGATTTCAGGCTATCGAAAATGTGGGAGAAACAGTAGGCCTAATTTTACAAAAGGAAACTTTTAAATTGACATTTTTTCGACTTTAATCTGTCCATTTTTAATTTTGGTTTAAAGATGCAAAACGTAATAAACAAAAATCTGAAAAGAAGTCAATATTCTATTTCATGCGCATGAAATTTGTGTATACGGTTTTAATTAAAATTTTGGTATTCAACGTAGCATTTAAAAATACAACAACCATTCGTTTTTTAGTTTTTCTCGCCGTGGTTAAAAAAGGAAAAAGGAATGGACGCAAAAGTACACAGACCATCCACCCTCATGTCGTTCCAAACCTGTATGACTTTATTTCTTTCTTTTGAAGCGCAGAATATGCTTGCTCAAGAAGCATTTCTTATTATTATCAATGTTGAAAACAGTTGTGCTGCTTAGTATTTTTTACATTTAGCACTTTTTCTTTTTTCAGGATTCTTTGATGAATAGAAAGTTCAGAAGAACAGCATTTATTTGAAATAGAAATCTTTTCTAACATTATAAATGTCTTTAGCATCGCTTTTGATCAATTTAATGCATCCTTGCTGAGCTAAAATAACTAGCAAACATAAAAAATAACTGAATTTGATCTTCAATATTTTAATAATAATAATATAACTTAATAACAATAATAAATGTTATGTAATATGTAACAATATACATTATATAATATTATATTTATATTATTATTACTGTTAATGTTAAAAAATATATATATATTTTTGGTATTATACAAGGACAAATTCATTAATACTAGTTACACTAAAGCTATATAAGGGTGCAATATCTTGTAAATATTTAAAATAATAAATATGTATATAATATAAAAATGTGTCGAATTAAAATAATTTCTTAAAAAAAAAAAAATAAATAAATCTTACTGACCCAAAACTTCTGTGTATGACAATGAGAAGTGTGAACATTCTGATAAACTTCTTTTGTGTTCCATGGACAGAAATAATTGATATAAGTTTGGAACGACAAAGAAAATGAGTAAATGATGACAGAATATTCATTTTTGAGTGAACTAATCCTTGAACTTGGTATGTTGTCTCAAAATTTGAGACTTGATATTCATTTATAGCAATCTACATCCTTTTTTCTTTTTTTTTGCATTTATTGCTGCATCTGTTTAATGGAATTGCATGAATCTCTCTCACTTTCTATCCATTTCTTTGTCTTGTTTTCTAGGCAAATGTTGAGGATGAAATGGCTGAAGTTCAGGCAACATGTGAAATTCATGCTGTGCTGCGCTATGAATACCACGTTCTGTATTCTTGCAGCTATCAGATCCCCGTCCTCTATTTCAGAGCCTCTACATTAGGTACACAACTTTCTCTCTCACTGCATTTCTATCATTAAACTGCAAAGACTTGTTTATATGCTGTCTCTTTCCCTTATCAGTGTGTGTATTTCAGAATCCTCTGTGTTCTGCTTTCTCAAAGTCTGGTTTTATGTTTATGTGACTCAACATTTACACTGAGATCCCATCTCGACAGGAGTGTTTTGAGTTTTGAGAAAGCAGGCAGAACGGTGACTTAAGCCTGTGCTCAAAGTTTGACTTTGTGCTGTAAATACATTAATGGCTGCCATGTAAACATTTTTGGAGCTGTTATTGAGCAAGTTAGCAAATACGGACATGCAAACATCAACCATTTTAGAGTGATCACTTATACGGACTGTAATCAGATTAGAAAACTTCTCATTACAGATGGGAATCCCCTCTCTCTTGAGGAGGTGTGGAGCAATGTTCATCTAAACTATAGACAGAGACTACAGCAGGGACCCTGGGACACGCTGACCCAACAGGTAACGTGTGTGACATCATGAGTGTACTGAATTTGTTGTTTTGGCAGTTGCTTTCTCAAAATCAATTCGCCAGTGTGGTGAGAAATCAAGTCCCCCCCAGGAATCGGGTCTCCTTTAGGACCCCAAGTGATCCCATTTGTTCAACAGACTTTTAATGGGTAGTATTTTTAACGCCCGATTATAATTCCTGCAAAATCATGTTATGATTTGTATCGTTTAAAATATGTTATAATCACCATTAATGTCTTTTTAAATGACATGGTTCGTCATTTACTAGTATATAACTAAAGCTATAGGTTGTGAAATCAAGCATTTCTCATTCTTTTGTACTAGCATAGCATACATCTACCTGATTAGCCTGCTAACTTAGCATATATTATAATACGTATGTTTTTTGCTTCCATTATCTGTTTCCAGTTTGTTTTATTATGCAATAAATAGGCATTAATTTTATATTTCAAGAATGTTTGTGCACTTAATGTAATAAACATCATCAACCTTTGATGTCTGGGTCCTAAAGGATACCTTATTCCTGGGGAGAGGACTCGATTTCTCATTTCCACAGTTTAAAAAAAATCCAGTTTGTAACCAGTTGTGTATGTGTGTGTATATATATATATTTGGGTTGTCGATTATGGTAACGCACCCGTCCCGTCCCAGATCCATGTAGGTAATCTTACGTTTCATAAAGTTCATTGGTGACGAATATGATGCAGGGCAACAATTCTCTGTGTGATGTAGCCTGTAGAATGCAGTTAGAATGTTCCACAAATTCAAGATATCAGGGCAAAAATGCCTCTGTATGATTTTTTTTTGTTGTTTGTTTCATATTTATATCATATGATATAGTTAAGCAATATCACACGAGTAACGAGCGCAATATTCATTTTTAAATGTCACGAATAGCACAAGTGCAAATGTGATATTGATTTTATACAAAAGTACAGTAAATAAGTTAATATCCTGTTATATTATAGACACAATATTATCCGTTTTATTGTCTCATTTTTGCCAACAAAAATATTACCTGTAAGGCCTGTTGTGCATCTCCGAGCAACACACTGGTGTTTTGTTTCTGAATGAATCCACGTTTTGAGCGAATTGGTTCACCCGATTGATGATTCAATGGCCCATTCATAAAGAGGGCCATTTACTTAATTCCTGAATGAATCAGCAGTTTGAACGAATCGAATGAATGAATGACTCACTGACTTATTTAGATATTTACCGCCACCTACTGGCAGTTTTATTGTCTTATTTAGAGTAACACTTTATTAAAAAAAATAATAATTTCATATTTTGGGGATAGTTTGTCCCAAAATGAAAATTCTGTTAAAGAAGAATGTTGGTAACCAAACTGCTTTGCTCTGTAAATATATCTAAATACCCATTTAGATGCAGATTCTGGGGAGAAAAAAAATCATGGCCCTTGTAGCATGAAAGTTCTCTGTTGAATCAAATAAAATATTTCTTTCTAAAGCAATATTTTGTAATGTCTACTTGATGTTTTTTTTCTAATTTAACACAATAATGACTTTGAATTATCTTTTGGGGGTAATTTCTCAGGCAAATTTGATGTGCAGTTAATTAAAGTAATTAATTAGATTAAAATGTGTAATCGCTTGATAGCCCTAATATATAGGCCTGTTTGTTTGTGCGTGTGTGTGTGTGTGTGTGTTATTTTAAAATAAATGAGTAAAATATAAAAAAAATAAAAAAAGAGTTTCAGTTGCTAATGGGAAAATGTTGTGCATCAAAACCTACAGTTTAAATCCATCCTACTATAGCTGTGAATGGTCGATTTACATGCCAATCAGATGGCTGTTCCTGTCTTAGTGGGCGGTTCTTGGCCATCATAAGCTGCAGTGTGGTCCAAACTTTACATCGATAGGTGGTATACCCTCCTTTTAGATCTCATGGATAGTTTTGGAAAACTGACTCCGGCTGTTTAGTGCTGCTTGCGAGGGATGCAGATCCGTAGGCGTGATTATGAATGGATGGAGAGAGTGGAAAAATAGATGCAGAAAAAGGCTGATTGGAGGCAGTGGAGGATATTAGAGGAGAGGGACTGCAATAAAAGCAGAGGGAGAGATTCAGGAAGGGTTGAGGGTCTTGAGGTGCTCAGGAGATGGAACATTGCCGCATCTGACGCAGGTAAACATGAGTGACTCACATCAAGGCCTTATGAGCAGTGACGCCAATGGACTCTCTCTCTCTCTCTCTCTCTCTCTTTATCTCTCGCTCGGTCTCTTCGCTTTCCTCTCTGCACAGTCTGTTTTTGCCCTCTTATATCTCTCATTCTCCTCTTTATCTCCCCAATTTTCTTAAACCCTAATCGTATTCTTAGCGTAACCAATAATGGAGGTTGAAAAGTAGATTATGACAAGGCAGAACTCTCTTGAGGACCCAGTAAGGCCTCAATATATAACGGTCAGTGAACAGAGTGTGAACATGCCATCTAAAACTATACACTATGTGCTTCCATGAAGAACATCCATTGAACCTTTTCATTGCACGAATGGTTCTTTATATTCTTTAAATCATTTAAATGTTCTTCACACAAAAAAAATTGTTCTTTTAAGAACTGTTCACTAAAAAGTTCTTTGGAGAACCAAAATGATTGTTCTTTATTAGCATCTAAGATTCCATGAGGAACCTTTAACATATACAACCTTTCGATTTGTTTGTCTTAAAACCTATTCACAAAGCTGACCAACTTTTACTAAGGAACAGAGAGAAGTCTTAAGCTAAGAGAATGGGCAGGGTTGACCTATACACTGTTAAAAAAAAAAAAAAATTTGGATGACGCACCTTTACTCTTTTATTGTAGATAAGTGAAGCCAAATGTCCAAATATGGTACTGATATCTTGGAACCTGAGTCTGCACAGTAGTGAGCATGAAGTTGAGCTATAAATCAAAATATTTATTACAGTTTTATATATATAAGAAGAAAAGACTACACCCAAATTTGCCTATTGCCTCAATGGTGTACAGTGTCTTTGGTCGGATTGCTGGCAACAGCCATTTTAGTATCGTTTGATCTTAGTGACTTAGGAGTAGTCAAGAGGACTCCTAACTTTTCACAGATTTAGGAGCTATTTATAGCGCTAAAATGCATTGTGAAATACTCTTAGAGCAAAAATTTTGGATTCCTAAATTTAGGACTGACTCGCCCTTTTTTTTTTTTTCCTTTTTTTTTTAAAGAGTTTCTGCTAAATTGGCAAGTTAGGAGCTACTTTTAGCCTTAAGATGTTTTGTGAATATGGCCCCAGGTTCTTAGCAATGGAAAAAGGTTCTTTAGATTATTAAATGTTCTTCACACTAAGAAAAAAATGGTTCTTTTAAGAACTAATCACTAAAAGGTTCTTTGGAGACCAAGTTATTGTGTTTTATTAGCATCTGTGGTTCCATGAGGAACCTTTAACATACATGGAACCTTTCAATTGCACAAAAGTTTTGTTACAGTGGATAAAAGTTCTTTAGATTATTAAAATTTTCTTCACACTAAGAAAAAAATTGGTTCTTTTAAGAACTAATCACTGAAAGGTTCTTTGGGGAACCTAAAATGGTTTTTCTATGGCAGTAGTTTCAAGGCACATCCAAATTCAAAGGGTGTGTCTAAATCAGCTCCCGAGCTCCTGAACTCGTGAATCAGTATATCGTGTACACAAATTAGGACACTGGTAAGGACAGTAAAGGACGCTGGCTCACTACACATTGGGACACTTATGACTCTATTTCCGGTGACGTGACAACGTCCTCATTGTACAACATCACTACTGGTATTTATGAACAACAGCAGAGCTGCTATCATTCTGATATTACTTGTAATGTTATTAAAAGTACATCATGATAAATTATTTGCTTAGTACATATACGTGCAACATTTCAGCCATAAATAAATTATAAATGTTAGCTAGATTATGTTCATTACCTGTCTAGTGATGTATGTTTATGCTGAAATATAATAAAATAATGGTTTATATTTTTAAAAACATTATTGCGTATCGTTATGTGTAGTGAGTTGGCTCATGTGATTCAAGTTTCGCGCTTCAGAACTTCCGTTAAGGGAGCATAGTGAGCATCGATACTCCCTGGTTTTCATGTTGCATTGTGGAACTTTTTAGGGAGCAAACGTTTCAGTGCCCTGGAATGATTCTGCCTTAAATTGGCCGACTCCCTGATCAGTGTCCTGACTACTGAACTAGGGAGCTGAGTGAGACACACCCAACGTTAGCTTCACTTCCTGTCTCATAAAAATGCCTTCATCTGATCGATAGATGTATCCTTAGCTGCCTTTGATATACCACAATCCCGTGCTTTCCATTCTGTGACAGTTGAGCTAAAAAATAAAAATAAAAAAACGTTTTTTTGACCAATGTTTTCCACTTTTGATGTAATTTCTAGCAAGAATGTGGATACTCCAGAACCAAGATTGATAACCACTGTTGTATGGCATCACTGCGAAAACCTCTTGGTATATATATATGTATATGTATGTGTGTGTGTGTATATATATGTATATATGTATGTATGTGTGTGTGTGTGTGTGTGTGTGTGTGTGTGTATATATATATATATATATATATATATATATATATATATATATATATATATATATATATATATATATATATATATATAATATGTGTGTGTGTAATGTATGTATTTTACAGAAGTGTCTATTGCAACAGAACAAGACTCTGAAGTGCAGTGTTTAGTCTCCACGTTCACAACAGTTTGGTGTGCATAGTGATTCAGTTTGTTCTCCCATGAGGCCTGTAGATGAAGTCATGATAATTGACTGACCGAGCTGGAATCGTGCCGCAGTATAGGAACACGATGGCATTGCTATTCAAAAATAACCTGAAAAAGTCCAACTCTATTCCGCTGATGCTAACAGTGAGGTGTCGTCGAGGGAATTTGTAGAGTCAGCATGTCTTTGGTGCTTGAACGGTAACAGAGCAATGGATCCAGACAGTTGATGTTGTGAATTTTAATGCAGATGGTGACAGTGCACTGAGGTTGTTTTTATTTGCAGAGTAGAGGAGAGTTTTTGAGGTTTTGGATGACTGGTTTAAATGGATGTTTAGTGACAGCAAAGTTTCTGTTTCTGGCACCCTCGGACCTCGCACTTAAACCTTTTCCACCAAAAATTATTGTTCTGGTTCTGGAGTTGGCGCTCACAGTAGCTTGTTTACCCACCATGTAAAGCATGCAATTGCGTGGGGACCTGCAGGCTTGGGGGCCCCCCTGTGATTTCTATCGAGGGGGACCCACCCCCAACCCCTCCACCACCAAATACATATATACACATATATACATGTATATGCATACATACACTCACCGGCCACTTTATTAGGTACACCTGTTCAACTGCCCCTTAACGCAAATTTCTAATCAACCAATCACATGGCAGCAACTCAGTGCATTTAGCTGCGTCCCAATTCGCATACTGTCCGTACAAATAGTATTTGAAATTAGAATTAATGCATCCAAAAACGTAGTATGTAGTGAAAATGAGTACTGTTTTTTTTATTCTACTTTTTGCAGAAAAATAGAAATAGAAAGCTTTTGTAACATTATAAATGTCTTTACTGTCACTTTTCATTGATTTGCGTCCTTGCTAAATAAAAGTATTAATTTCTTTAATTCTTACTGACCCCAAACTTTTATTCATCAAAGAATCCTGAAAAAAATTGTACTCAACTGTTTTCAACATTGATAATAATAATAAATGTTTTTTGAGCAGCAAATCAGCATATTCGAATGATTTCTGAAGGATCATGTGACGCTGAAGACTGGAGTAATGATGCTGAAAATTCAGCTTTGCATCACAGGAATAAATTAAAATTTAAAATATATTCAAATAGAAAACCGGTATTTTAAATTGTAAAAATATGTCACTATATTACTGTTTTTGCTGTATTTTGGATCAAATATATGCAGCCTAAGAGCAGAAGATACTTCTTTTAAAAACATTACAAAATCGTACCGATCTAAAACTTTTGAACGGTATTGTATGTATAACAATATTGCCAAGTTATTTATGTATGATAATTTAAATATTATTTAAATAAATATGTATATATATAATTTAAATGCGCATATATACATATATATATATATATATATCACAACCATCCTTTTAAAATAATAATTTATAATTATTATTTAATATTAATTAAAAGGAAAATAGGATATAGCATTTTTTAAACAACAGTTGACAATACTTTTGTGTATTTATATTTAGTTTTACTTTTTTAATTGATGAATATTCTGTTTCAGATTACATCAGGTTATGGAAGTCAAATTGTATTGTGTTCAGCTCATATTTAAGATTGTTCCACAGCCTTTGCTCCAAACCTCTTCCTAAGTATGACTTCTTCAAACGCTCCATAAGAAACTCTCCATGATGGTGTGGTATTATGGGATAGGACATTCCTCCATCTCTGCTGTGCATGAGTGCCCTCCAGTGTGCGAGACTCACTTGAGAGCGGCTCAGCAGGGTGCCAATGAAGACCATGTGTCGCACGGCAGATTTGCTTAAGTCTGCCTCGTAATTTTCTTTTTAATTTATCCGAAGCTTTGAGCATAATTGAATTTGGGTAGTGAAAAGTATCATGTGACTGTTTAACATTGAGTTAAGATGGAAAAACACATGTTGTTGCACTGGTTTAATGTCTGCGTTACAGCGTGCGACAGTGAAAACCTGTTCCTAATAAAAAATGAGGTCAGAATAGATATTAACACAGAGCTGAACGGTGTGTGTGTGTGTGTGTGTAGGAACATCCTTTACTGGGCCAACCGTTTTTCATGCTTCATCCATGTCGCACTGAGGAGTTTATGAAACCTGCTCTGGATTTGGCACAAGCTGAAAACAAGTGAGTTTCTCTCTGATGCAGCTTTAGTAGTCATGCATTTACATTTACATTTATCACGTTTTTTTTTTTTTCAAAGCCACTTGCATAGAATTCAAGATACACATTTTATCAGCTCACACATTCCTTGGGAATCAAACCTATGACCTCGGTGTTGCTAATGTCATGCTCTACTGTTTGTACTGTACAAACACTGTGTGAAATCAAATTCACTTTCAAGGAAAGTCTGTTCACACGGCGGCCATATTTGCAATGCCTCCAGGCAGCTATTTCTGGCATCCAAGACCAAGTCCTGTCTATTTGAATGGAAGAATCCTGAAATCTGCTTGCCGAACTCACAATTAAATAACATATTTCAAATCAGCACCAAAATCTGACATGAACTGTCCCATAAATGTTGTTTCTTATGCTCAAACAGCATTAAAAAAGCTTATTTTTCAGGCTAGATGAGCCAATGCGCATGTGCAGTCCTAAGCGCAAGACTTTGGTTTCTATGGAAACCGGAGCTTTCTAAAGGCAGCTGCAGTGATGCAATGACTTGACAAATCAGCGATTGGCTCTTTTACTTAGAAGGCGGGATGTATTCTGCCATATTGCATGTTGCAGTTTCTCCCATTCATAAGTAATAGAAGTATAGAAAGAGTAAACTAAAATTTAAACATTTGACTTAAACATTACTTGTGTTAGCATGTGATGGACAACTAAAACCTTGTTACTTTTGGTTAAAATCTGCACAAATATAGTAGGTAGAACATGATGTAACCATCCATAAAGCATTGGAGTTTTAATTTTGGAAATTTCAATAATATATAAATGATTTATATATATGTGTGTGTGTGTGTGTGTGTAAAATATATATATATATATATATATATATATATATATAAATATATATAATATATTTTATCCACCAAGCAACGTCCACACAAAAAAGATTTTAGATTTAGATTTGATTTTCTCAGCTGAAATGAACATTTTATGCAAGATTTACATTTCCGCTTTTAAACCCTCCAGAATACTTGCCTTATACACTTCAATTTTAAATAAGGGACGAATCAACATTATTTTTTGTGGTAATGAAGAGCATGCTTTCAATACAAGTTTTATTTAATCTAGAAATGTTCCTTTTAACATTTTAAAATGGTGTTCATCTCATAGTGTTATATCTGTCTCATTTAGCTCTAAATGTTAATTTTCAGATCTGGCATATCCATCGATTTAACTAGTGAGATATGATTAGATATAAACATTTTTTTCAAATTGCAGCACTGCAGTCTGATTATCTCGTCTGTTCTCAGGAGGGTGAACTATATCGTGACCTGGCTCAGTGTTGTGGGCCCTGTCGTTGGACTGAACGTCCCATTGAGCTACTGCACTGAGGTGTCCGCTCCAGACTGAAGCTCCATTGGTACCGACCTGCTCTGCTCTTCCTGTCTGTCTGTCTCAGACTCCATTGACCCAGAGGATGTGAAGAGGACACCTATGACCAGGATGAGGGTCTCAAAGGTGCCAAAGAGGGTTCAAAAGACTTGTTAGCAATGCTTGAACATTCAAGACACCAAGTCTTTAAGAGCATTCTTGAGCTAGCTTGTGAAATTAATGTATTTATAAATTGTACTAAAATTATTTATTCATGCGCTACCATTAAAAATCTCAGTTCAGTAAGACTTTTTTTTTAAAGAAAGTAAAACATTTATTTATCAATTTATTGATCAGAAGTGTCAGTAAATACATTTATAATGTTACAAAAGATTTGTTTCAAACAAATGCTGTTCTTTTGAACTTTGATTCATCAAAGAATCATTAAAAAAATATAAATCATGGTTTCCACAGAAATATTAAGCAGCTGTTTTCAACACTGATAATAATAATAATAAATGTTTCTTGAGCAGCAAATCAGCATATTAGAATGATTTCTGAAGGATCATGTGACACTGAAGACTGGAGTAATGATGCTGAAAATTCAGCTTTGATCACAGGAATAAATTACATTTATTCAAACAGAAAACGGTTCATTTAAATGTTAATAATATTTCACAATATTACTGTTGTTACTGATCAAATAAATGCAGCCTTGGTGAGCATAAGTTTTAAAATATATTCAAACAGAAAATGTATTTTAAATTTTAATAATTTCACTTTTTTTTTTACTGTATTTTTGATAAAGTAAATGCAGCCTTGGTGAGCATAAGTTCAAAATAAGTTCTTCTTTCAAAATCTTACTGACTCCATTTTTAAATAGTAGTGTTTACAAAATGAATGGTGCTATAATTCATTTTTTTTTTCATTACCAACCATAAAATGTCCATATTATATGACAGATATCACTGAAATGCTCTGAAAGTGATCCGTTAGCATTCCCATTTATCCTGATTGCAGTTGCTCAGTTGATGCATGTAGCAACCTGCATTCTGCAGTCTTTTACAGCACCTTTTATTCAGGATATGTATGTGACAATATCGTCAAATTAAAAGGCAAACCATATTTTCCTCTGCTGCCATTTCTTTTTGCATTTTGATGGCATTGTAACAATTACATAAGAGTAGCTGTTTATGCTTTCATATAGAGGATTGCTTTTCAAACATGTCTACGAGTCTTTGTCTGCAGCTGCGTAGGTGTGTGTGTGTGACTCAGTATTTTCCCTCTCTGGTCTGGTATTGTGAAGCAGGCTGCATTTAGCCTATTTTTGACATTTCAGAGGCCTGAAATCAAAATACAACATTATTCGTAAAACCTTTCATCTTGTAAGCAAAGTAAATAGTCTGATGTATTTTTTGTTGTGTCTCCCTGTCTGATATTTCTCTTCATTACTCATCTACGTAGTGTGCCTTGCCAGGATACGGTTTAAAAGTTGAATGGAGTCAAATCCCTCAGAAATCCTGACTGTCTGTTGTGAAGTCTGAAACGGAGGAGCTGAGTTTAGAGTCCAGAGTTTGAGAGAAGACGGTGAAAGTCCTCAGTCAGCATGTCTAAATGGGGCGCGCGTCTCTCAGGGGACTGTATCAGTGTTGGTAAGGAGGTCAGCCTCCTACCCGGAGCATCTTGCTCTAATGGACGGACAGGAGAGAGAGAAACACATAGATGGATCACAGTAGGGAAATGTTACCTGCTTCATAAACGGACACTTTTAAAGGTTTAGGTCACCCCAAAATGAAAATCAGTGACTGTCAAATTCAGATACAGTGTTTAAATCTTTTCAAATAAGCATATTTTAAATTGGTACAACACATTTAGTTACAAGATGGTTTGGTTTGATTTATGCTTTCAACTTGAGATGTGTCTTGATGTTCCTTATCATACGACTATAAGTTATGACTATGGACTGTCTGCTTTTATCCCAGCTAACAAAAATATGTTTTATGGACGTTTTGCTAACGTTACCATTAAGTTATGAAAATGTTATTTTGAATGTTTTTATAAAAAACATTTTTTGGTAATGCGAACGTTAGAGAAAACATTAAAGGATTTACTTCAGAATGAAAATTTCCTGATAATTTACTCACCCCCATGTCATCCAAGATGTTCGTCTTTTTCTCCATATAGTGGACTTCAACAGTTACCGAGTTAAAGGTCCAAACTGCATTTTCAATGCAGCTTCAAAGGACTCTACATGATCCCAGACGAGGAATAAGGGTCTTATAATAGTGAAACAATCGTCCATTTTCTAAAAAAAAAATTTTTTTTTAAATCTGATGCTTTTTAGCCACAAATGCTCATCTTGCACTAGCTCTGCGATGCGGCACGCATTATGTAATCACGTTGGAAAGGTCACGCATGACAGGCAGAAGTACCGACTAAGTGTTTACAAAGCAATCGTGCAAAGACTAAGTCTTTTTTATAAAAAAAAAAAAAAAAAAAGGTAAAACAACGATGTCGGACGATTTTGAAGTTGGAGAATATGAGATGGAGTTTTTCGCCCTACGCCACGTGTGATTTTTCCAACTTTGAACAAACGTTCTGCTAAGAACTGGAAGAACATTTTTTTTCAAACTTTGAGAGAAGCTTAGCCACAACATTAGCCAAAGTTATGAGAACATTCCCTGCTGCGATGGTGATTTTTGCCCCTTTTTTTGCAAAAACAGGCCCTGGTAAATGTATGTTTTGAGTGTGAACTTATAAAATATCTCCTTTATAGCTTTCCTTGCAATAAAAAAGAGGTGTTTGGAATGACATGAGGGTGAGTAAATGATAACATCTAATTAATTTAATGGAATAGTTCACACAAAGTAGTAAACATTTTATCATTTCATCCTGTTGTTT
Organism: Elopichthys bambusa; assembly: GCA_037101425.1. Lineage (NCBI taxonomy): Eukaryota > Metazoa > Chordata > Actinopteri > Cypriniformes > Xenocyprididae > Elopichthys > Elopichthys bambusa. The sequence continues at coordinate 42,466,328 of CM074433.1, forward strand.
CAAAACTATATATTTTCATTCCTTCTGTTTTTACAGAATGTCCAAGCTGCTCTTTGCTATACAATTAAAATAAATAGTGACCACCAAGCTCCACATATAACAAAAAAGGCATAATAAAAGTGCAATAAAATGAGGTGTAGTTCAAGTCGTCTTAAGTCGTGAGGGACAAAATGCAAGTCATCATTCAATTAGATATCAAATGTCATTTATGTTTGCATTCGATTTAGCACACTTTGTAGCTCAACATTTTCACTGTATGGAAAAGTACAGCTTAGACATTACGCAAAAACATCGTTGTTTATTCTCCACAGAATGCTAATGACTAGCCTAGACCAGCTAGCCTGCTCCAAGACAGCTATCAGTTTAAACTGTATATTCCAGCAGGACAGACACGATGACGGTGAGTAAATTATGACAACATTTTTCATTCTTGGGTGAACTATTCCAGTCACGTTTATGATTGTGTGCAGAAAGTCTAATTGACGCAAGTATCATGTATTGAGTAAGTTTTAGACAGACCTCGATATTATTATTATTATTATTATTATTATTATATCTGGAGGAGTTGTTACATTAGAGGAAAGGAAATTAGAATTGTCTTAGAAACAAATACCCATTTATTTTACATGCTTCACTGGAGGTGTTGCTTAATGGAGTTTGATAGCTCCTAATGGAGTTGGGGAATTAAATTTGTGAACTGAAATGCCACCGTGAGCGTGAACGAGCCGCTGCTGACATCTGTTGGTCAGCTTGTGCTGTGCTGCTGTAGTTTACACGCCTGTCCACTAGGAGCCGCCATTGACCAAAGAGCAAGTGATTCAGAACTACATCTGGCCACTGAAACCACGCTTAAAAAAACATTTGACTGCATTACATTACAAAATATAATACCAAGTAGCATTTATTATAAAAGAAAATCTCACTTTAAAAGCACTTTTCTCAAAAAGTTGTCAGGTTTTAAACGATTAAGACAAACATTTAATCGACACTTATTGGTATTTTAATCTCTAATACCAGTGCTACTTTACTATTATTTATATACTATCGTATTATTTATTTTTCAGTTTTCTTTCTAATTTTGGTTTTAGTAATTTTTTGTGACATTTTTTAGTTATTGTTTCAAAAAATTCTGTAGTCTAAATTATTTAGTCATTTTAGTACTTGGATTTAAACTTTTTTATTATTAGTACAATTAGTTGTTAAGGCAAAATTTCTACTTTTGGTTACATTTTATTTCAGATTCATTTCAATTACTTTTTTAAATAGTTAAAACATAACAACAATGACATTCAGGCCTTTTTAAGGGTGACTTAAAAATATGTTTTCAGATCACTAAAATCTGCCTAGCCCTACTAATCATTATGTACCTTTGTCAGATTTATAATGTGTGCTGTAAAAATGACATTTATTCAGTTAGTAGATTCATTTTATTTTATTTGAGCTTTAATTCAATGACAAACTGATTTTTAATAGTCATAGTTAACACTAACAACACTGCCTTACAGGACCCTGACATATGAATATGGTAATCAAACTATATCTTGGTATATATTAAAATACAGTTAGTACCTGATACCACTGCTGACCTGCTTGCAGTACTTTTAGTAAGTTCAGAACTGAGTAAAATAATTTTTCCGACGGGTTTCACTGTATCTTTGGATGTTCACAATTTTATTTCTTTCCCTGAGAATGTTTTATCTGGCAGTGATATTCCAGAAAAGGAAGACCCCTTTTCTGTCCAGTTAATCTAGACATCATCCTGGCTTCCAGCACGATTCAGATAATGATAAAACCAAACATTTTGCATGTCTACACCAGACTTTCCGACAGCAGGGAATTGGGTCAGATTTTCTTTGCAGAATCAAACCATCTGCATTCAGTTTTCCCTCTTACATTCTCCACCCTGCAGGTATGAGAACGAGGTCATTTCGTCCGTAACGTTACAGTGAGAGTAAAATCTGCATAATCAATCAATCGTGCTTCTGCATAAATCATTGCCTTCCAAATGCTTGTTGTGTTTTTCCAAGCCTCTGTAAAGCAACAGAGTTTATTTATAATTAAATAAACCTTTAAGTGGGGTTTTATTGGGGCTGTACACTTCATTCAATGCCTGGAGCGCGAGTCTAGACGTGTTGTAAATGTATGGCATATCTGATGTAGTTAAAACTGTATTATGCTATTGTAAACTGCACAAGCCAGCATGATGTATTGTTATAAAGTAAAGGCACTGCTGAGGTTGTAAATGTGTTTAAATATGAAAATTAGCTGATAAACACTGGACACGTTCCAAACGATCTGCTCCGACTGATACGGCATGGTGCGACAGCCGCTTTTGTTTGTTTTCTCTCTTGTGCACACATACACTGATGCAGATGTCCTGTCAGACCTTAGTAATGTATACATAACCTTTGTGGAAAAAGCTTTCTTTTTTGAATACATCTTCTAAAGACATCATTGTTTGCATGGTTTGACTGATGCCAAAATTGCATAAACAAAAACATATGGTTGTTTATTGCACCAATTATTATGTTAAGTCGTATGTGACCTCATCTGAAATTGGTGAGATAATAAAAAATAACCTGATTTTGATTAAAAAGATGCTTGATTTAGATCTATAGTGTCCCTAAAAAGTATTTGGACAAGTTTTACGCGTACACAAGGGTCAGCATACAGTGCGTATGGCGCGAATTTCGTCATCAGAAGAGTACTTTTGTATTTTTGTAACCGCGTTTACTCAAAGTCCCTTTAAGACAAGTCATTTCACTTGGCGGCCATCTTTGAAACGCCTCTCAGGCATGCAAGTGTAGCTCCTGTCTTTTGAATGGGGAAACATCAACTTCTCTAAAGCTGTTTGCCAAGCTTTCAATTAAATTTAATATTTGAAATCACCAATGAAATCTGACAACAACTGTCTCATAAATTTTGTTTCTGAACGATTAAATCATGACATAAAAAGGCATTTTTTCAGGCTAGATCAAGCTAATGTGCATGCGCAGCCCTAACTGCGCGTCTCTATAGACCTTATTTATCAGAGAAACAAGCGCGCCGCCATCTTTAGAATATTGTCTTTGAACTTCCGTTTTTGCGGTAGCTCTGTATATTTCTATGGCATCGCTACTGAAGAATAATTAGCTGGTAAAGTGGATTTACTAGTTGTAGAGTTAATTAAAGTTATCGTGAGCATTGTAATGTTTAAAGCAGATGTCTTAACATGTCAGTAGACCCAGAAGATTTTAAAACGAGCAGTTCATTCATAAATACGTAAGATCGCTGTGGAAATACAAACCGGAAGTCAAAAGACAACGAGCGCAGCGCTGAAAAGGGGCGGGGCTACATAAGGTCTATAGGAAGCGCGCGTCTGACTGTTTCTATAGGAACCGGAGCTTCTAACGGCCACTGCAGTGACGCGATGACTTTACCAATAGGCGATTGGCTCTTATTTAGAAGGCGGGACTTATTCCGCCATATTGCGCGTTGCACATTCTTCCATTCAAAACAATATGAGTGACATGTCTTGTGTTATTCTATAGTCTTTGGTTTACCTCGTACGCGCAGGTCACACATGCACATTTAATTTTTTTTTTTTTCGCAATAACTAGTTTATCCACAAGGTGACAACCGTGCCCTGGGGGCATTGATTCACAAGGGTAGTCAAAGAAAAGCTGCATAAACAGAACAGATCGGAGCTTATGCAAGCTACAGCGACGATGGAGGCCTACATACACGAGAGATTGCGAGAAGAGGTTAGAAAGTACCCTCATCTGTACAACTCTAGCATGAAAGAATACAAATATATTTGCATGGGTGACTAGAGATTGCTCAAAACTATGCATGCGTCGAACGCCAGTGTACACGTACGAGTCAAGCGAAGTATACCCCGCTTTAAGTGACACCTAAAAAAATGCAATTGCATTAGATCATTTATGCTTAATGACTTTTAATCAAATCAGCTATGTTGCAGTGATTTTTAGAGGATACACAATGTCGGTAACGCAACAAGAAATCAGTTTCTCTTTGGTCATTCTCAGTATCTCACAGACTGACTCGTGTTGGAATTGCCTAGTCACTGTGCTGGATTTGTTGAGAAAAGGGCCTTTTGTTTCCTTCAGCTTTAATCACATTCTGGCTCTTTCTCGTCAACCGCCTGAAGAGTTTGACAGTGTCATTGTTGCCAAGTTAAACCGTGTTTTCTGGGAAAGAACCAAAGATCTGTGAGCTCCATGACCAGTAGATGGCCTCATATCCTACAGCACAAGCAAACGTCAAGGTAAATTTGACTCTGCCTATGGTTCTCTGAGCACTTTAAAGTCCACTCTTATAAACAATGTAATTAGTAGTGCTTGCTAAGGCTAGTGTCTCTGTTATACTTGAACAGAGCCTTAAAAGTTTTCAACTTGAGGAAGGGTGTGCTATTACTTATTACTTTATTAATTTAATGTATATTATTTTCAGACTTACTATTTTTGCCTGGAAGACAAGGAACTCCAAGAGATTTACACTGAAGGAAGGAGATGAGACATATCTACAGACCCGAATATCATAATCAAGACTTTTAATTTGGGCCTCTAAGTAACCAACTAGCAGCCACAAAACAGACTTTAACAGCTTAAACCATTCAGAATGCATTCGCATCTGTAAAACATGCTAAAACAATTCAGCACATATTAGCAACCAAATTAATCCACTATTGTTTTATATAGAATTGTTATATAGTCTATACAGTATTTGATGCAATTACGTCAGAAGTAACTAATTAATCCTTTACTTTATCAAGTAATTAATTGCTTAGTAACTCGTTACACCCAGCACTGCTAAAACCACACAGAACAAACAAGCACCCACATAACAACATGCTAAAATCTCTCAAAACAATCTAGCAACCGCATAACAATGTCTTGGCAACCACACTTTACACCCAAGCAACCCCTAGCAAATCTTCATGTATAAACTCAGTCAAGCGCATGTATATGAGGTGGAAATAGTAAATGCATCTTGGTTGACAACTTCTGATTAAAAATGCACTTTAATGGAGTGGTGCGGTTATGACATCAATTTGTAGGTCAAAATGTGGAAACAAATGAGCATTTTAACACTTCCGGTTTAATCGTCCCGAAGTCAGTGGGTTTTTTGAATGGGTTTTTGGTTAAATAGCTGAAATAAGGTCTGTGGTGAACACAACCTCAAGACACTAATGTTTTTTTCTACGACATAAAATACATAAGTATTACCCCACTCATGATTTTTTTTTTATGCTGTTACATGTCTTGAAAAAGGCGGTTTCTAACAAGTGGCTATGGGACTACAGAGTCGGTCGGGAAGATTGTCATCACGCCCAACAGGTAAACTCAGTACGCTTTTACAGCCTTGTTGTGCTTATAATTGTGCTCTTATAAACAAGTCTAAATTTAACGTTCTTAGAAAATGTTTTAAAATAAAAACAGTTGTCTGAAGCTTAGTGATGGTGACGTTGAAGTCGTGGGACTGTAGTGTAGTGCGTTTATAGCCTACCTTTAGCTTTTTACTTCTGGCGACTGCATTTAGGCTTCAGAATTCATAAAAGTTGTGTTCATCTGTGATAATTATCTTGAAGTATTCTGCGAGATCTGCCGGTTGCAGGCGGGGGAGGAGTACAGAGACGGACGTTAGGTCGGACACTTCATGCTTTCCGTAGTGTGCTGAACCAACATCATTCATAGCAGACCACACGATTTTTGCGTTGATTGTAACCGAAGTGGATGCGATTGAAATTCCCATGTTTTGAATATCAGATATTCAATATCAAAATTGGTTAAATACACACAACATACGTCGTCTTGTCATCACAGAATCTGACCAATGAGAATAAAGTGTGTCGTCATCAAGGCTTTTGCAGCTGATTTTGAGCAACTGCAGCAGCTGGCCTAGACGGCTGGTCTTGCTGTACTTTGATGGCTCGTGATCGTAAGGTGGCTGCAGCACCGATCAAAGTCAGACTAATTTTCTAACCAGAATGCATTGCTTTTGTCGATCTTCGCGGTGACGCATGAAGTCGAACAAGCCTATTGTCAACATTATCTCACGACCAGTTTACGTATTTTACGAGGTGGCTAATTTATACGATCCAATTTGTCTAAACCCCAGTGACGGGTAGGTTTAGGGGCGGGGTTAGCAACTCGTAAAATACGTACGATTTAGCAAAAAATGTACAAATTCGTACGAGTGAGGTCGCACAGATTTGTACGAATTTGCCAAATACGTACAAATTGCCGTGAGATCGGGTTAATTTGCGAGCCGTCAGAGAGACTTATCAAAATGCGGGAGACTTCCGGGAGAGGTGTGATGTCACATTTCAACATTGTTGTCTATAACTTCGATAGGACACACCAACCCATTGACAGCTGTGAGAAATCATAATCCACACTAAAACTGCAATTTTCTGACAGGGGAGGGTCCCGCAGGAAAATAAGAAAAGCGTTTAACGTCACAGATGATGTAAGTCTGAGAGTGCACCTTTCTATGCCAGTGTTGCTTTGTTTTTCCCATGCTCCTCTGGTCCTGATCTCACTTTTTGCTCCATACATGTGTTTCTCATTAGCGTCCGAACTCTCAGAGCACAGCTTAGGGTTTATAATAAACCTGCTGAAGGATGTTACATCCAGAACAGGAACCTGAGAGAGAAAATGAGGGGATCGGCTGTAAGGACTATAAACATCTACTGTTGATCGGGCTAAAAACACAGAAAAATTGGTTCAATCTAGACCAGTGGTGTTCAATCCTGCTCCTGGAGGGCCACTGTCCTGCAGAGTTTAGCTCCAACCCCAATTAAACACACCTGTACCATACAGGAAGCTTTCAGGCAGGTGTGTTGTGGTATGTTGCAGCTAAACTCTCCAGGACAGTGGCCCTCCAGGACCGAGTTTGGACACCGCTGATCTAGACATGTCAAAAGATGTTAGAATCAATACTGGATTGGATATGAATATTTGTTGGTAAGTAAAGGATTACGCTAATGTGTCTCCCTTCCCCACTCTAGTTTCATCCACGCTGCATCCCGTGTGTGCACAGCGTTGCATGCTGGTTCTGTTAAAATGCACCTTTCAGGTTTGGATCACAGCTCAGGGAAGTAGTCCCATATGGAGGGAATCAGACACTAGCGGAGCTGACATGCAACCGGATTAAACCAAAGAACTTCGGAAAAGTGCACAGGAAGGACAACTCAGGTAGATGACATACACCTGCAGAGAAAAAAGGACGGCCGCTCTTGCTTTTATGGTGCCATGGAGGACTCGTTATGAGCAAATCATATGGATATGATCTTTGACTATTGTGATTTATGGGTGATTATTAAATTAAATACTTAATGTTCAAAGTAAATAGTTAATTATAAAAGACTAAATTCTAATTGGATGATCCATGTTCAGTGTCATGGCTGTTAAACACAAACCTGCAATTGCACATTCTGTATTAAAGGTGCAGTAAGCAATTTCTGAGAAACGCTGTTGATATTTGAAATCACCAAAACAAACGCACCCTATACCCAAAAGGATCACACACACTTATTGCACCTTTAATTGTCAAGTTACTACAGTATAAAACGCAGCCCACAATATGCTAATGAATCATTTTATGTGGTGGATTGTTTACTCCAATTAAATCCAACTATTACAACAGATTATAAATTCTGACTGGATGAAGCCAGTGACTGTGACCGCACATGCTATTAGTCTGTTCAAATCGTATTTACAAGTTGGGAAATCGTAATTATGAAGGTTTTGGTCAGAGCAAGATGGTGATGTACTGTACTTCAACAAAATGTTGAATAAAAAATCAGGTGTGTTTTAGCTTTGTTTTTATTCAATTTATAAAGGTGCTGTAAACTGAATTGTTATATATTCTATCGTAATTGTACAATATTGTCATATTTTGTACAATACTGTAGTGTTGTCAAAAGTACTGACTTCGATACCAATTCGATACTGAAATTTTAAAAACGTGAGCAGCGCTGTTGATCAGATTCGTAACCATTGTGTTCACGCGCTCAAGTATCGACTTGGTATCGAAGTTGGTATTGTTTGTGGGGTTTGTGGGGTTTTCCTGGTAAAATTCGCATTCCAGGGGCTAAATATCCTGTTATTTGGGGTCGCTTCAACTTGCGGACATGAAAAAAACCCTGTAGCAACAGTGTTAAAGTAGCCCGCTTCCGAAAGAAAACCCAAAGAAAATTTCCCACTCGTAACTTGGTGCCATTCGTGTGCAGTCAACTCGTAAATACTGGCATCTTAAATTCACCATATATTCACTACGTTGCTTAGCAAATGCAAACAACCTAAACACTAACCTAACACTATTTTACTTGGCGGAAAAATCGTTTATTCTAATAATCTTTTTATAGCTGAATATTGGTGTCATTTATCACATTGTATCTTGTACAATAGTACTTAAAGTTGATCTGCTAAAATGACACATTTATTCATCGCATGTATTGAAATATCCACACAATAGCAGGATTAGGCCTGTGTGGCTTTCCAGTTTGTTTTTCATTTCTTTTTCATTTTTTCGTTCTTCATAATGACTCTCATGTTCAGCTGCTTCCTATTGGGAGGCTGGATATTGCACTGGTTTCTGTGAAACGTAAGATGCTAGTAGTTAAAGTTTATAGGCGGTTTCAAAGAGCCCCTGCTCACAAAAACCCCTGATGCTCAAAGATGAGTCATTTAAAAACAAGCATGTGCATAGGGTCATGTGTGCGTCAAGCTACGCTTAGCATGTAACTCAACAAGCTTAGTTTACGACTTTCCTGGATTTCTCCAAAGGTTGCTATCTTGTTTGACTTTTTGAAACATCACCTATACTATACACATCACCTATAACATACCGCCCCTGAATTGGCCTTTAAAAAAAATATAGTATTCTGGCAAATATTTTGCAAATGTTCTTGCAAAATTGATGCAAACTTGTATTTTCACACGCAAATACATTTGTAGGCAAATTTATCACATTAACTACAAGTTGGTCGCAAATAAAAGCAAGCAACACCCAGAATGCCATAGGTATGTGCAAAAAACATTCAAAACACCTTAGCAACCACATAGCAAAATATTGGTATCCACAAAAAAACTAGTAGTGAGTTTTACAGAAGCAAATAACAAAACATTTACTTCACTTGTAATATGGCTAACCTCTTTTCTCTTTTCACCAAGATATTGACCTAAATGTGAAGTAAATGAAATGTTACTAGGACCCGCCTGCAGAGACCCTACTGAAATTTATGTTTTTTCCTCTTGCAGTAACACCACAGGGAGAAGGAAAATGTCCCCTCCGACGCTTTGCCACAGCTGTTGCCTTTTAAAATGCTCATTGTGCAAGAGGATATACAACAATTGAAACGTGTCCAATGATAACATGCTGGAAAAGTAGTTTTATGCTGTGGGCACATCCACTGTCAGGGGGAGATTTATCTGAAGACCAATTCTAACAACGCTGTGTTGCGTTAAGTAATGCACTGTTAAACAGTTGATAAAGATATACTGTCTGGTCATTATTTGTTTTATAGCTCCATTCAAGTGTTAGGCAACACTGAAACAATTGTGTGATTCTGTGACATCGCTGGCAGTTCTTGTAAGGGATGCTGGCACAAGACACTCTTCTAGGGACTCAAATCTGTAGCACGAGGCTTAATAATAAACTAATGTTGGCTGCATCCAAAATCGTATACTCTATTGAGTAGGTACATATTTGAATAAGTAAAATGCTAAAAAAAAAGTATGTTCTATATAGTATGAATGTAATCTGAACATACTACATTAACCATGTTGTCATTATCATGTGACCTACCAGCATCTGCGTTGTTTCGCATTCACAAATCCTCTCCCGTGGCCTCATGGGATAGTAAAGTGACCATCGTATGCACACTTCAGAATCTTGCTGGAAGAAGTAGGTACTATTTGCCAGCTCTTTTGTGAGTACTGTGAATTCAGACACTTCTTTTGTAACATACTGTTTTTCACCTTCTATATAGTAGGGAAGTATGTGATTTTTTTGGATACAGCCTTAGACATTCTCTGAAGAAATTGTAAGTATCAATATTTGGTGCTCTGGTTTTCTAGGTGGTTGCCAGGGTGTTGCTAAGGTGTTCTGGGTGGTTTTTAGTTTGTTGCTATGTGGCTGTGAGGCAGTTACCATTGCTAAGGTGCTCTATTTATGTCGCTAAGCTGTTCTGGGTGGTTTTGGTGTGTTGCTATATAGTTTCCATCCATCTGTTTGTGTATTGGTCCGTCCGTCCATCCATCCATCCATCTGTTTGTGTATTGGTCCGTCCATCCATCCATCCATCTGTTTGTGTATTGGTCCATCCATCCATCCATCCATCCATCCATCTGTTTGTGTATTTGTCCATCCATCCATCCATCCATCCATCCATCTGTTTGTGTATTTGTCCATCCATCCATCTGTTTGTGTATTGGTCCATCCATCCATCCATCCATCCATCTGTTTGTGTATTGGTCCGTCCATCCATCCATCTGTTTGTGTATTTGTCTGTCCATCCATCCATCCATCCATCCATCTGTTTGTGTATTTGTCCATCCATCCATCCATCTGTTTGTGTATTGGTCCATCCATCCATCCATCCATCTGTTTGTGTATTGGTCCATCCATCCATCCATCCATCCATATGTGTATTGGTCCATTTGTCCATCCATCCATCTGTTTGTGTATTGGTCCATTCGTCCATCCATCCGTCCATCCATCAGTCCATCCATCAGTCCATCCATCAGTCCATCCATCCATCTGTTTGTGTATTGGTCCATCCGTCCATCCATCCATCCATCCATCCATCCATCCGTTTGTGTATTGGTCCATCCATCCATCCATCTGTTTGTGTATTGGTTCATCCATCCAAATATTACTTGCCAATCTTAAAAATAAATGTTTTATAGCCTGAAGTCAATCTTTTTAAGTTTCATAGTTCTACGAAAAGCCATCTGTAAGCCCAGGAGGATCATTTGAACCTATGCACTGCACTAAAGAACCAATAATGTCACATCACAAACTTTATTGATCTCTAAGGAACCATATAGGACCAAATTTTATATAAAATTTGTTACTACGAACCACTTAAGAGTCTTTATTGGCACCACATGGTATTTAACCTGGTTTCACAGTGGTTTAATGTTTGAATATGCCCTATACAGTCTTCTGTAAAAAAAATAAGAGCATCTTGTTCCCTTTTCTTAGTAATTGACATAAATACCCTGAAATGTTTTGTATTATAAGTCCATATTAAGCAAAGAGAGCAAGGGTTGATTGGGTTCTCTGTAAGTGGGGGGCCAAGGGTCACGTACAGCAGCTTGAAATTGTTTTCCATGATCACTTAACATGCACCCCACAGCCTTCAAACGGTAAGACCACTGATGGGCCAAATGCTTCGCTCACCAAAGGTGTGCCCGCGGGCACCGTGGGGCACTGTACTGATGATGATATGAGCCCAGCGCGGCTTCCCACGGAGAGAGTGAACGCAGCCCCAGAGGCCCAGCTGACGTTTCCAGCACAGATCTGCTCATGTGTTGTGTATTATTCAATTATAACCGTTTCATCTGTAGGGGGTTGAGTTATATAACAATACACAGAGAATCTATTCATGGGAATTCACTCTGTAAAAGCTCCTGTTTCCAATTTAACACAACAAGGGGGTTAACAACCCTCCTGTACTAGCCTAAATGTATTGTTTCTTTTTCTGAGATCTCTTGCAATGCTTTAAGAATGATTTAGTCTGCATCTATACTGAAAACGAGAGACCCAGTGTGGCAAAACCAGTGTGCACTTGCAATGTAGACAGCCACACACTTAAAATATAAAGGTTCTTTATTGGTATATAAGAACCTTTAACAGCCATGGAAGCTTTTCATTGCACAAAAGGTTCTTTAGATTATTAAAATGTTCTTTGCATTAAGATGCACAACAATGTTCTTCTGTTGCATCACCATACTTTTGGAACCTTTATTTTTAAGACTGTTGATAATATAACGTGTGTTGATCATATAGGGATAGTTCATCCCAAAATTAATATTCTGTCATCATTTTTATCACCCTCGTGTCTTTCCTGAACACACCTGTGGAACATAAAAAAAAAAAAAAAAAAAATGTCTAGGTGTTTTTTTTCTCCATACAATAAAGACAATTGGGTCCAATTGACTTTCAAAATTTCTTTTCTTTTTTGTTCTGTTGAAGAATGAAAGTCATACAATTTTGAATGCCATGAAATTTTGAATTATCCCTTTAAACCCCTTTCATTTTTGTATTACACTTTCTGAAACATACGATCATGCAGTCACGTCATTTACTAATCAAGACCTTCACTAGTCAAGCAATATTTAACTAAAACAAAATGTAATGTGTTGTGGCAAATCATTTGGCCTCTTCCAAATACTCTTTACAAGGAATCAGGTTTCATCCTGTTTTCAGTCAAAATTCGGGTGGCAGAAACAATGAATGAATCTGAGTCCATGATCACTGAAGGGAAGTGGGGATCAAGGTGGATAATATAGGAAAGCCCTGATTATAATCTAATAATTTATGTGGAGAAAAAAAAGGTATTTTTTATCTACTTTTGAACTGATGTAAATGGCACATCATCATTTAGTTGTAAATTTATAAGCTCTACTAGCTAAGTTATGCTTTTAATTCTAATGATGTGTCAGTGTGTTTCAACAGAAATGCGCAATGGTACCATTTTGTATACTCTGATTGAATACTCATTAAAAAAATCTTTTTAAAAAAACATCATTTTTTTTAATTGTATACTAATTTAAGAATGCTTAGATATTTGTAATGGAAAATGAGACAAAAATTAGTAAAATAAATAAGGTAATCCTTTCAGTGTATAATCCTAAACACACAAGTCTTGCACATTTTGCAGGAAATAGTTTGCTTTTGTGTTGAAAAATAAGTTGTATAACACTAAAGACAGTACACTCATATTGCTGTGAATGGGAGAAAGTGCAATGCGCAATATGGCGAAATAAGTCCCACCTTCTAAATAAATAAGCCAATCAAGTCATTGCATCATTGCAGCTGCCGTAAGAAGCTCCGGTTGCTATTGAAACAAGCCCTGTCCCAAATAGCATACTTCATGTGCACTAGCGTTCTTGTGGATTTACAATGGCGTGTGTCCGTTAATGGGATAGTTCAGCCAAAAATGAACATTTTTATCATTTGCTCACCCTCAAGTTGTTCCAAACCTGTATGAGTTTCTTTCTTCTGTTGAACACAAAAGAATGTTGGTAACCAGACAGTTTATGGTAGCTATTGACTTCCACATTAGGGAAAAAAAAAAGCAGACTTCCACCCAGCACTCAAAGTGGCATTACATCACAAAAAAACGTGGACTCGGAGGAAGATTGTGAGGACTCAGGGTTCCATTTGGGAAAGGGGCTCGGTGTTCTGAAATGCGCACTTATGTCCGCACATGCGCATTAGCTGTTCCATTTTTTTTTGCAGTTTTTTGTCATGATTTGAGCATTTAGCAACAACATTTATAATACAGTTGTCTGATTTCATTGGAGATTTCAATTATGAAATTTAAGCATAAGCTTGGTGTACAACTTTAGAGAATTTGATGTCGAGATAGGAGGTGCACTTGCATGACTGAAATAGCTGCCCAAGAGGCATTTCAAAGATGGCTGCCAAGTGAAATGACTTGCCTGAAAGGGACTTTGATAATACCTACAATAAAACGCACTCAACTTGATCTTTCTATTTTTTCTGCACTCATTATTACATCAGATTGTCAAATGTCAAGACATGTTTATTAAAAACTAAATTAAACATGCAAAGCAACCTCTCGCTGAATTAAATATGTAATGGGGTGAAGTCACATGATAGCAATGTAGCATACTACTATTTTAAAACATGGAATACATGGAACGTGGAATACTTGCTGTTTCACTGACTGTGATATAAGACAGTATACAGTATATACTGCACACTATTCAGTAAAGTTAGCTAGTATTCCATTCTGACCATAACGAGTGTTGTTTTGGTGTAGCATCCTATTTTCTGTTATGTCTTGTTCTGGATGAATTGATCGCCCAATAAGTAAAGGGATTTTATTGAATTAGTTTTATTGTCATGCTTATGATAGCAGTGTTAACGAGTTTGATATTGCTGGCTGTCGACAAACCTGCAGCACTGAATCAATCTTTTATTAGTTTTCTTCTATCAAGCTTCTGAAGAGGAGCTGCTACTGTTAAAGATCTAAAATGCATCCCTGGTGCTTTAACAACCCCCAGCGATTGCTTTTAACATCAAGTGACGTCTATTGTACTTATGAGTGGCCTAGAAGAAAGTGAGCTGTAGCTCTGAAGTTTGTTGAAGTCTTGAAGTCTGTTCCCCGCTGGTGCGTTCTGCTTCTGAACCCCGTTGAGAGGGTCTTCTACACTGATGCATCCTGCAGGAATATTTGTTAAGCTCCTCAGGGCAGGCCCTTGAAGTCATTTGACTGGATACATAAATGTTTAGAGCTTGTTAAGAGCAGATAAAAGTCTTTCCTGCTCAGTGCGAGGAGGACACCAAAGGTCGAGCTCTGAGAGTCGGAGTCATTACTACACATATTTAAGTCTTTTAACAGATGGCACTGATAGTGTCGACATCTTACTGGACAGGATCCTTAAACAGTCTTAAATTTAGTTTTCATCAAATTTAAGGCCATAAAAAGTCATAAATGGCCAACCCAATCTCACAGGAAAACGTAACTATTTTACGAGATGGCACTTTTGTATGAATTCGTATGATTTGAATTGTACAAAAATGTACGATTTTTAAAAGAAACTCATTGTGAAGGACCACTGATAACCACGCCCCTAAACTTACCCATCACTGGGGTTTAAACAGACCGTACGAAAACGTACGAGTGAGATTGTATGAATTCATACGAATTAGCTGCCAATTAAGCAAAAATGTAAAACAGGTGCGAACTGTGTTGAAATAGCAAATAATATAAAAAGTTTAAAATACAATTTCAAGAGGTCTTAAATTGGGGGCTAGAAAAACAGAAATCGCAATACGGCATAATGTGATTGATTATTAAACTTCAAAAGGCGATAATTTAATTAAATAAGTGCTGCATGTTTGAAAGTAAAAGGCTCGCACATTCAGGGCTATGTGAATGTATATCTGAAGGGAACTGAGTGTTTTGATAGCATTTTCTTTCCATATTACCTCCTTATAATGCCTAAAGTAATGTTTCATTGTTTACAGAGGTAACTGGGGTAACCGCTATATTTCTGCTCTTGCATAAGCGCCATCTACTGTTAGAGAGTGAATTTGATGAGTTTTACCCAGTCAAACAAAATAACATTTGAAGAAATGATTCTTACAATAGCAGCTCAACATCTCTGCTAGCAAAAACCAAAAGGATAGTGATCCAAAGCCATCAGAGGAACTACAAAGATCTTGAGGGTGTTGAAGGACAACTTCTCTACAAAATGAGTCTTCTCTCTGTTGTCTGTCTTGAAGTAAAAGTTTTTACAATGGCTAATAGACAAAATCCTCAACACTGTGATGACTGATTTACTGTCCAACTTTTACTTTGATTGCTGTCATGCATGGTTGAAGTTTGCACAGATTTATGACCTCAAACACTGCCAGAGAAAACTATTTTCCCAATAACATCTTCAGTACCTCCTGTGTGAACTGACAGATTTGTGATTACATGCAAATGACCCAAGAAAAAACCCATAATGCGTTATGATTTGTTGATATCCAGTCACATTTTTAATGGCTTGACATTGTAAGTTTAGCGTTTTATGAGAGAATGTACCATTTGCTGACGGGAATAAAACTAAACTCTGACTTGCCAGTTTAAATAAAGGAACCTGGAGACAGAGATCATTTTTGGGATGTACTTTTGGCATTTAGCACAATAGACTATTTTTAACATGTCTATTTCCTCGGTTCTTATGGGTTTCTTGTATTACTAACAAAAATAAGGAAACATTGATTGCAATTTATGTAGCCCCACGGCCCGCTCTTTCACCGCTGTGCTTGTGTCAAGTCTTCTGGTTTGTATTTACACATCATGAAGGTAAGATTACAGATTTATGAAAGAACCACTTGTTTTAAAATCTTCCCGGTCTACTGACATTTGTTATGACATCCGCTTCAATCATTACAATGCTCATGATAACTTTCGTTAACTCTACAGTAAGTAAATCCACCTCACCAGCTATTTACTGTTCGACAACGATGTTGTAGAAATATACAGAACTAAGACAAAAAAACGGAAGTTCAATGACAAAATGGCTGCGCACTAGTTCCTGTGACGCACAAGGTCTAATGTTTTTGAATAAACAAATGGTTGAAAACTATATTTTGACAATTTAATTAACAAACGAATGCATTATTTGAATCACCTATACATTTGCTTATACAAAAAACTCCTATAATATTCTTTAAAGGTGCACAATATACAGATTTTAGCCAATATTTGCATTTTCTTAATTATCACTGGCAGTGGTGATTTGATTTCTTATATTGGAAGCAGATATCAAGCATATTTTTCCAACTCAACTTCCAACCTTTTCTTTTTAACTCAAACTTTTACTGTGCCAGATTATGAAAATATTTTATGCACATTAAATCATTTTAATGAGATTCTACTGTACTGATTTATAATATCAATCATCATATCACTAATATTATTCTACTATACAGACATGTCACAAAAATAAACATTTAAGTCAATTAATGGTCAATGACTTAAATGAAATCAATGATTTCTGTAATAAATTCATCTTTTAATGCAAACTTCGCCACATCTCCATGTAAAACAAAGTTAACAGATTCAATTGAACAATTTATATCAAGCACATCTATCTATGTGCATCAGATTTATCCTCAATGTCCCATTATAAAACTGTCAGCGACAAGCATTTTGGCTCCAACATCAAACATGTTACATCAGAACAGCTTTGAGTGCACGAGTCAATGACAACTGGAGCATTACAATGGAGACCAATAACAATTTGTATTTACAAAAATGGGTCTGGGAGGCTGAGAAACACTCAGGCTGTAGTTGCTTCCACATGCATTAACAGAAGCCCAGTTCTGCCTGAGAGAGTCTGAATGTCGCCCGATCACACATCTTGTTCCCTGCTGTAGAATCTTGTAGCTGTTCTTGGAAATCATCTCTGTCTGCTCCAAATCCTCAAATTCTTCATCTGCTACTCCGAAAATAAAATTGTGAAGGCCATGATGATACAGCAAAATGCCACGTAAGGGCTTTTGCGCTCACCTGAAAGGTAATGTAAAAGATCATTACCACCAAAATAATAAATCATACTAAAAAAGAACAAACCATACATGACACGGTAAGCTTTAATGACGCTACGTACCTATTCTTGCACATTTCCAGAATATTCCAAGAAATCTGAGGGCAAAAGGAAAGGGTTTAAGGTTATTGCTTGAACAGATATAATGTAAAACAATTAAAATGGAAACCATATTAAAAACAGCAGCAGCTCTGGGACTTTACTCATTTAAATTAGAAAAAAAAAAAAAAAAAAAATTACCAATGATATTATTACAAATTCAACATTTGCATAGAATGTCAAAAGTTACATACACTCCACAGAAAATGTCACATTTTATTTCAGTTTTAATGTAATCAACTGCCAAAAGCTTAATTAACTAAATTTCACTCCTAAGATAAAATGGACCACAAAATGCCAAAAAATGGAATATGTTATTAGTCTTACTGCTCTACAATTATAAGTAATATTATTAAATTATTCATATTATATATATATATATATATATATATATATTATTATTATTATTCAGCAAGGATGCATTAAAGTGACAGTAAAGACATACAAAATATTTCTATTTCAAATAAATGCTGTTCTTTTGAACTTTCTATTCATCAAAGAATCCTGAAATAAAATGTATCAGGGTTGTCACATAAATATTAAAAATAATATAGCAGCACAACCGTTTTCAACATTGATATTAATGATAATAAATGTTTCTTGAGCAGCAAATCAGCATATTAGAACTATTTCTGAAGGATCATGTGACACTGAAGACTGGAGTAATGATGCTGAAAATTCAGCTTTGCATCACAGGAATAAATTACATTTTAAAATATATTCAGAGCTATTTTAAATTGTAATAATATTTCACAATTTTACTGTATTTTTGATCAAATAAATGCAGTCTTGGTTTTCCCAGAATAGAAAGACTGTAAATGTGTATATCTGTTAAATGTTGATTTAGCAGTACTTCATGGCTTAAAATAGACATTGACGAGTAAAAGAAAAAGCAGCAGGCCGCAGTCTTAGAGCAGCTTCAGTCTACTGACTGCTTGTCTAGGAAGCGTGAAGCAGAAGATTACAGGGGGCAGAACTAGATGACTGACGAGATTCACAGGGGCTAAAATGTCATAACAGACGCCTGACAGAACGGAGATCTATGAGCAGACGGGCATCTGGCATGAACAAAAACAACAAACAGGGCTCAGCGAGAACATCCACTGTCAACAGTCTGCGCAGAGCCCCGGGAACAAAACAGTGCCTCTGTTCCCTGAAATTAAACAAAGCCTTAACACACTTCTCCAGGGATTCATACCCTTGTCGTTCGCAACAGTCATACAAACGTGACTTAATGTTTGATGTCCTTTCACCCGATCATTTACTTTAAAAGCTGCCAGTTTCTGCCCATGAGTACTTTGCTGTAATTTAGTATAAATGCCAAAATGTAAATTTTGGGAAGTGTGTCACAGTGAAAACAAACACAGTTACTGGTAACAAACAAAGCTCAGTTGTACGCAGTTTGAGGGGGTGCGAAAACCATTACTTTAATATGTAGTGACTCCAGCTAATTTGTCTTGGATAATGCATGTGTTTGTGGAGATCAGATCGCTGGATGTAAATTATCTCCTTCATTTCCTGGTCCTGTCGTCTGTAGTCCAAACATGTGGTGAACATCTTGTTGCTCGAGTTCGACATTAGAAGATCACTTCTTTTCACAGACATCTCCCCAAAACAAACAATAACCAATGACACTGAACTTAGATTATTAGTTTTCAGTTCACTTATTGGCCATAAGAAAATTACTGATTGTTTCTGGGAATTAAAGCCTAAAATTTTTAAGGTATCCTACAATAAGGTCAAAAAACACTTTAATTTTTGCATAATATACATACATAAAAGGCTGTCACGATTCCTCGATTCAATTGGAGTACTCGATTTTTAAAAATCCTGGATTGCAATTTGCACATGTCGAATAACTGGCAAAATACCGGAGTTGTGCTGAATTTCGACCCCCTGCCAGATTATTAACCCCCTACAGTATTGGTAGGTTGAGTAGTAGGTGTGGGGGAGGGGTTGGGGTGGGGTTAAGATTAGGCAATCAGGTAGTGACTTCAACGAGGGGGGGGTAATAATTTGGCAGGGGGGTCGAAATTCAGCACAACACCATAAGTGGTGCATTCCATGGATGAGAATCCATGAACCTTATTATTAGATCGTTTTCTAAGGCTGCACGATGTATTACAAAAAACATTTAAAAATGATAATATAGCATAGTGCTATTATTAAATAAATATATGCGCTGAGGGTGAAGCGCAACACTTTAATTATTTACATGCGTGCAGGTTACAAGTTTCTTCCATCTCAAAGTTCATAGAAGCTTTGCACGGACTCGGTCTCTGCACATGCTGTTTGTTTGATGAAATGTGATTTGGGTGTTGTGATTGGTCGACCACTTACAGCCCATGTCGGAAACAAAACAGCCATTACCATATCTGAATTTCAGCTCTGGATCTTTCTCAGCACTTAATACAAACAGTAACAGCGGCGCTGGTTTTACCGTATCAATTCCAACATGAGTCTCATCCTTTGGAAGTGCGTGTAAAGCAGATTTGCTTTTGCAGTGCAGAAAATAGCATCTTCTCTACATGTCGACAACACAAACCAAACTCTTCTAAGACTCGGCTACAACTACAGTGTTTGAGGGCGGGGCAAAGTAAACATTGTTCGTGGGCAGCCAGTGAAGAACATAGACTGGCATTATGCAAATCTGTTACAAAACTACGTAGGTTCGTGCAGAAAGAAAGACTGGAATTACTGACGACTCGTTTCAGGCAGTTCAGAATCGGTTCTTTCTTTTAGGAGACAATGGCCCGGTTTCACAGACAGGGCTTAGCCTAAACCAGGATTAGGCCTTAGTTCAATTAGGATATTTAAGTAGCGTTTATAAACATACACTAGAAAAAAAACATTACTGGTGTGCATCTTGAGACAAAACAATGGCAGTGACATATTTTAAGATCTGTCAGTACAAGTTGCTTTCAGTTAAAAGAGCTCAAACATGCACTTTAGCTTAAGCCTTGTCTGTGAAACCGGGTGAATAACTCTAAATGTAGTGCATTTTGATCTTTGAAGCTTTGCAGACCTTTTACATTCACAAACAGCTACACACTACATGAAAGGTAATATCCGAAAAAGCACAATAGGGGAACTTTAGTTGTGAAGAAGTGTTTGTATTAAATGATAAAACAAATCCAGGCCGGTTTGGACAGCATCTTTAACCTTTAAATCACCTGTCTCTAGGTGCTTAAAGCAGAAAGATCCATGGCATCTTACATCCATGGCCAGAATGTGTGATATATACATATGCAGATGGCAGTAAACATACCCAGTTTTGTTCTTATCCAGCAGGCTGGGAGCGAGAGATCGAATATACGCGCAGGTGCAGATGAGCAGTAAGATAACTGTCAACAGACTCTGGAAATTAAATATGGCAGACTGCAAGAGAAACAGAGGAAATGAATAATTAATCACTTATTAATGAACAACTAAACTTATGAAGAACTGTAACCCCAAAAAAGTGGAATATTTAATGCACATTTAAAAAGCTTTATTTGTTTATAATATATAAATGGTTTAGCTTATTAATATTCTTTGATAAAGTGTGTCTTGTCAAAGGTGGGCAAAACCATGTCATTATTTTTGGTATAACAGCCTAGTATGTATTCACTCTGAGGCAAGTGTTGAGTACATAGGTAACATGAAATAAGTTTTGATTAAAAAAAAAATCTATTAACATGTAAAGAAAGTACAACAGCAATTGCAATAAAATCTAGTTATATCCATAGTAGTAGACATAAATTTATTTTTCATGCATCCTAGCATAGCATGTACGTCTGTTATGACATCTTGCGCATGATTTTACAGCTACTTCTGTATTTTATAGATAAGAACCCTAATTGTTCAAATTAAGAAATTATTTCTGATCTGAGGCATTTGACATAAAAAAAATCCCATAAAAATCAATTCCAACCATAAAATAATAAAGAAAGAAAATTCATTTGTGACATAGCTTTCATTTTAATTTAGTGATTGCATTTTTTTTTTTTTTTTTTTAGAGATAAATAATATTTAATTGACAGAAATCACTTTTGTGGATTTTATGAAATCCCCAAAGCAATAAAAAATACAGTAGAAACAGTAATATTGTAAAATATAATTACAATTTAAAATAACTAACTTTAATATATTTTAAATGCAATTTATTCTAGTGATGGTAAAGCCGAATTGTAATTATTTTGTGCATTTTTTTTTAATTTTTTTTTTTTAATAGCAACATTTCATCAAATACACAAAAATAAGTAATTTCTGGCAATTAAAATTCTTAATATGTACTTACAAATTTAGGAAAATAGCTAAGAAGAATATAATGACAAGTACATTTATTTAAAAAAAAAAAAATCCAAAATTGTAATATATATATATATATATATATATATATATATATATATACACACACACACACACATATATATATATATATATATATATATATATATATAATTTATAATTATATTCTAAATGTATGTAAATATTAATTAATACATTATTATACATATAAATTCATTTTCATTTCAGACTTTTCATTCACCATAACTTTGTGATTTTTTGTTTTCTTTGGAGATTGCATAAATAATATTTCATTGCAGAAATGACTTCTTATTGTGCATTTTAATGAAATAAGTTGGCTTGAGTTCAAGGCCCATGTTCTTACGGCCACATCACACTCGCAGCTCAGTACTCAACACTGTCAAATGGGAAATTCAACAGAACTCAACTGTGACAGTTCAGTATTGTGCAGAACAGACCGATATGAACACTGCATTCATCAACACGATCAGCTGCTTTCTGTTGTTTATATTCCTGCATTACATTTAGCTTCTGCTGCCATCGGTTTCATTTCCTCTGCACCGCGGACAGATTTATCGCTAAGTTACATCAGACAGCATGCGACGACATACCAGTCAATTAAATCAATCTGACAGCTCGTTTCTACTTCACTTTGTACAAACTATTTTAAAATAACAGTTTTATACTCACCATCTTGATATCGCCGGCGAGCCAACTCACACATCCGGTGTAGGATGGAAATTACGTCACCGGTACGGCAGCCTGGAAGCGCGAAGTATCGAAAAGCCGGATGAGCAGAGAGGAAACGAAAGCAAGTGCTGCTGCAAGAGTGTGTTAGATTCAGTTAAAACTGATTTAACATACAACATCCATTTCATCTCGGAATGAGGTGAGACTTTGCATGTGTAAAGCGCAATGTGATCGCGATATGATTGCGTTTGGAGGGAAAGGCGCCTGTTTATGATAAATATGATGGCGTTTGTGTTCTCTGTTGAAATGCTGATTAGTTTCCTGTCATAAACAAAACACAAACTAATATTCCTGTATCAGTCATAATATGCATAATATGATGCATATAAAAGATATAAACAAGCAAAAAACATGGAAACATGAGAAACGTAATTTCTCTTATTTAACTAAGAGCAGCATTGAAGAGGGTTCTTATCAACATTACATGTTTTGTTTTGATTCCCGTAGTTAGTATTATTGCTGTAAAATAACAATATTATTTATAATAGATAGATTAAAATATACAAAAAATTTTTAATACTACACACATATATATATATTAGAATGATATCTGAAGGATCATGTGACACTGAAGACTGGAGTAATGATGCTGAAAATTCAGCTTTGATCACAGAAATAGATTATACGTTAAAGTATATTAAAATAGAAAGGCAATATTTTAAATGGTAATAATATTTCAATATTACAGTTTTGTTCTATATTTTTGATGCTGGTTTGATAAGCATAAGAGACTTATTTCAAAAACATTAAAAATAGTAATACAGTACAGGTACTGTGTGTGTGTGTGTGTGTAAATATATATATATATATATATATATATATATATATATATATATATATATATATTAGGGCTGTCAATAGATAATTTTTTTAAATTCGATTAAGGGTACGCAATTAATTGCACAATTATACTGAAATTAATCATTTATCTTGTTTAACACGTCCATTTTGCCATCATTGCCTATATCAAGCAAAGTAAACTATCAGATTGAAGCTTTTTTCAAGGTAAATTTAGATGTCGTTCCAAAAAAGGACACCAAATAACCAAATATTTTTACAATTATAATTCATACATTTATGTACACCAAAGCACCCATGACAAAAATTCAGAATTCACATTGTTTAGTATGTACAACAGCAATAAGCTTGTTTACATTTTAGACAAGTCAAGTTGAGATACTGAACAGGACCACGAGGAGATGCCAAAAAAACCTAAACCAACCGCCATGACCTGCATATATACTAAAGTACACAGCAACATACACAGGACAAATCCAAACATTATCCTGAATGTGTGTGAAAACAGCGTGAATGTACTGAAATGTGTTTTGCACATCAATATAACAGACTCACGCGTGCTTAATGTACGACTCCTGTACGTCACTGCAATTGTCTTTGCTTTGATTGCAATCCTCATCCATCAAAACTTTCATAGCAAGAAGCTGGTTTGCTTTATCCAGCCGAGTGTAAAAAGGCATGGCCTATGAATTATTCTAGTTCCCTTTCGAAAGGGAACTCAACTCTGCGTTCGGAAACGCTTTGGGGAACGTCATCCAGTGAACCGGTGTCTGAAAGCAATTGTCAAATCCTACCAATCCTATTGGCCGGCGACAGCCCTGTGACATCATCGTGACATCATCTTTTTCGTCTTCAGGAACTGTTCTGTCTGTTTGGCGATTGCTTGGAATCTGGTAAGAGTATATTTTACTATGTCTGACAAATGTTTTAGAAAGTGTGCTGATCCTTGTCCCAGGTTTTTGACTCCCGGTGATTCACACAATTGTGCATTTTCTGTCTGGGAGAAGAGCATGCACGGACAGTGCTTGAGGGCGCTGTCTGTGTGAATTGTGACCTCTCACTTGAATGGCAGGGCATACACAGCAGCGGGTCAGGCTGGTGCGGCCTTACACTCCATGGCGGTGTTACAGGCCTACCAAGCTGACCTGCTGAAGGATCTGGATCAGGGGCAGGGTCTGTCCCCTGAGGCGGTAGAAGAGCTGGGCCCCTAAGCAAACCGCTGCCTCGATTGGGAAATCGATGGCAGCTATGGTGGCCGTGAAAAGACATCTGTGGTTAAGCCTGGCTGACATTGGGGAGAAAGAAAAGGGCTTTCTCCTCAATGCACCAGTTTCGCCTCTGAACTTTTCGGTACCTCCATTGAGGCAGTGGTGGGAAAGTTCAGAGAGGTGAAGGCGCGCTCGGCTGCGTTTAAGAACTGCATAATGCTCAGTTCTGATCCTGGGCCCAGACAGACAGGAGGTCCTGGCCCGTCTCGATTCGAGGATCGAAGACAGGGCCAGAGGTCCATCGTTGCCTCTCGGGTACCTCCTCCTCCTCGGAGTAAGTCCCAGAGAAGGCGGCACTCTAGGAAGAAGAAGCAGGTTCTGAGGGAGGTAATCGACCACAGACTCCATCAGCGTCGGTGATTGATTTCCTCTCTGCAAGGGTAGTTCTCTTCTACCCTCTCCTCTCTCCTGGTCATGAAGTTTTTAATGTAACACGCTCAGGCTTTCTTACAGTCAGGCTTTCTTACAGTCTTTAATTAGAGTTTGGAGTAGACTCTTCTCTCATGAGTTTGTAGGCTGAGTTTTAGCCCCAGGCAGATCTATGCTTGTGTGTGGCCCTATGGGCCCACAGCTTAGCTGGCCTAGGCTAAGAACTAGGGTTAGGTGTTTGCTTTACATTCCCCCTTGTATCTTTACATCCCTTGTTAGGTTGTATAGTCTCCTAGTTCTGGCCTCCTCTTTCTGATTGTCAGGCTGTAAGTCCTTTTTACCCCTTGTAGTGTAGGTGCAAGATAGATAGCAGCTAAGGTAGAAGGCTATCATTGTCATTATCATTGCAGTGCCATTGTCTCAGGTGGTAGGCCCCTTATCTTTAGGTAGAGAAGAGTATGCTAGTGTTGCATAGTCTAGAATTTCCTTCATACTGTTTTGCCTTCCACTTGAACCCCTTGAATTAACATTGAAGCTTGAGTGTAACGGTTGTTAGCTTTATTTAGCTCCCGTTCCCTGGGGTTCAATACAGTTGTGTAAACTTCTGATTGGTTTGAGGTATCCATCCTTGTGTTCAGGATGGCATGTGTGAAGATAAAGCATCACTTTTATGCTTTAAGTTCTAGCTTTTGCCTTACACTATGTGAGCTATACTCTGTTGCAACCACAGGTTAGCACTTGTTTCTGTAGTAGTAGGCTTGTTTATAGCCTCCTTATGGTGACTATTTTGTACTCCCCTTGCATTAAGAGTGAAGGTGTTTGCTGAGTACATGGCCTGCTGGAATGCATAGCTCAGGCTGAGTTTGTTTTGGGAACCTCACTAGTCAGTTTGATTCCTTTGTTAGCTCCCTTAGAGTTTTTACACTGCCACAAGAATTCTGTTGCATTGGGATTTGTAGGCTTTCATCAAATAGCCACTTTCTAGCACTTTAGCTTGTTAGGTCACAAGCTCTTGTTGGTGGATGTTTGATCAGAGTTTCGCTCACTTAGAATGTTGACACTGCCACAGGTTTATGTCCGTGTCTGTTGAGGTGGTAGGCTGGTTTTGTGCCTCCTTCAGAGTATGATGACATGTTTCTTTGTACTCCCCTACTTCAGGGTTTACAGTGTTGTTACTGAGTACATTGCCTGTTGGAATGTGTAGTTTTAAGCTCAGGGTGAGTTTAGCTAAGTAACCTCACTTTACAGTTTGGTTCTCAGATTAAACGCACTTAGAGCTTAGACAGATGCCACTAGCTGACGCCACATGTCTTCTGGAGTCGCAGGCTCCAGTTTGGGCCTCCTCTAAGAGCATGTTGGCACAGGTGTTCACATTGCCACT
The DNA here is from genome assembly GCA_037101425.1 of Elopichthys bambusa. Lineage (NCBI taxonomy): Eukaryota > Metazoa > Chordata > Actinopteri > Cypriniformes > Xenocyprididae > Elopichthys > Elopichthys bambusa. Next base: position 42,492,589 of record CM074433.1, read on the forward strand.
GGCTGACGCCAGTGTTTCCTGGAGTAGCAGGCCCCTACTGGGCCTCTTTTTTGGAAACATGTTGGAGTTTTTTGTACTCCTCTTGCTTTAAGAGTCTTTAGTGCTTTACTGAGTACATTGCCTGTTGGAATGTGTTTTTATTAAGCTCAGGCTGAGCTAATAGTTAACCTCACTAACTAGTTTGGTTCTATTTGCAGCTCCCTGGGAGCTTAATAACTGCCACTAGAAGTGATACCGCGTGTCAGTCTGAGTTGTAGGCTCCGTTTGGGGCTCCTTCAGAGCGTGATGGCGTAGGTATGTACTCCTCTTGCTTTAAGAGTAGAAAGGTGTTTTTATCGAGTACATGACCTGGTGGTATGTTGGCTTGGGTTGGTTTAAGCTAGTTAACCTCACTTGTTTAAGTTTGGTTTTTCTACTTAACTCCCTTAGAGCTTAGAACACTGCCGTGAGCTGTGCCCTTTTTTGGGCCTCCTGCAGGACGTGTTGGCGTATGTGGTACTCCTCTTGCTTTAAAGAGTAAAAGGTGTTTTTACTGAGTGCACTGCTCATCGGATTGTGTTGGATAGACTGTGTTGAGGTGTCTAGTCTAGTCTGTGTCTAGTCTGCTGGATTTGCTTATCAGCAAGCAAGCTGTTCAGATGTGTGGCCTTTACAGGCCTCTCTTTAAGCTTCCTCCTTCCATTTCTGGGTGTTCTCTAAGCAGACTAGCGCATGCTGGCCTTTAGCAAGGCTGCTGTCATACTTTTCTACACATTCTACACAGGCCCCCTCTTGGGCCTCCATGATCTTGTGCCTACAGTACAGTTTATTTGTTAGGTCGAGCTCTGTACTCCCCTTGTTTTGAGGGTTGTTCTGCATAGTACTTAGCTCCCTAAGCTGGTCAGTGGTCGAAGGCTTCTCTGAAGCCTCCCTTTTGAGGATCAGCCCCTAGGCTGGTAATGTACTCCCCTATGTTGTTCCTTTAGAGTGCACATCCCCCTCAGTGCAAATAATCACGCACTGAGTAGATCATAGGATTGAGCAAAGTGTTACTCCCATCGGTGGTAAGGGTAAAAAGCGCTAAGCTGAGTCCTGCTCTCTGGGATGCCCTTCTCTACGCTCCGGTCTGAGTTAGTTACTGCCTCTTTGCAGTCACTTTTACTGGATTTCTTCTCTGAAGAATGTGATTGGAGACTCTGTGATCAGACAGGTTGTTGCCAAGACTAGGTTTCTGTACAGTAGACCAGGTCAGGTCTCCCTGGTGGCAATCAGGGTCGAGTACGTTCCCCTGACAAGTGACTGGCTGGGGTTCCCTCGGGCCCCCTGGCCACATTCCCTTAAAGGTACCCTCTTTGTAAAGAAGTTTGGTTCCAGAAGGCTTTGAGCGGCCTTGGTAGGCCTTCTGCGGAAGGCCTCTTCGAGGCTTTTTAGCTTGGGCTGTTGGCCATTGGGAATGCTGTCACTGGTTCTGGCACTTCAATTGAAGCTGCTAGTTCTTACGTTTGTCTAGCCTTTGGCAGGCACTCCCCTCAGCATGGCGGCATGGGTATATCATTCCCCAAAGCGTTTCCGAATGCAGAGTTGAGTTCCCTTTCGAAAGGGAACGTCTCAGGTTACGTATGTAACCATGGTTCCCTGAGAACAGGGAACAAGACTCTGCGTTTCCTAGCCATGCATCGGGGCTGCCTGCTGAACAGGCCCTTCAGATGAAAAGATGCTGACTGGTTCTCTAGGCGCTCCTTTTATACTTCCGGGTCATGCTATGATGACGCCATAGGCTGTCGCTAGCCAATAGGATTGGTAGGATTTGTAAATTGCTTTCAGACACCGGTTCACGTGTTGACGTCCCCCAAAGCGTTTCCGAACGCAGAGTCTCGTTCCCTGTTCTCAGGGAACCATGGTTACATAAGTAACCTGAGACGTTTTTCCAACACAAAAACTAGTGATGTCTTTTCCATTGCCGCTGGAACTTTGTTTTTGTTTTGTTCCTATTTTCACATGAACACAAATTGGGATGTATTATACATTTTATTTTATCCTTTTGACAAGCAGTTAATGTTTACTTTTTTATACATTTATTTATTATGAAATTACATAATTAATTTTTAATTTTTTAATTTAAGTTGTTTTTATCTTCGTGCAAAGACATTTACAGTGATGTTTGATGTTTTCATGCTTGAGTAGTTTTTGTGGTCTGTGATGTCATACTATCATTTTCACACTAGACCCATCTGATCACACTGAGGCTTTTGTTACAGAATTGACTATTTCCTTGCCTGCGATGCTCTCTGGTGATTCTGTCATTCTGAAATTGTGTGTATGGATGTACAAAACACAAGCCATTTGTTTCAACAATCTCTGTTTTGTTGAGGATTAGCTTTTTTTCCCTTTTAAAAACTAGAAATTATGGGACTCCCTTAAAAATTAGTCTTGGAGAATTGATTCATTGTGTTTTGCATCTGACCGCTGATGACTTTTGGGAACAGGAGCAAGCCATAAATCTTCAGCTTTTGGTGGACTATGAATATCTCTATTCATGGGTGGATACATGGAGAACATGATGCTCAGATGCAACAAAATCTGAAATATGCAGAATGCAGAAAAAAAAAAATATTTTGGTCTCATAAAAAAAAACTGTAAAGTCAGGGTTTAGGTCATATTTTTTACTTTAAAATTTAAGATTTTTTTATTTTTCATTGGGAAATTATTTTCAAACATGTTCACCCAAAATTCCTAAAGTTCCTAGAGTTCCTAAAGGGACATAGTGATAAAAAAAATATGAGCTTGTTAATGCTTTTGCGTTCACTCGCAAAATGTTTGCGTTCCCCCAATAAAGTTTGCATTCACTCACAAAGAACTCAAAAGTTTTGTGAGCGAACGCAAAGTTTCTCAGGGAAAAGCAAAGGTTTTGCAAGCAGATGCAAAGTTTCTCGGGGAAACGCAAAAGTTTTGCGAGCAAATGGCAATTTTCTCAGGATAATCCAAAGGTTTTGCAAGCGAACGCAAAGTTTCAGGGGGAAATGCAAAGGTTTTGTGAGTCAACTGCAATTTTCTCGGGATAACGCAAAGGTTTTGCAAGTGAACGCAAAGTTTCAGGGTTTTTTTTCTTATAAACTGTGTTCCAAATTATTATGCAAGTTACATATCAGTAAGATTTCAGTACAATAAACATTCAGATTTTATTTTTTTAAAGAAAGTGTTTGTTTGTTTTATTTTCCATATCTTCTTAGATAACTGGTATCAATCCCAGACAGGTTTGTTGAGTAGTTTGCCAGGTCTATGGAAACCCTATTTAAAGAGGTTGTTCCACATTATTAAGCAAGTCACTCATGCAATATGTGGAGGAAGAAAGATCTTACTGAAGATGAAAAGCATGAAATAGTGCAATGTTGTGCAAAAGGCATGAAAACAACTAATATTGTGTGAAAACTGAATGGAGATTATCAAACTATCATAAGATTTATGAGTAATTTACAGCACGAGAACTCCTAACCAACAGCTCACAAAGAGAAACATTTACAGTGGGTTTAGAAATACACGAAGACTCATTTTTAAATAGATTTATTCACTGAATAATGCCGAACTACAATGGATGGTCTAGATGGATGGATTTTCGGATGGTTGGTGAGTGGCCACCACATTCCAACAAGCTGGTGGGTGATGATTTGGGATGGAATATTGGGAAGTGAGATGGAGGGTCCCTTTAGGGTCTCTGAGGGTGTCAAAATGACTTCTGCAAGATATGTGGAGTTTATAACGGACCATTTTCTGCTATGGCATAAAAAGAAGGAATTCTTGTGAAATAAAAAGATTTTCTTTAATGCACTATCCCATATTGCAAAAACCACCACAGCAATAAAACTGTTTTAAAATGCATTTCTAAACCCACTGTAAATGTTTCTCTTTGTGAGCTTTTGGTTAGGAGTGGCTGAAATGCAACTTTATACATATCTGCCAGCCTGCATGGAGAGGTTCTTGAGACTCCAGAGACACCAGCAGCTTTAAATATCTGTTTGCTGCTCAACAGTGGCTTTTATTATAGCTGTCCTTTTAATACAATTAATTTTTTTTGACAGAAACTTTCATTAATAAGCCTTTATCTGATTGAGTTCTCTTGTGCTCTAAATCACTTCTTAAGATAGTTCGATAATCTTCATTCAGTTTCCACACAATATTAATTGTTTTCATGCCTTTTGCACAACACTGAACACTGAAATTGCCGTTATTTGCGGATTTATCATATTTACGTGGGTTGTGCATCTGCACAGTTTCTCAGCGTGGATGAATCTAATGTATGTGTGGGTTGTCTATGAACGCACCAATTTTCAATGATGATTGTCGTTTAAAACTTGCTGGATTACAAACTGCCATCAAAATGATAAGTTTAATTATTCCAGCTACTGTAAGAAGAGGCTACAAATGATCCGCCACCTGCTGCATCCACATACAAACGTGATATAGCCTGCTAGCCGGAACTCCTGTATGTATAAAGACGCGACTTAATGACGCAAAGACGAACGGTGGAAGCTCGTATTTCCCGCGAGATCCTACTAATTCCACTGAAATTATAAAACATTAATTATTAATTGTTTTCATGCCTTTTGCACAACATTGCACTATTTCATGCTTTTCATCTTCAGTAAGATCTTTCTTCCTCCACATATTGCATGAGTGACTTGCTTAATAATGTGGAACAACCTCTTTAAATAGGGTTTCCATAGACCTGGCAAACTACTCAACAAACCTGTCTGAGATTGATACCAGTTATCTAAAAAGATATGGAAAATAAAACAAACAAACAATTTCTTTGGAAAAAGTAAAATCTGAATTTTTATTGTACTTAAATCTTACTGATATGTAACTTGCATAATAATTTGCAACACAGTGTAGTTGTAAATTTGCAGGGAAACTGTGTATTGAATTGCTAATAAAAGAAAATTGTATACTTAAATACAATTGCAAAATACAATTATTTTATATTTTGATTCTTGGGTGAAATATAACCCAGACATTTCTTCATGTTTTTCACTCTTGATATACCTCGTTTTGTTTCCATCACTGTACAGGAAAGAAAAGACCATAAAACAAGTCTTTTTTTTCAGGTTTACTTTTGCATATTTCATAACCTTCTTGAAAGAGATTATCAGTGTAGAATGTCAGTCTTGTTTAGACAAGAGGGTTTTGTTGAGATGCTTGTGACCATCTGTGATGGAGCGCTTTAGAGTGGAATGTGTCTTAATTACACCTCAGTCAGTGTCGTTCAGAAGCTCTCACATATGTTATTAAGAAACCAATAATCTCTCATGACTGGTAGCGTGAGTATGACCCAGACCCTCATGATTATAAATCCCTCCTGTCAAGTTTTAAATATTACAGACTTAAAGACATGATGTACAACAAGATGTACATAAATTCATAAATTCATATTTTAAGCATAACTTTGGATGGAAACATAGCTTGTGACATGCATTGTTTTGTGTTCCCTTCTTTTGTTATCACAATGGCCTCCTCCTCATTCCTTATGTCCTCTCATTCCCAAATCCTATGTATGGAAAGTAACCCCCTTATATGCTTCACCACCTTCTAGAAGAGCAGCTTTCTCTCATCCACCATTATCCAGGTCAGCCAGACACCACTGGAAAGATAGCGGCGAAGTCACACAGCCATAGTCGCATGTTATGGATGGGAATATTGCACATAAAACTTGTTTTGTTTGGATAAAACAGGGCTGTGGATAAATGTTTAAGTAATTAGATTGAACTTCTTGAGAAGTGAGCCATATCCAAACTTTCCACCCCGACCCCCTCTTGGCTTCTCGGCCACATCTTAAGAGAATTCTTTGTCTTATTCTTCAAAGCCACCTTCTCATATTCCTATAGGCTTTGCTGCATCTTTCATTACCGAGGACGAAAAATCACCTCTGTGCAGATGTTACTGTAGCTAATGAATGGCTGTCCTGTTCCCTTGATTCTTCAGATACGGCTAGTCAATGACCCCCACTGTTAGTTTACGTTGCGGGTTGCTCAAAAGTCACGTCAGAAATAGTAACAATCGGTCATGATGCGCGACAGGAGGGAAACAGATGTAAGCTGTTCACTGAGGGTTTTGGACACAGTGATTATCAGTTTGACAAGCAAGCTAAAGTCAGTCTACACAAATAAACTGCATGTTGTCCTTCACCTTTCCCCTCGCCACTGCAAATTGTCAGCTCTGACCTGAGAGGTCAGATGTTTCTCAAACATTACTCACTGGATATTGCTGACTCATGTAAGGTCTGCATCCATCCGGTAATGGCCAACCAGGATCTAGAAAGCATGGTGGCCAAGCATACAATGGATTTTGCAGAGACTTCAAGTTCTACAAGTTTTCTGTCCTTTGCATGGTTATTTTTGACTAATTTGTTCAAGTTTTTAGCTATCAAGAGTATAGTACTTTCCACTTCTTACACGCGTTACCTTAGGCCCTGTTTACACTTGTGCGTTTACACTACTCCGGCGTTTTTCCTGCCTGTCGTTTACACTACTCTGGCGTTTTTTTTTTACCCTCGAAAATGGAGACTTTCAAAAACACTGCTGACTCCTTTTTAGTTTGAAAACACCAGGGTTGCATTTCAGTGTAAACGGACACTTTTGAATATGATGGCGTGGCTGCCCACATTCGCTCTTCAATCCTTGACGACCGTGTAAACAATAACATGGAGACTGAACTGCAGTCTTTGCTGGCTTTGTTGTCATTTTTAGCAGCCATTGTGCAGTTGAACTCTGCAGCTGCCTGCATGCGCAAGAGGCAACTGTTTACACTTGTACGCGTATGCCCTGTGTACATGAACAGTCATGTGAAATGCGTTTTCGGTCATGTAGTGTAGATGGAGGTCGTTTCTGAAACGCTGTGGAAACACCAGTGTCGACGAGGATCGCTTTCATTTTAAAGCACTGTTTTAAAATGAAAACGCACCAGTGTAAACGGGCACTAGTGTAAACTTATTTAAATCTATTCCTTTTTTATTATTGTAATCATTTAATATAATATTATAATAGTTGTAGAATTAAAGAACTTGTACATGTATTAAAGCTGCAGTCCGTAAGTTTGACCTCTTTGTCGCCATATCTGTTTGAACGCTGAAATTGCCGTTATTTGCGGATTTATCATATTTGCTTGGGTTGTGCATCTGCACATCTCCTCAGTGTGGATAAATCTAATGTATGTGTGGGTTGTTTATGAACGCACCAGTTTTCAATGATGATTGTCGTTTAAAACTTGCTGGATTACAAACTGCCATCAGAATGATAAATTTAGTTATTCCAGCTGCTGTAAGAAGAGGCTACAAATGATCCGCCACCTGCTGCATCCACATACAAACGTGATATAGCCTGCTAGCCGGTACTCCCGTATGTATAAAGACGCGACTTAATGACGCAAAGTCGAACGGTGGAAGCTCGTATTTCCTGTGAGATCCTACTAATTCCACTGGAATTATAAAACATTATTACAAGCTTATCGTTGTGAAACGGGCTAAGGTAAGGAGATAGTTTTGAACACTGGCTGGTTATGTACTTGCTCAAATTGATTTTGGATCATTTTTAACCAAAAATAGTTATGGACTGCAGCTTTAAATAATTCATAGTTTACACATTAAATGACTATATATCAAAAATACATTTTTTTTTATATATATATATATATATATATACACACACACACACACACACACACAGTATTTTAATTATTTAATATATATGTATAATTTGTTATTATTTTAATATAAAATATTTAATTCTATAATTATAAAATTGTAATTTTATAATTGCTAATTTAAAAATAATTAAATAATATTTTATATATTTTTTCAAAACTATTTAATTATATTATGAATATTATATAATTAAATAATATATATTTAAGAGATACAAAATTGTTAAAATTAGCCATTTATTTTAAACAGTATATACTTATAATTATTTTGAAGTTGTTGAATTGTTTGTTCATTTTATGAACAATGAACAATGAATGTTATGTAATGTCAACATTTTCTTTGTGTTTCAGCTCTGTGTGATGTTATTATGGTAATTTTTTCTGCAGGTGTCATAGCACTAGCGTGCGTCAGATCTCCATTTCCTCTGAGCCTCATCGCATGTTCTTTCTCAAGCTAGAGTGGGCTAAGGATCTTGGATCTGGCTTCATAATCCTTCTGTCCGATGGTGTCTCTGCGTGGAGTGGTGAAGGTAGGAAGTCAAATGATCACATTTAAATGACATCAACATCCTACAAAACTGCCAGGAACATGCTGTTGGTTTCAAACCTCAGGCCTTTTGATTGGGTTCATCCGTTAGTTTCAGAGGAGGATGTGTCCCGTGAAGCCCAGGAGATCGAGATGGAGCGAGAGCGGTATGTTGGTGACCTGCACCTGGCTTTGACCGGAGAGGGACCGGCAGTGGAGGGGGAGTACAGCTTCCACCTGACACCTGATAGACCCGGCAGCCCCCTGCTGCAGCTGTCTTATGAAAAGGTGCAGAACGACATCTCGGTGAGTGGTACGCATGAGAACGCTACGCAGCACAGCGTGATGTAATATTCTCACTGATTGAAACACGTTTGTGTAGAATGCAGACAGGGTACAAAATTAACACTCACCGAGCATCAAATGCAAAAAGGAACTGCAATGTTGCAAAATTGTAAGAATTATAATCTGACCCTTGATGATGTAAGTGACCTGAGCAATAACTTTATCTACATGTAAAGTGCACGAAAATGTGAAGTGAAATCCAGTTTGCGACACACAGTCACAAAAGTTAAATAATTCCATTGCAACAGTGATATTAGTAGAATAAGAATAAAGTAAAATACTGTTTATTGGTTGATAAGAGCTTTTTATGGGCAGTAGCTTTTTCTCAATCCACTTTTCTGGGAGGTTTTCTTAGTTTGATTCAATCTATCAGGTTCATTTGTTCATTCAGTCTTTTGTTCATTTGCTTGTTTATTCATTCATTTGCTCATCTGTTTAATCCTCAGTTGAAACAGGACAAAGGGTACATTTTTAGTGGCTGTGTGGATGGATGGATGGATCCTTATCCTTTAATATATCCTTTTGCAAGTTTTTGAATGCAGATTTTTAAAGTATATTTCACATATGGAATTAAGTAAAATCTACTTAACTAAGTTAAGCAACATTAACTAAGAAAAATTTAGTAAATTTGACTTGGCCAGTTAAAGTTTGTTGAGTAATTTCTACTTGGTTGACGTTTGCTTTGCAATACTCTGTTTCAAGTACATTTTATTCAAACAATAACACTGAAATAGACAGCATATCTGCATAATAGAAGTAATGTGGTACCCACCCAAACACAGAGACCTCAATACTTGGTACACAATAATGGTAACATTCGTTGGATTGTTGTCATTTTGAGTAGAAAATGAACTCCAGATGTCACAAAACAGTAAGTTACTAAACCTAACAACAAAAGCAATGATAAAACAGTATAAATACAGCTGTAAAACAGTGAAAAATGCAACCTTATTAATTATTCATGCCCCAATGCATGATGGGAACACCTGCATCAGAAAGTTAATTTTATAACGCTGATACCGTATTTATGCTTTAATTCCTACAAGCTTCAATTGAGTATTAAAATAGAATTTACTTAGTTTTTTAAAGGGTTTGTTCACCTAGAAATGAGCATTCTGTCATTAATTACTCACCCTCATGACCTTCGTCCAATTTTCATCTTCAGAACACAAATTAAGATCTTTTTGATGAAATGCGAGAGGTATATGACTCGTTTTGCGCATAAAAAGTATTCTTGTCGCTTCATACAATTAAGTTTGAACCACTGTGTAGTCATGTCGACTGTTTTAACAATGTCTTAACCTTTCTGGACCTTGAAATTGTTGATTATATTGCTGTCTATGGACTAGCGATATACCTCTCGGATTTCATCAAAAAATATCTTAATTTGTGTTCTGAAGATGAAGTGAGTAATTAATAAGTGAATAATTAATGACAGAATTTTCATTTTTGGGTAATCTAACCCTTTAAGTTCTTGCCTGAACTAACTTATTCCGGTAGAAATTCCAGTAGTTTTTTCTGTAGTATTCATTTGTTTTTTCTGTAGTATTCATTTGTCTCAACCATTCGTCTTGTTCAAAAATTGACGGACATAATCAGCTGGTTTGTGCATATAGATTCTACATGAACAAATCAGCTGATTATGTCCATCAATTTTTCATTCTTTCACTTGTTCGTTCGTTCGTTCGTTCATTCCTCCATCGGTCTTGTTCCTCTATGGGAACACATCTGTTTCATGGATGAGAGAAGGACTGCGCGATCTCTGCTTGCTTGAGGCTCTACTGCACTCGTGATTGGCCAAAATCACTCTCAACACTTAACCATTCCCAGAGAACTACTGCTCTTTATGTCGAGCTTTAAAGGAGGTTCCCCTCGTTTGATCTCTTGCCAAGCTCAAGGGTGCAGAGGAACTCCAGTGTCTGGGAAGTCTTCGGTAAACTCTAACGTCAAGACCTAGATCACGTACCAGATCCAAGTATGTTTTTACTCTGCTGCATTTGTTAATGTTAAATTCATCCATCATTTCCATCTGTGTAGTGTGAATGTAGCAGAAATGGTCTGTTTGTGATGCAATCGTGCTGCATAATTATTGAAGCCTGGAGAAAGATGAATCTCACATAAGGTTTGCTTTGTCTAAAACGGGTCTCAAGAGAGAGTTCCTTCACTCTGAACATCTCGTTTCGACCGTCTTAAACTGAAGCCAATTCTGCACGCTCATTTTTAAGGGATTAAGTGTCTGGGCTCTTTGACATGAGATGTTTTCAAGTAATATTGGAGATGGACAGATATGCTATTTCTTTACTACAGGCCCCTGTGGGTCCCTGCCATATATACTGTATATATGGATAGAGAAATATCATAGACACATGGGGAAGGGCTCTTGTAGCTTGCAACAAAGTACAGAAACAAACCCTAACATCCTGACCATTTACATTCATTTGGTAATAAATACATGATCTTTTGCACTTTATCCTTCTCTATAGCATCTACAAGCCATTTCCTTACTTTTTTTTATACATTACTGTTCAAATGTTTGGGGTTGGAAAGTTTGGACAGATGCGTAATTTGGTGTAAAAGAGTCGTCATAATGTTTATTAGGTTGCTTTCTGACATTTTGTGGACTACTATTACATTGAATATTGCATAATATAACCATCTGCAGTAATGATGGCAGTATTATTGTAACAAAAACGTTCTATATTAAATAAATGCAGTTCTTTCGAACTTTCTATTCATCAGAGAATCCTGAAAAAACTGTATCATGGTTTCCACAAAAATATTACGCAGCACAACTGTCTATATCGTCAGCTTATTAGAATGATTTCTGAAGGATCATGTGACACTGAAGTAATGGCTGGTGAAAATTCAGCTTTGCCATCACAGGAATAAATTACATTTTGAAATATATTACAATAGACAACAGTTATTTTAAATTGTAATAATATTTCACAATGTTACTGTTTTTACTGTATTTTTGATCAAATAATACAGTAAGGGCCAGAGCCATTCACACAGAACGCGTCTTTGCATCTAAAAACGCAGCGCTCAGAAATGGTTTTAAAAAACGCGAGGGTCTCTACATGAATTCACAATCATCTTTAATGTAATTAAGTGTTAAATGTCCAAATATTTCAGTTATAAATAAAACAAATTAATGGTGTTCAATTATTAACTTAATAGGCTATTATAATTATTATTTATTAATTAACAGTTACGAAATTATGTTCACTTGGTTTTTATTATGCACTAATTTGTTTTCTTACACATTATATAATAAGCTATATGGGTATTTAAATTAATATAATTCGTATATACTTAGGATAATCATTAACTGACAGTTTGTGGAGACCCAATTTCGAGGTAGGACACCGGACACAGCCACTATGAGTGCCTCCTCCGCCATGTCGCCGTCAAATAAAACAGTTGCCATGCCAACTTGCTACTGTAAACAAAAGCTCACAACGCTTGCCCCGCCTCCAGGGTCTTCTGATTGGTCCACTGTTTTAGAACTGAAATTGATGAGTGGCGTTGCGTGTAAAAGTTGAAACTCTTTTAACATGGCGCTCATGTGCAAGGGTCACTGCAAAAGACGCGAGCTCAACTGTCGTACACGTCCGTCTAGTGTTTGTTTACATAGAAAAACTATGGAAAAGTAGCGCATTGGAATAGAACGGCCACAAAGACTTATTTCAAAAACATACATTTGTACCGAACCCAAACTTTTGAACTGTAGTGTGTTATGTTTAAGTGCACTGAACTAACGTTATAAATTAGGCTAACAGAAAGCTCCAGTTGTCCTCTTCTTGACTTTTGAGTATGTTTAGGCTTCTGTAGCTTCCCACAAGTATGTCTGAGCTCCCACACTGTAGTTTATCCATTATTATGCTCTTGAGTAAAGGTGTTTTGGACATTTGACGTTTCTCCACTTGCTTCCTTGGCTCTAAATACACCTTAAAAATCTGGACCAGCACTCTTATGTGAGTGTTATTGTGCCAGTGTTAGGATTTAGTAAATATTTGAGGTAATTAATGGACTGCTGAGACATGAGCGTTCTGTTCAATATTAACAATATCAAACAGCTTTTATCGTGACAGTCATTAAGCAAGTTTTTATTTTTAGCCGTACTTTCTAAGGCCAACAAACACCTAATATAAGTATTAAACTTTTTTTGTACTTCAGACATAAATGATTCGTCAAATCTTGCAGCTTATTGCTCCTGAAGGGAAGATACTTTCTAAGTAACGACAGGCTGTTATTTGTTTGTGGTTTCCTTCAAGCCTCCGGTGTGGTGGAGAGACACAGCTGCAGTGTTCTTTAGTGCAACAGCTGACAGAAGACCCTTAAAGAGTCTCGTGCGAATGGTCAGGTTAAGGTTTGGAAAAGCAGGTGTTTGGCCTGCCAGGACAGCTCTGACACAAGTGTTTGAAGACGGCACTTTCATTACAGTAATCCTTACGGACACCCTGACTTCTGTTTACTAAAGCATGTATTACTCCTCACCGATGTTCCTTACAGGTGGGCTGTCAATGCCCAAATACAAACAGGCATTTTCAGCTGAGGTTGCACGACGCGATGACACAGTGGTATTCCTGCAATGTTAAATGGATATTACATATTTTACTAGTAATGGTTGTCCATATTTTAGAGAAACTCTATGGTAAATGACAATAAGTCATTAAAGGGCCATATCATGGAAAACATTTTTTTTTATTGCTCTTTTTAAATAGTTCAATATGCTATATAGACTTATATACTATAAACTATAACACCACAAAGCTACACTCAGACCATTTATGGAAAGTAAGCTGCAAAAATGGTACAAAAATCATTGTAATGAGCTCATTAACATAAGACCGCCCACATTTATATTGTTGTATTAAAAATAGTAACTGTAAAATTAGTTTTTAATTTTTCTTCTTTTTTTTAAATATATATATATATATATATATATATATATATATATATATATATATATATATATTTTTTTTTTTTTTTTTTTTTTTTTTTTTTCCCACCCAACGGTTCTGTGTATCACTACACAACACCCTTAGTAACCACTCTTAGCAACGTAAACTGTTTGTTCTCAGTTGATATTGTTCATTGAAGCTTACTGTATTATGTAGAAGAGTATTGTGAGAAAGAGATTGAGTAAGTGAGTTTATTACCTGCATTCAGATTTAGCATTTTCCTTCAGGTCAGTCCTTTGTTCATAATAAAAAATCTGTTGAAATGTCCGATGTATTATCTTGTCCTTTTAACAGTTAAGGGGTTTTCCTGTGACTGACAGCGCTAGTCAAGGAAGGCTTTTAGTGAAAGTTTACTTCATGAAAGTTGCATTGATACATATTTTTGGCTTTAAAATTTGTATTGTGTGGTAACCGTTTTATAAAAGTAATAAGGTACTCGAGGCTAGTGCTGTATCGTGAATAAGTCACGGCTGAGGGGCGTTGTTAGGCACGACACAAAGCGGAAAAAATAGTCCCTGACCTTGAACAGCAACAGAAGTTAGATTATTACGCCATTAGATGGCGGCAATGACTTCTTTATGACTGTCAGTCAGTAGTGAAGACTTTTACATTGAAAAGACTGAATTGTTGTGAACACGGAACTTATTTATGATACAGCACAGCCTCTCGTACCTTATTGCTTACATATATGTATATATATGTATGTGTATGTATATATATATATATATATATATATATATATATATATATGTACACATTTTAATAAAATGTATTTTTATTTTAATAATAATAATAATAAAAAATTAAATAAATATTTTAATAAAATATATAAAATTATTTTATATATATATATATATATATATATATATATATATATATATATATATATATAGCTATAAACATATAGCTATATTTTTTATAATTCATAAAAAATCTGTTTATTAGTGTTAAAGAAAGTTACTACAACACACACACACACGATCCTTCAGAAATCATTCTGGGATATATAACATTATAGTTATATAATTACTATTATGCAACATAATTATCTTATATAATGTATTTATATATTTTTTCATAATTTATAAAAAAAAAAATCAGTTTATTAGTGTTAAAGAATTTTTTTTATAAAACATTCCCTTTTTCGGTTAAAAACAGATGTGCAGTGATTAAAGTGCTTTGAAAGAAGGTTAGTTCCCATGGCCATGTCCAAGAGCACGTTTTCCTAACATTGTTGGTCCTGTTGTGCCGTGGTTGCTCCAAGGTGGCATGAGGTGAGTTTGGTGAGGAAATAAGGATCTGATTGGTTTAAAATGAACATCCAGTGCTTAAACGCTTACCATCTGTATCTCAAAGTATTTGATTTTCATAGTTTCTCATGGTTTCTCATGCAGACACTACTGCCAAATTTAAAATGATATGATCCGGTTTACTCAAATAATCCAGCAAACAAACAGCAAACACAAGTGATTTTAAACGTTGCCATGGGTTGGGTCTCAGTGCCTCGACATCTTTGTAAATGCTGTAATTGCTATCAGACCCATGGTAAGGAGGATCTTGCTCTTGTTCCTTTTGCTGTTAATTGTTTAGCACTTCTCATGTGTTGGCGCTGAAGCGAGTCTTTCTGTGGCACATGTGGAAGTGCTCCTGGCAGCGTGTGGAAGATCACAGCTGTAAACTAGCTTGACACTGATGCTCTGCATCCCAAAGCTGGGCTACACAAACTCTTATCCAACACATGTGGATGTGTTTAAACTGAGCCGTCATCAAGTAAACTGTTGAGACTTGGTTACAAAAAGTGAAGCTTGTGTTTTTTTGTTTTTTTTTTAATTTATACATGTTTGTTAGTCCATTTCTTGATAATAGTATATATTATTTTTAAAGCATTTAAAATAATTTAATTCCATTTAGTATATGTTTTTAAAATAGATAAGAAATATGAAATCTATATTTTAGCTACTGCTGAACCAAAAGTGCCCTGAAAGCTGTCTTTGCTCATAATAATAGTTTCACTGGAAGGTGAGTGATGCACACTTTCATAATCATGTGATCTTCAGAAACGGTGGGAGGTCTGCAGCGCTCTGTGTGTGGTTTAGTGCATTTGTGGCACCTAGAAAAGACTGTTCCCACAGGGACAAACGGAGATCGGTTCCCAGCGTCCTCGCGGGGATATGATGGCATGTGCTCTGGGTTCTGCCGGCCACTTGACTGATTGCAGAGATGAAACTGTCTAATACTTTCCAGACCATCCAGCCATGTTCAGAAACAATGCTGGCTCTGTCGAGAGGTCACTCTTAGTCACTCTTTTGGGGGAACGTTTCGTTTCCTTAACTTTGCTGGATTACGTGTTCGTTGTGTTCACCTCACATCCGTCATCATCAGTATTCCTCATTTAAAGGGGCTCTGTTCTTCTTTGCCGTTTGTTTTTGTCTTTTCCCTCCTGAAGTCCACTTATAATGCTAATCAATGTTTCAAAAATCTTTTTACATGTTTATTTCATCTCACTGTATATTTTAAGTTAACCAAAGTTTTTTTTTTTTTTTTTTGCTCCTGTACATTTAAGACTTAAAGAGGACCTGTTATGCGTTTTTTAAATGTTCAGCTTTCTTTAATGTGTAATGTTGCTGTTTGAGCATGAAAAAGGTCTGCAAAGTTATAAAGCACAAAGTCACTCCAGCGGGGGAGTTATTCTATGTATCAGCTATATCAGTGCACACTGTTTCTGAACTCACTGAAACCCCTCCATTGTAGTCTTGAGTTTTCTTCAGTGAATGAACACGTCACAATATTCCTCATTTAAATAATTCCTGCCCAAGGCAAACGCACAAAAAGGGGATGAGGCCTGGTGGAGTTAATATTGTATTAAAACTCGCTGGGGCGTGACATTTCCAAAATGCGCTCGAAGTATTTGACCAATCACAACACGCTGATCCAGCTGACTAATCAGAGCACATTGCGCTTTCCAGAAGGAGGGGCTTCATAGAGACAGGAAGTAAACAGCGTTTCTGACAGACTGGGTAGAGAGGTGCTGCAAAAATGTCAAATATGTGAAAAATAATGTGTTTTTTGAACATTCAAGCGTTTAAACTATTGCTGTCAATCAATTAAAAAAAAATAACTTGATTAATCACACTTTTTTTGTGATTAATAACGATTAATCGCAATTAAAAACACTTAGGTTTTTATACGTTTTTAATATATTTTATAATGTAATAATTTCAGTTAATCTCCAAATATAACAACATAAAGAAACAACACAAAGACAGTATATTTTAAACACTCGTCTCGATGAAAATTTCCCCCCAATTTTAAACATGAATTATAGCCATTTAACATTACAGTGTAATTGAAAGCTATCTTTTTTCCTTTTTTTTTTTTTTTTTTTTTTTTTTACATTTATTAGGCGTCAAAAATATAACAACTTTTATTAAGTGAACTTAGAACAATCCTCACATAAACTCATAATAAATGTCATATTTACCCATGCTTTTCTTACCTGTATAACAGATAGGAAATATACAGAAATTGAATAAAGTTACCAAACAGTACAAAAGTTCTTTAGTCAAGAGCAGTGAGTAATTTTCTCTGTTACCTTTGTTCTTTCAATGACTTTGGTTGCTGTCACTTTAAGAGCTGCCGCTGCTGCACATGACGCAGATCTCACATGCGTCCCACTTTCTCACAACTCTTTACTTTCGTTTAAGACTTTATTTACTCATTCAAGGCTACTCTAATGAGGATACTCGACAGAGCTGACATTTTTGGCATTATTGTGTGTGTTATTGTTCATTCAAGTGTGACAGAGAACTCGATTCTGGCGCGCAGTCCATGCGCACTAGCGCACGATACTGGTGCGCGTCTTTGTGTGCGCCGTGTGAGGCAGGACATTCACAGACAGCACGTTCTCTTTTTCTCGTTTGGTGCGCTTAAATGGTTTAAAAGCATTTGCATCAATAATAGCGTGATCATATTGTAATGCTAGCAAAAGGATGACAGAAAAAAAAACGGATGTTGCGTTAATTGTGTTAAATATTTTTAACGCTTTAAACTGGAAAAAAATAATTGCATGCGTTAACGTTGACAGCAATAGTTTAAACTTATTCTAGTAGAGCACAAAAACAAAATCAAGACTTTGTAAACGGGGATTATATGGATTTTTTTTTTTTTTTTTCAAGTATTGCTCTTGACTTCAGCTTGAAAGTTTGGCTTGCCTTCTTATATGTAGTCTTAGTCTTAAAAACTCTTAGAGTTTTACTAGCAATTCAACCTGTCTGTGTCTCCACAGTTTCTCAGTGTGAGATTAATCAGATTTGTCCAGGTTCGGTACATAGAGCTGTCCAAATAAACTCTCTGAGACATGGAAGTTCTTAGCTCATCACTTAAAGGACCAACAAGTGTAAGCGTTGCTCGCTGGTACGTCAGATTCTGTCTGGAAAAAGGTCCATGTTGAATCTCTGGTTTACTGCTTCGTAAATGTGACCGTTGCATCAGATCTTGTTTTTGCTCTTTCATTCTGAAAAATTGGATGTGGAATAGTTCTTCCGAAATTGAAAATCTTTCGTCATTTACTCACCTCATGCATGTCTTTCCAAATCCATTTGACTTTTTTCAGTGGAAAACGAGGAGATTTGACTGTCAAGCACCAAAAAATGCACGGAAAACCATAAAGGAGTCCAAATGATTTGTGGTGTTGTATACTAAAAGTCTTCTGAAGTAAAAAATAGTAAAGGAGATTTGATAACGGTGTAACTTTTAATCTGTTACTCACACATAGCATTTCTTTGTCCTCAGGAGAATAGAATTGTCTACTTTTACAATACTTTGTGCTGCTTTTTCCCCCTTTTTTTTGAGCTTGACAGCATCCATCTCCATCTGTTTTCATTGTATGCAAAAGAGCTTCCAGGACATCCTGTTAAACGCCTTTTTTAGTGTTTAATGGAAGAAGGAAAGCCTTACAGGTTTTAAACGACATAAGGGTGAGTAAATGATGGCCGAATGTTCATTTATGGGTGAGAAATGGTAATTGAAACATTCTCACTAGGAACAATCAATGACCTACTGCGCCTTTAGCCAAGACACTTAACTTCCCATTTCTCCAAGATGATTGTTCCTGTTTAGATAAGTGACTACATACAGTACTAGAGTCGTGCACAACAAGGTCATAAAGATGTGCTTGATTGTTCCCACTGTCTTTTGCTTAGAGCCGTCAAGATCAAGAGTCATTTATAGGACAAAAGTGTTTGATTAAGGGACGGTCTCAGTAGGTTTACGGCAGAACTTCATTGTGTTCTCAGGTCTCTGTGAGGTCTGTTATCTTCAGCGCTCTTGTCTTGAAGCAGTCGTCCTTATCATTCACAGAGCGGCACACACTACAGGTTCATCTATTTGAGGATCAGAGACTCGCTGTCGCCCGTTGGCTCTCATCACAGCAGTTGGCTTGTCTTATCGGTACAAGAGTCCAGGCTGGAAGTCTCTGTGTTTGTCCAGGTGGTAGACCGAGTTGGGCAGTGAATTCCTGTAGCGTGAATTCAGTTTTTCAGTTTTATAATTCAAAAGCATTATATTCACTAACCACCCACATTTTACTTTAAGATGCTATCTTTGCTAAAATAGCACTGCACCATGCTTATTTAATTTCAGTAATTTGTCTTATTTTTTTGCTGCAAATATGTATGCATTCTATGTAAAATTAGGCTTATTATGAGTAAAAATTATATTTGTATTTTACATATTTATAAAATATATAAAATTATATATTTATATAATTATATTTATATATTATATTTAATTTATACATTTTTTATTACTTGTTTAAAAAGGTATTTTTATTTATTTCATTTTATATTTCATTAATTCTTTCATTCTTTATTTTATTAATTTTAATTTGTTTTTTATCATTCTTATTTTTTTATTATTTATTTACTCGTTACTAATTTGTGTGTGTATATAAATATAAATATATATATATATATATATATATATATATATATCTTTTTTTTTTAAATTATGGAATTATTCATTTAAATTATTCATTAATAATTGTATCATTTATTTTACTTATTTAATTAATTATTTCATTTATGTAATGTATTTATTTAAATGATTTACTTCTTTAATTATTATTTTGTGATTATTTATTACTATTTATTTATTTGCTGTTAATGTTTGCATTTATTATATAAAAATATATAAACAGTATATTTTTAATACTAAAAATATATATAATGTTGCACTGTTATGTGCTTTCTGAAAGGAATTTTATTTAATGGAGGTGTATATATTTGTGTATATTTTCAAGGAAATGTGGCAAAAGTTAAAAAAAAATCTCAACTGTCCTTGTAAAGTCATGGAAATTTCTGTTTTTATTGGTTCTAAAATATTCCTTGGGATTGATATTAGGTCTGATTTTTGAATGAATTTGTTCTATTGAATTGATTCTTTTCAGTGAATGATTCATTAGCGAATTGCTCTAAATCAAAATTAGTTTTAACAATTCTTATGCACCAAGGATTGACCGAATGCCATGGAAAAGTAATTGAAGTTCATTGGTCTGAAATAGTGAGAAGGCCTGGTGAAGTCGAGTACACTTGCATAAGGTGTCTGGAGTAATGAGGTACAGCTCCAGTAAATTAAACCTGATTAAAACTCAGAACCGAACAAATAAATCTCGCTGTCTGTGGGTGCAGTTCATTCCTAGTCAATCTCCCTTGTGTCTACAGCCAGGAAGTTAATTCCAATAGCTGATGGGCAGGTGTCTCCTCCAGGTACCTGCTTGCACAAGGTCTTCTATTATTATTCTTGCTCTCTCTTTATTTCTCAGTTCAGGCTCGGTGTGGTGGAGCTGCAGTCGGTGCCTGAGCCCACTGAAGTCATAAGGGAGCTCATTAGTAACAGCCTGGAGCAGAGCGCATGTCTACGGGCCAAAAACCAGCACCTGCTTGAGGAGAACCAGAAGCTGAGGAAAGAACAAGAACACATCACCAAAGAGTAGGTCCACACCAGATCAATACTCCCAAACTCATTCAGCTCTCACAATACTGTACAAACGAATGTTTGGAATAAATACAATTATTTGTAAAATGGAGCTGTTTACTCAATTTTTAGGTTGGTCTGGAAGGCTAATTCAACACGAGTGCCCTCAGGAGCTACGTATGTGTTTTTAGAATAGTGGTTTATGATTTATGAGTATTAAAGGTGCAGTAAGCGATTTCTGAGAATTGTTAAACAGTTGATATTTGAAATCAACCCAAACACACACATACCCCTCCCTTCATTGCTCCGCCCCCAAAATGCAAGAGTGGATGTCTCTTTATCATAGCAGAAGCAAAGCAAAATAAAACGAAGATGATGAACAAATGACAAGGAAGAACAAAAAAAATGAAGTATATACAAGCAAGAGTTCGTTGTTAGTCGTCAGCAGCATGCACTCAAAACCAATATTACTTATGTTTAGAGCAGAAACAACGCAACCTCTGCATCCATTTTTTGGCCTTCCTACATGAAAATGCTGGAAATATTAGCGTGGGTCCTAAAGCTCTTGCCTGGTCATAACTCTTCTTGTTCTAGTGATATTGCTCTGACCTTTTCTCTTTTGTAATGTCTCTCAGCCATCTCTTTCTACAGTCTTTCTTCAAATCTCCCTCTTGCTCACTCTGTCTCCTCCTCCATCATGAGTGGACACGCCCCCTACTGCTTATTGGCTACAAGTTTGTGGTGGTGCTCGGTCCAATCCACTTTCAACAGCATTTCTCAGAAATCGCTTACTGCACCTTCAAGCGATTAGCATTACTCGAAGAGACTTTTAGGTTTAAAAACTATGACAAACAGTCATCCCTAAAATGTAAATTTTGAAAAAAAATATATAAGTTGAGAGGAATGAGTGTGTTCTTGCAGAACATCCTACTTTTCATGTGTTAACATGTAATCTGTAGTTATTATTATACACATACTGGTGTTGATCAACCATTACAGAAACATAAAAAATGATTTTGGTAATCAACAATACTGTTAGTTTAGTGCAGCTGTGGTACAAACTTTACATTGTGTGGTGGTCTAATAAATGTGTTAAGCACTAAAATATGTATATATATATATACACACACCAGTCAGGCATAACATTATGACCACTGACAGATGAAGTGAATAACACTGATTATCTCTTCATCACGGCACCTGTTAGTGGGTGGGATATATTAGGCAGCAAGGTGTCAGAATACACAGTGCATCGTAGTTTGTTGCATATGGGGCTGCATAGCTGCAGACCAGTCAGGGTGCCCATGCTGACCCCTGTCCACCGCCGAAAGCACCAAAAGTGGGTACGTGAGCATCAGAACTGGACCGCAGAGCTATATATATAGCTATATATATAGCTATAGCTATATATATATATATATATATATATATACACACACACACACAATAATTGAATAATTGTTGCTTGAAACCTCGACTATCTTATAAGTGGTCTACAAAACATGAGGAATATGCTTTCAATTCGTTTCTTTGTTTCTGAGAAAGTCCACAACCTTTTTTTGTGTGTGTGTGTGTTGCCAAAACTAATTTCAAACAAAATAGTCGGATTACGCAAGCCCTTCACCTGTTCATGATTACATCTTCCTCATAGATTACCCTTTCCCCTCCTCATGATCTCCCCTGATTCAGAATGAAAGAGCATCTTGGCTGCATTTTTTAAATGTTACTAAGGAAGTCCAGATACACAAGACTGTTTTAGTTTGTGTTTGCTGTGAGACTTGTGTTAAAAGGGGGAACTAAAGATATGTGAACACAATCTATTTTGCTGATTTATTGCACATGGCACATTCAGGAGGAATGGGTGGTGGCGCACACGGGAATCCCCGGGCCAACCTGATGAGAAGCTCATCTTTACTTTCTTTTCTTGTTCTCCACGTGCTTCAATCTTTCCTCTCTGAGAAACGACAGCAGTGACATCACCAGCCAGACTGTGCCGCCACACTTTCTAAAATCTTCCACAACCAGAATTATAGGGAATTAGTAATGCTTCCCAACACTGACGGCACTTTGCAAACAACTGCCACAGGTGTCTGAGTTCAAAGACTGAGTTCAGTTTTCCATATTAAGTAATTGAGTGTTTATCCACTTATAAAAACCACACACAAAAATTGTAAGTAATACAAACACTTTCATAACTAAACATTTCCACTCTTGCGATCGGATGTCTGTGTGAAGGGAGACTGGGCTGCATGAGTGTTTGGGTGTGTCTCATTGCTCTTTTTTCCTTCGCCACAGGATGGAAAGGTACGTTCAGGGAAAGGAGACGTTGGAGAGAGACCTGTACAGTCGCTTTGTGCTGGTCCTCAATGAGAAGAAAGCCAAACTCAGAGTCCTGCAGGAGAGAGTCAGAGAGCTAGAGAAATCCATAGAAGAGAATCAAATGAGGTAAAGATGTGTGCCACATTTTTTTTTTTTTTTTTTTGATCGTAAGCATTTCTTCAGTTCAACTTTTTCCTTCCCTTCTTATGAAATGAGAATTTCATAAGGTAATCCCATGACAATATTACGTTGATGAATATCACTTCCAGTTTTGTGTTGAGAACATTTTCCTGTCTGCGCTTTGGTGTAAAAGAAAACATAAAACGACAGCAACAAGCTCTTTGACAACTGTGGAGCGATGGAAACCTTAAAACGTTTGGGTACAACAAACCCAAGAAGGTTCAGTCCATCAGCATTGTGCTCTTGATTGAGACATTTAAAGGAGCAGAGTCTAATTTCTGTGCCACCTGAAAGAATTGCAAAAATAAAGATTGATTTCAAATAAATAGTTCTGCCTTTTTGTACACCGTTGTTCAAAAGTTTGGGATCAGTATGTTTTTGAAAGAGTCATATTATGAAATTTGTATTTGAATAGATTTTAAAATGTAATTTATTCCTGTGATGCAAAGCTGAATTTTCAGCATCATTACTCCAATCTTCAGTGTCACATGATCCTTCAGAAATCTTCTCATATTCTGATTTTGCTCAAGAAACATTACTTATTAAAGGGGTAGTTCACCTAAAAATGAAAATTGTCATCATTTACTCACCCTCAAGTTGTTCCAAACCTGTATGAATTTCTTTCTTTTGTTGAACACAAAAGAAGATATTTTGAAGAATATGGTTAACCAAACAGTTGATGGACCCCACTGACTTCTGGGGCCATCAACTGTTTGGTTACCCCTATTCTTCAAAGTATCTTCTTTTGTGTTCAGCAACTTAATATCAATGTTGAAAACGGTTGCTCTTAATATTTTTGTGGAAACCATGACTCATTTTTCTTTCAGGATGAATATAAACTTCAAAAGAACAGCATTAATTGAAGCTGAATAGAAGTTTTACTGACCCCACACTTTTGAAACCCAAGAAAACTTCCCACCTTGCGCAGAACAAATTTTCATTAGTTCACATTTTGAATGAAAGAGAAACTTGGTTAACATCTGGTTAACATGTTGTACCTACTGTTTTCTCTTAGAAAGAAAAAGGCAGATTGTGAAGACCGTGAGGCAACCGAGACTGCGGCAGATAAAAGTCCTGGAGAAGAGAGTGATTATGGAGGTAGTACAGAAGACGAACAGGAGGCTCAACCCAGACGCCCTGACCCAAGGCCTCCTACACAAGGTGATTCTTCTAAAGGCTGTCCCACACTAAAAGATTTTTAAAATGTGAGAGACCACAAACATGACAATAAAAAAAATCATAGATTTAACAGATTTGATCCTATAGTGTGTGGAATGCCACGATGTGACCAAGACAGCACACCACACACTAACAGATTCCATTCACAAACAACCAGAATCCTGACTGTGAACACAGGAATTCTCGCAAAATCTCTTACGGTCAAACGTGACTTTAGAGCAGTGGTTCTCAAACTTTTTTGGTCATGCCCCCCTATAAACCTTTAAAAACATCTGGCATTTACGCACTTGAACACTGTTGCGATGGCTGATTTCTTTTTTTCTGCTGATCTCCCGTGCCCCCCCGTGCCCCCCCCTGCAGTACCTGTGCGCCCCCCTGGCTCCACACTTTGAGAACCACTGCTTTAGAGTAAACAAACATGGCGGATGATGGGCAAGAAGAAATGGCGATAATAGCGTTTGGACTGATTTTTACAGAAAATTCACAGGGAAAACAAGAAAAAGGTTTGGATGGAGTTATGTGTTATGCTTCTGTCTTCCGTCAGCTCCCTTTCTAATTGGGTATTGTTTTGTTCCACGTGACAATCTACAGAATGTGTGCGCATTTGTCCTCGGGGTTCCCCCCACACAACAGGATTTCCGAGATCGGCGTGGCCCTGACGTTCCTCCGAGCAGATTCAATCACTCTTAACACACCTCACACAATAATCTGTAGAACCATCAGAATAATCTGGATTTTACCTAGGATTGTTGGAAGGGGAGAATTGGGCCCAAAATTGGCCTGGTTATCTTGTAGTGTGCGGGTGCCTTAACTTAAAGGAATAGTTTCCCCAGAAATGAAAAAAAAAAGAAAAGGAAAAAAAAGAAAATCATTGTCCTTCCAAACCCTTTTTTTCTATTCTTTCACTAAAATTAAATGAAATAAAAAAACATATAGGTTAGTTTCGATGTTCTTCAGTGAACTACTCCTTTAGTTGTGGCCCAAAGGTCGCAGGTTCGAGTCTCAGCACCGGCAGGAAATGTAGGTGGAGGAGTGAATGAACAGGGCTCTCTTCCACTCTCATTACCCTTGAGCAAGGCACCTAACCCCCAGTCACTCCCCGGCCGATGCAGCATAAAATGGCTGCCCACTGCTCATGGTGTTCATGGTGTGTGTGTGTGTGTGTGTGTGTGTGTGTTCAATACTTACTGCCAAGTGTGTGCACTTGGATGGGTGAAATGCTGAGCACAAACTCTGAGTATGGATCAGCATACTTGGCCACATGTCACTTCACAGACAGTTTTCAGAGAGCCACAATTTCAGATGCATTTGTTCAAATGCAAATTACTGCGATTTTCTCTGTCTACTTTTTACAGAGTCTGTGATTAGTTTGTGTGGATTTGGTTAAAATTCTCATACTTCAGCTAGCTGTATATTCTGAGTTGATTTGTTCTCAAGGCTCTGTGATATTGTGTTCATTGGGCAGGTTTGCAAAGTTAACAAAGTTTGAAGTCAACCTAGATGAGCCTACAACTGAATTTGTGCCCAGAACATCAAATGAAACTCATATTTTAATATAGTTTAGCAGCGTGTGTAGAGAATTTAGTGGAATTTCTTCCAAGAAAGTTCAGGTTGATGAATGACAACATGATGCGGATTTGATCTAGAGTGACTCTGGCAAGCAGATGAAAGCTCAGCCTCAACATCTTGACATAGGGCCAGACAGAATGACAATACTATGCAATGGTAGAAATCGACCAAAAAAAACATGAAAGAATTCAGCAATATCGTTGAGAAAGAACTAGCCAAGCGACATCTCAAGTTGGTGCATTAATGTGGAATTCAGTTTGTGTGCGGTTTACAAGGTTGTGTATTTAATATATTGTACAATTTATGATTTGTATATTGGCTTTTTAAGATCTTGTTATTATTACTCTTGTAGGTATTTTGGGTTTGTGTTATACAGTGTGAAGCAGCTGTTCTTACACTAATATCAGTCTTGTTCATTTATAAATAATCTTATCTTTGGATTGCATCCATCAGGTAGAGAAAATAATCAAATAAAATGGTGTATTTTTCATTTGTAAAGTATTTAATTCACTGGATTATCCATAATAAGCATTACTGCATGGTTAATTAACCCCTTTTTGGTAAAATTTCGGACACAGCCACACACTGTAAGCCTGAATAAGTTGGCAAAACTCAAAAAATTTGAGGCAGTCAGTTGCCTCAATTTTTAAATGTAAAAATTTAAAGTTTAAGTATGCAGAACTGGCATATTTTATACACATACATTTTAATTGTTCTTAACTTGAAATGTTTGAGTACACTAATTCATACATTTAACTTAAAATATTCATGTAACCTCAATGTGAACATTTTTATTAGTGTAAACTTAGCTAGCTATAACGAGCTAATTCAGAAAATGCTAACTTGCTAATTTGCTAACATGTTAACAATAGCATGGTATAGCATATGCTGAATGAGTGCAGCAATATAACGCTTTAACATTGCTCTCAAACCGAGCCACATGCACCACTTGTCACCATGATGGTAACTCTCCAAAAACCCACGTTAACAGAAACTCTTCTAAATTAGCATAACATTAATCACTGCTAAATCTCCCTCTGAACATTAATCCCACTTGCACAAAAAACATTATATAACACTTAATTTTATCATTTACTCTCCTTTTCGAGTGCCATGGGGCAAAGCATGCTGGGAAATAGAAATCCCAGCCCAGTTTCACTTAAACTTAAGTTAGTCTAAATTAAAAGAAATAACTTCATAAAACTCAGAACAATGAAATGGTTCAGTTTACTTAAAATATATCAGTTCTGTGAACTTGAAAGAAAAAGAAAGTGTTAAATACTCATAAAAGTTCATTTGACTGAACTAATTTGTTTAACTTAAGTTTGTCCTACTCAAACCAATTAATTATTTTGAGCAGTCGGTTACATAATACTACTTATATTGTAATACCAGTTCCTACCAGTAGATCACAAATAAACTGCAAAGACTTATAATGCATTGCGTCAATGAGAGAGATGACATCACTGTAGGTATTCGCTCTGTTGTCTAAAGCTCGTCCAGCAGGGTGATTTTGATTTTGAAGGTTGGATGAAGCAGCATATTAAACCTTTGAGCCAGAACTAAAATAGCCTACAGGTAGTTAATTCCCTTAGCCCTCTTTTGCCTCGTCCGTCATAGCTTACCCAGCTATGACGACATCTCCTAGAATTTCTCTGTTTTCCCCCCTGTGTAAGCTCTGTGGAGTAAAAGTGAAAAGCTAGAAACCCCCTTCTACAGTCATGTAACCCTGTAAACAGGCTGAATTGTAATGTATGGTTGCTAGGTGTAAGTTGTTTTGGCTTGATTCCTCAGACGGAGCCCTTCGGGCTTCAATTATTGTGCTTTTCCTTTCTCCTCAAGTATTATGCAGTGGTTTATGTTTCAGAAGTGTGTGCTTGGTAATGTTTTTGTACTTAAAGAGTAGGAGTTGTAGCTTTAGTCTTTTTTCTTTACTATAAAGTTTACCATAAGGGTGCAGTACATGAAGCATAATAGAAAGTCTTTAATGTGGTTAGGATGTTTGTTGCACCAACTAATGTGAGTCAAACACACCCAGTTTCATAGTAATATCTGTCCACCAGTGTAAATTAAACTCATGTAGATGTAAACAACTGCCAGAAACAAGCATGGAAATGTCTGGCAATGCAAAAAGTCGATGGCACATGAGAATGACTACTGGATTCTTTGCAGTCTTGAACAATCTCCCACTGGGCTACAGTGTCATATCACACGTATTTTTTATTTGACTTTTTTTGACAATAACTAAGACAAACAAGTTTTCAAATGAAATGCTAATAAAATTAACAATTTAAGACATTAACAATGTGCTAATAAAGTTTAAAAAAAAAAAAAAAGAAATATAAAAATAATTTATATTTAAATATATAATAATATTTATTAGCATACAATATAATTTATGAATATTATATAATATCATATAATAATATATAAATAATAAGTATATAAATGTTTGTACTTCTTTTCCCAAATTTGTTTATTATTTGGTCTGCTCAATGCACATTATAATGTTAAAATGTTACATTTTTATTTATTGAAATCATACATTTAAAAAAAAAATACATTTACAATTAATTATCTATACCATTTCTCAAGTAAAATTTATAAATATGGCATAATGAAATATTTTCTAAATGTGAAGTACCTTTTCAAAACTGACAGAAAATGGTAAAAATGAACAATAAATGAACTTTAACACTTGAACTATTCCATGTTTTGTCTAACAGAGATGCCAGAAAGCAGCCCGATGGACGACAGCCTAAATGACATCACAGATGTGGCCCCCTGCCGCAAACGTCGCCACCGACATCTCCAACAGCTGGAGACTCAAGCCAAACGAGCAGCACTGGACCAGCGACAGAGATCCAGGTATCATCACTCATATCCAAAGATTTACACATATCCTCCATCTAATTACACGTTTTATTGTGGTCGATCGGCTCGTAACGCACCCAAACTCCTGGAGGCCTGTTATCTAATGTTGCATATGATGCCCATAAACCCCTGCGACTGCTGCAATAAAAATGTCAGTGATAATTCCGGTTGTCTTACTCTCTGGTGTCCACTTCATGCAACCTTGGATGTTGCTTTCTCTCCGCGCCTGCAGCCAGTCGGGCAGACAGAAGCGGGTTTCCCAGAACCCTCTTCCATTGTACGGAAAGTATGTATTTTTCCAGTGGGGGCCTCCCTGGGTGCTTCTTTCTCCAGGATTTTTTACTTATTAATAGGAAAATGTGTATAATTTCATCTCCTCCTTTGCCAGTACCTCAGTGGCTTCCATAATTGTACAATAAAAAACCCATGAATGGTTTAGATTTGAATTGAGCAACTTCTTCGAACTTGATGACACCTGAGGGACGCTGATCCTGAGAAAACGTGTTACGTTTATCCTAAAATAGTCACACTGTTGTGGAGATTATTTGGCATTAATTATTATTTCTGAGTTGTTATTCCAGTGTTATTATTCCTAGGTGATTCTATCTGTCTGTCTGTCTGTCTGTCTATCTATCTATCTATCTATCTATCTATCTGTCTATCTATCTATCTATCTATCTATCTATCTATCTATCTATCTATCTATCTATCTATCTATCTATCTATCTATCTATCTATCTATCTATCTATCTATCTATCTATCTATCTGTTTGTGTATTGGTCTATCAGTCCATCCATCCATCATCCATCCATGCGTTTGTGTATTGATCCATCCATCCATCCATCCATCTGTTTGTGTATTGGTCTATCTATCCACCCATCTATTCATCTGATTGTGTATTGGTCCATCCATCCATCCGTCCATCCATCCGTTTGTGTATTGGTCCATCCATCCATCTGTCCATCCATCCATCCGTTTGTGTATTGGTCCATCCATCCATCTATTTGTGTATTGGTCTATCTATCCATCCATCCATCTGTCCATCCATCCATCCGTTTGTGTATTGGTCCATCCATCCATCTATTTGTGTATTGGTCCATCCATCCATCCATCTGTTTATGTATTGGTCTTTCCATTCATCCGTCCATCCACCCATCTATTTGTGTATTGGTCTATCTATCCATCCATCCATCTGTCCATCCATCCATCTGTTTATGTATTGGTCCATCCATCCATCCATCCATCTGTTTGTGTATTGGTCCATCCATCCATCCATCCATTCATCCATCTGTTTGTGTATTGGTCTATCCATCCATCCGTGCATTGGTCTATCGATCCATCCTTCCATCCATTCATCTGTTTGTGTATTAATCTATCCATCCATCCATCTGTTTGTGTATTGGTCCATCCATCCATCCATCCCTTCATCCATCTGTTTGTGTATTGGTCTATCCATCCATCCATCTGTCCGTCCATCCATCCGTCCATCCATCCATCCGTCCGTCCATCCATCCGTCCGTCCGTCCATCCATCCGTGTATTGGTCTATCCATCCATCCATTCATCTGTTTGTGTATTGATCTATCCATCCATCCATCCGTGTATTGGTCCATCCATCCGTGTATTGGTCTATCCATCCATCCATTCATCTGTTTGTGTATTGATCTATCCATCCATCCATCCATCCATCCGTCCATCCATCCATCCGTCCGTCCATCCATCCATCCATCCGTCCATCCATCCGTGTATTGGTCTATCCATCCATCCATTCATCTGTTTGTGTATTGATCTATCCATCCATCCATCCGTGTATTGGTCCATCCATCCATCCATCCATCCATCCATCCGTGTATTGGTCTATCCATCCATCCATTCATCTGTTTGTGTATTGATCTATCCATCCATCCATCTATCCATCCATCCATCTGTTTGTGTATTGGTCCATCCATCCATCCATCCATCCATGTATTGGTCTATCCATCCATCCATTTATCTGTTTGTGTATCCATCCATCCATCCATCCATCCATCCATTTATCTGTTTGTGTATCCGTCCGTCCGTCCATCCATCCATCCATCTATGAATGTCTGATGCACTTTACATGTGATGTGATTGATTTGTTAACCAAGTCGTTACACATTTCAAATCAGTTTAGTTTGGATGCCGCCTTAAAAGGGAGCTGCCAAAGTAGACAGTGGGTAGAAGGGCAGCTAACCAGCATTTGGAACAGATCCTGTGTTTTTTTGGGTTGGCAGACATATATGAAAGTTACCCGAGTTGGCAGACGTATATAAAAAAAGACGCTTTGGCTTCATGTATT